>JAUESF010000014.1:13365061-13377959 GCA_032274765.1 Malacoctenus tetranemus | reverse complement strand
CACACACACACACACACACACACACACACACACACACACACACACACACACACACACACACACACACACACATTCATTATCTTGTGGGGACGTTGCTTTGACTTGCATGCCTTTCATTCTTTAGACTCCGACTTGCAGTGACTTTAACTCCAAAACATGTTTAAAGACATGAAGCTTGTCCTCCTGGGTCATCCGCTCACTGCTCCAAAAAAAGGGGGACAAGTCCCCGAAACTGTGCATGGGGAACCAAACTACTTTAGGTCCCCACAGCAGTGATAAATAGGCTACTCGTCCACGCATGCACGCACGCACACATGTGCACTAGTGTGAGAGAGAAACACAGCGTGGTGCCGGCACAGAAGTTTGGAGCATTCGTGGCCATAATCTCATTTAACTGGAAAAACATTTGAGAACGATTGAATCTGTGTTAACTGGTTAGAATATTTAACTCTGCAGCAGAACCAACATTTTTGCACCAAAAATTTAGATCAGTGGGAGAAGAGAGAAAATCTGCTTCAGCCTGTGTGAATCCAGTAAAAAACCACTGCTGCCAAATGTTTATTTTCCAGTCACATACAAAATGAAAAGAGACTTTTAAACTAATTTTAAAGTAACAGAGTTAAATTTGAGTGCAAAAGATGCTAAACATCACAGAGCAGAAATGAAATTCATTGTCAGGCTTTAAATGTCTCTGAATAATGAAGTTAAACTTTATTGCTTGTTCTAAGATTCCCAATATGTTGAGCTCACCACTCAGTTTCTGCTAAAAGACACTTGTTTAGCACAGAACTTTTAAGTTAATTGAAATGGAAGTGGACTTCATTGTTTTGATTTGTTTCCTCATACTTTTAATTCACTCCTTAGCGCTCGGTGCTCCTCACCACTTTTGCATTCTCTCCGCGCGAGCCTGTCAGTTAACAAGTATTAGGGGTCCTGATCTCTAATCAGTATTCAAGGGCAACTTCAATTTGCAGTTTGAGCACATTATGGCCAGATAACGAGTTAAATCCTCAGAGAGGAGCGGCGCTGCCGTGGATGTGATGACCCGCGTCGTTGGGCAGGTGGCAGTGTTGAACAACTGTGAGCAGCAGCAGCAGCAGCAGCACTAGCAGCAGGCCAGCAGGAGAGAACCACACCACCAGGAAAAAACAGCACTTCACCTCCTTCTTTTATTGGTCGCTCCTACAAACAGGCTTTTGTTCCTGACGATCTCTCTTTTGTGTAAATTTAGAGCTTCATTACGTTCTGCTTGTCTTTTATCTTTTACGACTAAATTCATCTAAGAGGCCCAAATACTCCAACTCTGAAGGCTTTGTTCTGGTGAATATGAACCAAAATACGCATGAAATCAAAACAACTTCTGTTAAACAGTCATAGAGAAACTTTTATTTGGCTCTTATTTCATCTCTTTTTATCCTCAAACCTTTGAGTCTGGCCTTCCTATTGTTGTCTGTAAATGGTCCAAAATCTCGCTTGTACCATTTTACACTCCGTTGCAGCTCTTACAATACTGCGCTTGTAGAAAAACCAACCAACGGAAAGAAAAAACCCCAAAAAAGAAGAGAAATCATAACTGACATACGATATAAACACTTTACAATGGTTGTTGAAACATGTTACGCTTAAAATAGAATAAACACAGTACATTTAGGATTTACAGATGGCATAAACATTTAACAGCTAATCGACACAGCATTACTCGCACACTTATGCACAAACGAACACAATGCAGGTAAGCAGGGCGGCAACTGACGTCAGTCATTCTCAGAAAGGAAAATCAAAACAACAAGCAAACAGCACTGCGTCTGCCAACCGTGTTGTCCAACGTGAACACTGACAGGATAAGAAGACGGTGAACGCAACAGTTGAATCGCTCCTCACATGTACAGCGAGATGACGTGAGGAAAAGTGCAGAACTCAAAGTGCAACGACAGAGCGACGCTGTGAATGCGTGAATAATCTCAACGCTGGAGAACAGAGAAGCCACAGAAATCCCGACAGGAATGTTGTGAGAGCGGGAAAAAAAAAAAAAAATTACAAACAAACCCAAAACAAACAACCGAGCGAGACGAGACGGAAACGGCGAAACATCTCGTTTCGACGTGGAGGAGCTTGGCAAAGCTCGCGGCGCTGAAGTCATCCGGCTCGGCTCGGCCAGCACCCCGGGACGAGGCGAGCGTTTGGACGTGGAACGCACGAAACGGCGGCGTTAACGCGGGGATTATTTGGTGCTGCTGTAATTCTCTGGAACACAATCAGTCTGTCAGACGTGTCGAGACGCCGCAGCGCCTGCCAGTATCAGGAGAGCACGTGGAGCGTCCAGCACATGCCCCCGAGCAGCATGTCAGAGCCAGTCTGCGGTGTGTGAAAAGTACTTTTCTCCTGTTTACTGCAAAAGTGAACTTATAAGGGAATAAAAGGAGCGAGGTGGTGAAGCTGTAAAACGAGAGGAGCCGACAATAAAGATGTAATCTGCAGTCGAACCTTTTACATGGAGCTCTTAGATGATTCAACGAAAACGTGTTATTTTGTGGGTGGAAAAAAAAGGAAAGAAAAGTATAACTGATTACGTACTTTTTTCTAGCACCATGGCAGCAATGTAACAGAGAATGTTCTCAACATTAAATACCACTCAGATGTGATTAGACTGATGAAATAACACCGACTGCCGTTCGAGCCACGAGCTCTGCCGCCTGCTTGCCGACTTGTGCTCCGTTTCCCTTTTCTTGTCATCCGAAAGTTAAGAAAATGAACTTTTTTGCGATTCTATTATTCAAGCAACTTCGCCGCTTATAAAAAAGAGTGTATACATCAGCACTTTGTTTGCAAAAAAAGTATAAAAAATCACAGAAGAATGCCAAAGGAACATCAGAAATGACACCGCGTCTCTGCCTCTTCTTGGGATTTTTCCAGGAGGGAAAGGAGAAAGAAAGCACTCCTCGCCAGAGCGATCTGTGCACGAACAAGGACGGCTGACGTTAAATAGTTAAATAGATAAATAGTTCATTGGTACCTGAGCGAGGAGAGCAAAGCACCTTGGGGAGGCGTAGCACCGAGGTGTCACGTTCGCCCCCTTTTTATCGTTAGGAACTCCGGGACGCTTCCGAACTGTCCGAAAGGTCGCGCAGAGAGTCAGTAATTAGTGCAAATGGAGAGAGTCTCCGTGTGTCAGTGGGACGTTCCACTCGTGTCCATGATGTCGACAACTCAGCAGTCCTTCTGAGTCTTTGGTGGTCTGTAGGGCAACGCTGGCACAGGCCTGAAACACAGACAGGGAGTGTTTGTGTGAGTGAGTGAAGCAGACTGACGGAGCACAGTGCTTTCTGACTGCCAAAAACGCTGCCGGGGAAAATGCTACTGGAGTGGAGCTCATTTACATCGCACACCACGTCTGAGTTTTGTCACACCCGGTGCTTAGGAGTATAATTTAGAATATCTTGGCAAATAAATGACAGAAAGTCAGTTGTGATGTCGAGACTTGATCAGAATTATAGAAAAGATTAGAGCAGAATGAAGATTTCTCTTCATCGAAACTGTAAACCTTGTTTTTCAGAGCTACCAGCCATGAACAATCGATGACTTTGAGTCTACAGTTTGGTCCCACTGGCCCTGTGGGGGTTTTCACAGTGTTTTACAGAGCTACAGCTCGTAGCTAGTAGCTATATTTGGCAAAGTCTCTTTTAGCATTAATTCAGCTAAAAACAAGGAATAAACTTCATACCTAGTTTTCACAGAAGACAGCAAAAACATCCCTAAAACAACAGAGATTTTTTTATCCTAAACCTAAACAAAACAACATGTCTGGGAGCCCACTGTTCACTTTATTATTCAGTTTTTCTCACATGTGCTAATTAAAATTTGAAGCGGCAACAAAGTCGTGAAAAGTTTTTCCAGCGCGTAACTAATAAAAAAGTAACGACTTTACACCTAAAAGCCCAAATTCAAGGATACAGAAGCACAAGAAGAAAAAAAACCCATGTTTTGTTTGGCTTATGAAGAGCGGTGAAGTAAATCCATCCTTGTACTAAAGTGGTGGTACCTGCTGGTATGGAAATAACAAATTAGCACTCTAAGCTGTATGGATGAAAATGTGAATATCCAGGAGGGCACTTAACGCGCACAGCTCGTAAGCAAACATGAAATTAATGAGTGTCATGAGAATCTAAAATAGACATTGGTGGGAATTTTTATGAGATTTACGAGGAGATGAGTGTCCCTCTCCCACACATTAATTAAAGCTTTAATAGAATAATAATTCTTTCATAAATCTTCTCCTGCAGCATCACTGCTTCCACCTCTATCACCGCTGAAGCTGTGACTCCGGAGCGTTCCTTTTCGGTCAGGTTGCACTGACCTGCTGGGTAAAGGGATGGTAGGCAGAGGCCTGGGCACAGTGGGGATCGGTATGGGAAGGGGTCCCGTCCCGTGGACGTGGCCCCCCGACGCCGCGACGCCGCGACCCAGCCGGGAGCTCCTTCCTACAGGGTCCGCGGGGAGGGGCTTCTGGGGCGGACTGGGCTTCTCAAAGTCCTGGAGAAGAAAGAAAAGAGTTAATTATTAAGAACCGGCCTGACTGGACGGACACCAGTGTAACAGAGCCAAACCTCTAAGTCCTTATAAATATGGATTAGTCATGTTGTGGTTATCTGGACACAAAGACAGACACGTTTCACTAGAGGGCACTGTGTTATCAGCATCCTTTCCAGGGCTCCCACAGCTAACGAGACGAATCCCCGATCTCCTCCTCCTCCTCCCTCCAGTCCCCACCTCCTCGGCGGCGGAGCTGCGTGAGTGTGGAAGGTTATCTGGATGAGGTGTCATCATGTGTTACTAATCTACACCGAGGAGGCGAGGCGGTGATAAACATCTGCTACCAGCTGCCTGGCTACCGTCTCGCACACAAACCTACATATCTATACACGTGCACAGAAAGACGCACGCACGCACGGAAACACAGGAATACATGAACAAACATTTAGTCATTTGCACACAACCTCAAAAAAAGCATCCTCATCATGCATGGATAAGATTCAGAGAGCTGGAAGCTATTAAACATTCATGAGTGAGGCCAAGACATGACTGAGTTTGTCACATCAACATACAGAGTTATAAACCTGCGAGCGTCCCTCGCCATGTGACCCACAGGACCTGAACGCAGCCATGTTTCATGTCAGCACGGCTTTGCATGAAGGAGATTTCAGTCTGAGCGCGTAACCTCGACAAGCGATTATTAAATCACTACATGGAGGTATGTGCTTTTCACTTTTGTGTTTGGGGGCTCATGGGAACCCCCCCCACCCACCCCCCCGACCTCCATGACGACGGCCCTGTGCTTTCACATTTCCTCCATAAAGAAATGGATCTTTTTTTTTTCTCACAGCTCGGATGTGGTAGAGAACGAGTTATCTGTGCAAACCCTCTGACCTCAGCCCCATCCAGCTTTGTGATGTTGATGGAAACACCAACTGTGGGACCGACCTTATCTCCCAGCATTAGTGACCGAACGGGTGCAAATCCCTGCAGAGGAGGTTTCAAAATGTTGACACGGAGCGCTGCTTGTTCCAGGTTCAGAGAAGGGATCCTGTATTTTCCACACAACCAGAAAGGGAGCTTATGACTAACAGTTTGAAAGAAACGCTTATTCATAACTTTGGTGCTTCGTGGAGCCCTGAGTTTAGACACATCCTGCTGCAGCCAGTTTTAGCATCTGTTCACAGATGTCCTGAGAGCCCGGCTCCTCCTGATTGGCTGCTTTCTATAGGGAAAAAAACAATGATTCAGCAGCACCAAGCAGACTGAAGCTTCACTCACCACCAGTCAGAGCGACGACACAGAAACGCTGCTCAAGACTTGTGCAAGTTAAGAGTGAGGCTCAGCACGCAGCATGGAGTCACTGTAATTTGACACCAGCTTCAACGCCTTGTGGCGATCGCCCTGTGAAAAGAACTCACTTAATAATGAGATATTCTTCTCATATGTGACACGAATAACCATTTTTTTTAACTTGCTACATGAAGAAATGTCAGAGAAATCAAAATGAATGTTGTCATCACTGAAAAAAGTCTGTTTTTTATTTTAAGAGTAAACCGTGGATTATTTCATTCACACCGACATCGTTTCGCTTTACTTTTTTCCGCATGATGAATGACTTTTCAGACAAAAGCAATTGTTTTTTTTATCATAGTCCAACAGTACTGCTGGTGAAACTGCACATTACCAGAGTTGTATTGACTGAGGAGAAAATAGCTTTCCCAAACTCCAAATGAGCTGAACTGTGCATGTAACAGCCCAAAGCCGCGCGCGCTTGGCTACAAACAGGAGATGCCCCGAAGAGGTGAAAAATGTTATGATGCTCTAATCAGGTTGAGCGCAGCACAGCAGGTCTGTTTAACAATCCCATGTGGACTACACTTGTTCCGAGTTTGAGGCGAATAAAAAAAACAAAAGAACAGAACACAGCTTTGTCTGTGATCCAATTTGAAAAACCCGAAATATTAAGTGAAAGTCCCCACGTACAGCGAACCACCCACGGTGAGCTTCACTCAGTGCAGGAAAACACAGACGAGTTTATAGTTTGGACGGTGAAGCGAACGCAGACTCCTAAAGAACGCAACGCAAGTATTAAGACGTTCCTGAGAGTGAAGTGTTTTGAGGGCTGAGAGGCGTGACTGGACGGATCCACCCGGGTGAGGGACCGGTCCAGGAGCCAGGTCCGTCGGCACACTGTAACCGGAGCCTCGGCGGAGCTCGCATGTCTGGGGCTCAGAATGAGGGATTGCGCTGCCGCTGTGGCCTGAGAAAGATCTATGAGCCTTTGGCTTAGCAGCACCTTTCAAAGCCCCATAGGAAGAACAGAAAAATGCGTGGTCGTCCTCTTGCCAAAAAAACACACAACTATTTTTCCAAGTTTGTGAAAAGATGACATTCTGGAGAGGCATGATTCTCACTCTGCGCTGCAGCCTGCGCTCATATTGCACCTGGACTGGGCCGGAGCTTATTTGCTTCATATTTATTCAACTCTACAGCTTTCTGATATGTATTCCTGCCTCAGCCAGACAAGATAATAACAAACAGGTCTGTTTGTGAAAATACTGCGCTCCCACACAGTTTTCTCTCCATTGTAATAAATGCTGGACAGAATTTATTCTCCTAACATCAATGTAGTTCAGGCCGTACAAAGACGACAAATGCCCAAAAGAAGTCTTTTAAAACCGAAATATTGGCACGGACCAAAGAAGGGGTTGTGTCAAGTGTCGCAATAAGCCTCTAATACACTCCCTCTTTGAGGACTGATGTCCTCTGCGTCCTTGCTGGTCTGCTATTAAATCTCCAAAGAGTCCTCTGTGCTGTTTCTGACCTACATGCGCCGTCTGTACCCACTCCATCTGTTTCACTGCCGCCAAATGAGCTGGTTGGTATTAGCAGGTAGCCACGTTTCATTGGCTTGGCAGGCGCTGAGCTGCCAATTTGCAGAGCAAACACCGGCCTTTCAGCTAATGTATGTCTTCAGTCTGGCACGCGCCCGGTGCCATTAAAGGCGACCAGGAGTTATAAGGACACCACCAAAACATATTTACAGGTGTTCCTCCTGCTCGGCAGCGGGACTGTTTTGGTCGGTCAGATAAATATATGTTACAAAAACCTTGTAGTGTCACAGAATTGAAGCTCTTTTCGCTCGACTGGAGTTTAGTTGACCTCCTCCAGCGGGTCACGAGACAAAGAGCGGGATGATTAAGAGCAGAGAAAGAAATGTACCGAACAAAATGTCTCGGATCTTTGTCTGATGTTTGTTTTGGTTCATTTTTGCGGTGAATTAATGACTCTTTTTTTTTTCTCTCCTTACAGCCGCACAAACACATAATAAAGAAAGAAATCGAACAAATTCAGAGGGGAAAAAAAAGTCCCTTTGTGAAAATGCTCACAATTTAAAGAGAAGAAACATGACAAAAGAGCTTTGACAGACATCGCTATTGTATCAATATTAAAGAACAGGCTGCAAGTAAACACTGATTACGACCTTCAAGATGTGAATTTCACACAGAATAGGAAGCAATGAGTTTATTCAATTTGAGTCCTTCCTGCTGCGACTGGATTCTGTGACGAACCTTGAAGCTTCATAAACTTGATCTCTTCAGCTTGAACTTTTACTCCCTCCCTTCCTCAGCTTCATATTTGTGATATTCATCCTTCAATATCGACACAGCGTCCTGTCACAGAGAGTGTGACATCTAGTTCTTTTTTTGGGTGGCACAAACACACGTCAGTTTTTCCCAGGATCCCTTGCTGTGGCTCACGCAGCGCCAACATCCTGCCCGGCTCTGCAGGTGCTGCGACCGATCGGGGTTTGGACTCACCAGCAGAACAGACGGATGGATTTACTATCCCCACAGCGTCCGGTGCTGCTGCTCCAGCACAAAGAGCCACGCTTCACTCAGGAGTCGGGTCGCAGCGACGGAGATGGATTGAATTTGGCTGTCGATATGCGGCCGAGCAGCAGAGCGACCGCAGTGCAGAATTGTATCGAGTTCAAATGTCACTTTGCTGCTACCTTTTGTTTTTCATTTGCCAACAATTTGCAAAAAGAAAATTCAGGACTTTTTGAAACTATTTTAGTTTTCGTATTGATTTTCACACTTTCCATCCACTGCTTTTTTCTTTTAGCTTCAGTGTAGCATGAAAATAATGAGACACAAAACTTTCCGAGACAGGAAATCTATCAGAGAGCATTTCCTTTGTTTTCTTATCGTTACATTTCAGATTACACTTCATCTATCAGGGAACCTCAAAAACCCCAAACTCTCTCTTTATGAGAGGAAATCATTAAAATCACTGTAATCAGCTGAAAGTTTTGGTGTCATTAGTATTTAGGAAGACACAAGTCTGCCATTGTTAAAATGTCAGGAAATTACATTGAGTCTTTGCTGGAATGTGGCTGAATGAAACATGGCTGAAGTGTCTTATGTTGTCACTGTTTTTCTCTGTCAGGAAGCTTCAACAATAACAACTTGCAAAAAAATGAAAAACCTTCTCACAAAAGAATCTAATCAATTTTCTTTGGAGTTAGTTGAAAAACAACTGCACTGACACGAGCCAAAGGACTTCAAAAAAATCCACAGTTTATTTTGTGACAACAGGTTTTTTTTTTTTTTTGCTGCTGCTGCTGCTTAACTTTGGGAAATGTGTTTTTTTTAAATTGCCATAAAAATCTGTTGCTCTTGCGAATCTTTCAGTCCTTCACAGCAGACGAAGAGCGCCGGGCAATCACCGAGCGGAGACGCTTAAATCACGAACTTTATGGGCGGCTGTTTTCAAGGTCAAGAATAAACTTCCAATCTCTATTTTAAAGCCATCATGGGTGATATGGGCTTAAAGTGCTTAGCGGGGTGGAAAAATGGAACATCTGCAATTTCATAAATTCTAAGCAAACTTTATCTACTGAGGGAGAGATTGCTTTTTTAGCGACCGGCTCTAATCTAAGATGTCAGAGTGTCCTCAAATGCCAGGGCTTCACCGAGAATGTCACTTTAACTGGGAAAAAAATCGGCACCTGAACGCTCCATCTGACCTATTTACAGCAAAGCTGCTTTGTCTTGGAGGCTGATTTTCACACTTTATTAAAAGAGATAAAAACCTTTGGATGCCAAGTCGTTGCAGGAATCCATTTCAAGACTCATTATCTTGATTTAGAGAACAAGAATGTGGGCGGACGAGGAGTAGTTTAGAGTTAAATGTACACAAGTTTGATTCAAAAAGATCTTTGCTGGAAATAGACCAAAACAAGGCCTATTGACGAGGTGTCCAATGGTAAAAACGATCCAAAACAAAGACACAAACTGCAGAAACCCTGAGTCACTGTGTGATGGAAATGTGGAGTCATCGTGTTGATGCAATGACCGTTTCTTCAGTCTTTTCCTCACCTGGTCCGCTCTGTACGTCGACTGCTGGCGCGGCAGGCTGAGGAAAGGCGGCACCCGGGGCGGCGAGAGCGACGCGTGCGCGGGCAGGACCCGGTGGTGCGCCGGCAGGGGCGGCAGGGCGGGCTGGCCCACGCTCAGGGACGCCGGCATGGGGTGGCTGATGTGCAGCGGCTGGTAGAGCGGCAGCCGGCGCAGGCTGTGCGAGTGGAAGTTGTGGGGCGGCAGCAGAGGCTCGGCGCTCAGGAGAGACGGCTGTAGTGCAGGACGAGAGGAGAAGGGGTATTTCAGTGAGTGACGGCGAGCCTCCACGGTGTGATATTGAGCCGGGGAGCTCAATGGAAGGAGGCCGGGACGGAAACTTAGACAGGGAAATTGATTTCCTGAGGTGACATGTCAAAACGTGTCTGTGGAAAAAAAAAGCCACATTTGACTCATCTTTAGATTCTGCTGCGTCATGCTGAAGTCAATTAGCAACGAGTCACTGACAGCTCCTTTTGCTGTCGACCTCATGTTTCTATGAAGCTCCCTATAGGCTGAATGTTACAGATTTAACACTTTCAATTGAGATTGACGTCTTTTTCTCACATTTGCTTTCCGCTGCCTGATAAATATCGTAATTAAAACGTCCAAATATTGTTGTTTTATTCGATCGCGGTGCTAAATGATTGCTCTCCATGCGTCTGTGTGGGTCCTTTTTACTGATTATCTGGTCACTAATTTGCCTGTTGGTGTGAGTGAGCGCTGCTGTCTCTCTGCATTAGCCCAGTGATTGATGGACGGTCGGAACCTATCGGTGCTGGTGGAATTGTAAATGTGCACGTCACATTTGTGGGTCACGTTTTCCCCTTTTCTGGATTCAATCTCGCTTCGAGCCAAAGAAAGTAACAAACACGCTCGTCTCCATTTGGGTTGATGAAACTCTGGTGTGTTCGTGCTGCTTCACTGTGTTTTGGCTCGGTTTTAACACCCGGTATAAAATGACAGCGAACATCTCCGCCAGGTTCAGGCTGACGCACTTTTATTTTTCATATCCGTGTTTATTCTTGTTAAATTGCAAATGCACCTGCAACCATCTGTGTGCCGATGGGCGAACGGGTGTTAGAGCCGAGGTGTGGTCAGGTACACCGGCAGCATGTTGTCGTTGGGAGCCAGCCGAAAGCGATTAACCAGGTAAAACCAGGCTTTAACTCAGCACCGCAGTGGTTTTACGGGTGCAGAATCCCACACGCGTCCATAACAGACAGGTGGCTGACAGCGTGCAGCGTCTCGGCTTTTAACAGACGGGGGGGGGTTTGCCAAAATGTTTTGACGAGATGATGACGTCTGGTTGTGGCTCTGAGCTGTTTGTCGCCGTCTTACTTCTGGGTTTATTAGATTATTGCAGCAGCATCTCCATGTGTAGCTCCACACCTGACAGTTGTGTGAATTTGTGCATTTAACTAAAGTGCAGATGAAAAGACGAGGCGATTCGGGATCAGGCAGAAAAATTGCCGTCGCTATTATTTCACAAAACAATGTTTGTGTCATCTTCGCGGGGCTTTGCTTTGTAATGAAATGACTAAAAATGCTTCTCACACTTTGTCATTTAAACCAGCACCAAAGCGCAGCGAGGATATAAAGCGTGAAACGACTCTCACTTGCCGACAAAATGAACTTTGCAATTTGCACGAGTGCCACACAGTCGCAAGGTGCGCGTGGTGATGCTGCTTTTGTGCACGACACCAACATTAGCCTCCCGTGCAGAAAGCCTTCTTCACTGCGAGCTCGCCGGCACTCACGTTTAAAGCGCGGCAAGACGAGGTCGCCATCACGACAAATGGAGGGACGATGTTATTAGTAGTTATGACTAGTTAAAAGAATAAATCTCTCTTTGTTTTGTTTTTAAACCTGTCCCCTATTTTGTGATCTGCTGTTGGATTCAGACCAGATGCACGTGGATGGAGGCGTGCAGCACAGAGTGCCTCCATCCATTTGGGTGAGGTCCATTCACAGTGCTGTTAGTGTATAACGTCTCTTTTGGATCAGGCCTTTGTTTACGTAACAGCAATGCAGGACCTCCAGACTCTCTCGGACCTCAAAAGTGAAAATGGAAACCTGCGGCAAACCTTCTTTCACTTTAATGTGACAGCTCAACGACTATTAGGTTGCTTTAACACTGGTTTATTGCAGGCCAGAGTGTGCATTTGATGTGGACCAGCTTGCAAATGAGCCCTCTCAGTTAGTATACAAGTGAGGCATCGTGTTTCGGCTGCGGCCGCGAGCGACGACTCGGGCAGTGTCAAGTTCACGTGTTTAGACGAAGCTCTGGATCAAAAGAAGCAAAGCATGTTGAACCTTTGTGTGTTTCACTTGATGCAAACGATGGAGGCTTGCACTGAAAGGCTGCAGCAGCACGATGCATTCTTCGTCAGACCACCGGAGCTTTGCTCTGCTCTGATTTTCAACAGATGCGAGGTACTTGGTCCCCTTTCTAATTCCATTTGCATTCACACCAAAGTCACGGCGCAGCATAATGCAACTGGGCTCCGCTCAGGGACGACCTCGTCAGGCGGCTTTTGAAGTGCCTCAAAAAAGTGAACGAGGTGAACCTAAACACAGCCGGTGTGAAAGCCCCTTTAAAAACAACACGTTCCTGTTGGAGAGTCCAAGTAAATGTGACGAGTTGCCAACTTTTCGACTCTAAAAACTACCGTGAAGTTAATAGTGTAACAAAGGCACCAAATGGTGGAAATCTTTTCAGTCATGCAGCGATTGTTAGCCTGAAAAATCAGATGTCGGAGTCGCTCATAAAACTGGAAAACAGCATTATTAAATGTGTGTGACCACATGTTCTGACCAGCTGTTTGCCCTCCGCTCCAGAACAAACCAATAACACTGAAAATGGCCAGAAAGGATTTGGCTTGTGGACAACACACACACACACACACACACACACACACACACACACACACACACACACACACACACACACACACACACAC
>JAUESF010000014.1:13334846-13344960 GCA_032274765.1 Malacoctenus tetranemus | reverse complement strand
TTTTAATAGCGTGTTGTTTAAAGGGAAAAGAAACATCCCACGTGGACTCGTCTGTAGAGAGGCGGCCTTTATTTAATTAACTGTCGATCCACGCTTCACTAGGAACAAGCATCTGTTCTGGGAGCTGCAGCGTGAAGTCCCGACTCCTCGCTCGAGAGACAACAAGACCGCACGCTCGCTCCGAGCGGGGGTTAAAGAGCGTGTTGGAGGGAGACGAACTGCGAGCAGGAGGCCGCCAGAAAAACGTGCAGAAAGTTCAAGCAAACAATGTAAAAAAAAAAAAAAGAGAGAAGGATCACAGAAGGATCGCGGCTCACAGCCGGATACGACACCTCCGCGCCTCGCACGACTATTACTGCTCGCGTCTTCCCGCTCCTGCTGGATCGCGCCGTTGAGGTGAGCGACACCACAACAAAACCTTCAAAGCAAAACAGCGGCAAACAGTGTTTTAAATGTGTTTTTACTGACTCGACAGTGTCACTCCCGTGTGATCTGCGCGTCGTGACTGACAGGTCTGCCTCTCAGCTCCAACGTTACACTGGAATTAATGATGTGAAGGTTTAAAACGCTGACTTACTTTAACTGTTTTTCTTTTTTGGAGTGGTAGGATGTTAAAATCTCCATTTCCCTGCGTGGTTAGCGCCTTTAATGTTAGAGAGGCGGCAGAACGCGTGCTCCACAAATTTTAACTATATCAGTGACACAAAAACCAGAATGATTTTTTTCCAGCAAGAACAAACACTCTCAGAAGAAAGAAACTTCCCAGCAAGTTTAATGGGAAGATCGCCCGCACAGAAACACAAATAATGGATTCAAAGTCCCTGGCAGAGATTTCGCAGCACAAGCTGAACCCTCCCTGTTCCAGCTCCAGCATCCAGTGTGTAATCTGACTTGAGTCCCTTGATTCAAACTGACTGTGACTAAGACTTTAATAGATTGATTGCGGCGTTCATCTGTTTTCGCTGAAATATTATCAAGAGCAAAATCGTCTGCTGTTTGCGTCATGCGGCAGATTCACGGACGGGCAGCTTTGGTCTGGATAAAAACATTCTCCATTACAATGGTGGGAGTGTAAATGGTGCTTGTCATCTACCACACAAGTGGAATCAAACAAGCTGGTGCAGTTTGAAGCTCAAATTGAACGTAGCGCGGACCAAAAAAAAAAAAAGGAGGCAACACAAGTGTGAACAGACGTCTTCTTGCAACATCCACTTGTTAGTTTGTGCAACAGAGAAAATCCTGCTGCACTTTTGACTCCTATACGTTTAAAAGCTGCGGAACACCACAGCAACAACGACATGAATGCATGTATCGCTGCAAACAGCATCGCTGTGAAAGTTCCAAAGTTCTTCACATGAGACGCAACAAAGCGTGTGAATTCTTTGTTGTAAAAGATGTTGAGAATAGCAAGAATGCAAAGTCGCGTGTGGAAATAGCTTTTACACTAAGGTTTAATGGCTGTGCAGCTCTGAGGCAGCCTCTGTGACCTAACACGTAGAAGGTCAAACATGAATAAACGCAGGTTCAGGTTTCACACCAACTCTGCGTCAGTGGTTGAAAACTAAACAGTATTTCCCACAGTGCAACTTAGCAGCACAAATGATACTTTGTGCAAACATCAGTGAAACAGCCTGAGCCCTCGATTCAATGAGAGGATGAGCATCAACCCTAAAAATCACAGAGGGTCCTTCAAGCCTCTGATAATTGTATGGAGCCAAAACTGGATACAAGCGTGGATATTTCTCTTAACATTTCATCCGGGATCAGATCAAACACGACGTGAGCGTTTCTGTGATTTCAAGTGAAAAACGGTGCCGGCTGCTGAAAACTGTTCGTCCTGACAGCAGCTTTTTGTCTCTCCCCCCCTGCTGATGTGCAGCCGGCTCCTCCTGTCTGCTTTCCAAGCAACAGCGAGCTCCTGCAACTCCCGGAAAATTTAAAATATCTGACGGCTGCATTAACCGAAGTGGAAACGGCATTAGAGGAAGGAGGAGGAGGAGGAGGAGGAGGAGGGTGGTGGGATTGTGTTTTTCTTTTCCATCAAGGCGAACAAAATGTTAAAGTACGCCGAGGAGCGCCAGATGTGCGCTGCAGATGACCCCTGCGCGATCGCCCCGGGATGGTCGGTCGACGGGTTGAGACGATGAGGAAATGTCACATCGGGTGAAGAGTGAGACGGGGTCTGTTGACAGTTTACGGTTACAGAGAGGGGGGGTGGGGGGGTCAGTCAGAAGCCTCCTCTGTTCGTAAAGCTTCTGACTGACACCAGACCGTCTATTACTCTCTAAGCTGCACTACAGACTGACGCGCACTTAGTCCCGGCAAAGCAGAACAGACATGTTTGACCTTTCACCAAATGTTAGTCTGCAACACAGGCAGAGGCCCGTGGTGATTAGACGTCGACGGGGGGGGCGTTTACAGCAAAAACTGACCTAAAAGCTTCCTAACCAGCTTTTCCCTTCATCTCCACTGCACAAATACGAGCTAATGATGTTTTTTTCACCTTCTCCCATCACCTGCACTGTGTCATACGGAGAGAACAGCGAGAGGAGACACCAGCTCCCCCCACATTGTCTTGACGGAGTATTCACCTCTTGGTCTCCGAATCGAGCCAAAGCCCCCCCGCTGCGCTTCATCAGTCTCCTCGGTTACACGTACAGACACAGGGAAGTACTTCTGAGGGCTCTCACGACACTCACATGATGCAACTCTTTGCTCAACTTCTAAAAGACATCCCCGGTTCAAATCGCCCGAGCAAACCGCGCCTCTCCTCCGTCTCCCTGAAATCTGCACTTGTTGTCGAGACAGGAATCTCTGACGGCCGGGCCCGCGCGACTTGTCGTCGGTTTCCCCCCGTGCGCCCGAAATAATTCATTCATTGTCATCCTCCTAATGTTTGTCTCTCACTCTCACCTCTATCTTTCTTTGTGTTTCCTCGTCCTACTTTACCTCTGTGGGAGATAAAAGACAAATGAAACCACAGCCCTCCCCTTCCCTCGGCTTGTCTATCCAGGCATAAAGCACCTCTCTGCGGATCCCTCTCTGTGTGCCCTGGCCCTGATTGCAGCTGGCAGCGTCACTGATAATCACGTCATTTAGATGCAGCCTGTCCGCTCCTCCATTAGCAAGTCTAAGCTGAGAGTATCCCAAACACACAGCCAAACGAGCCACACAGCTTCCCCCACGATGTGTTTAACATGCTGAAGGCATCCCGTCTGAGGGTCAACGGAGGTTGGTAATATTAAAAAAAGGGGAGAGGAACCAGATCTGTGATGGAGGAAATGAGTTCTAGATTGGTTTGTGAAATTATTGGATTTGTCATCAGGAAACTGTGAATTCCGGCCGATAGTTGAGGAAATTCAATTTGAGAGATAAACGGCTAAGTCAAGCTGCAGCTTGAGTAAGCTCATAATTTGAAGATGCTGCAGGAGATGCGCTTCCAAGGAAAGTCTTCAGAACAACAAGCCCAGATCCTGATGCTGCCTGCGAACCTGATATCATTAGAACACTGCAGCCTGGTCAACATGAGAGCGACAGAAAAAAAATCTCCATTTAAAGAATTTGTTTCGCATTTTTTCTTTAGGGAGTAAAAGAATATTTGTAAACGCAATTCTCTTTGCTGCAATCTGACCAACAGAGTGACTTCACAAAGAGACATTTAACAATGAGGACATTAAGCTAACTGAATCCCAGCCCGAACTTGTTATCGCAGTTCGCGTTGTTTTTGTGTGTGGTGAAATCAGCCAAACAGTCAAATCCATAACCGAGCAGCAGATAGCTGCCGCGCTCACAGACGCAGAGGAAAACCTCTCCAACGCCACGCTTGGAAAAGTGGTTAAAAGTTTAGTGATCGTTCGGAGTGTGATTGCGTTTTGTTGCCTTTTAAAACTCAGGGAAAAAAAAAAGAACTGAAGTCGTCAATAAAATAAAAACGAAGCCAACGGGATTAATTGGTCCCATGACGACAGTTTGATCCTGATTCTGCGCGAACAACTGAAGAAATCACGGATTTGAGAGCAGCAAATAAAAATAATGAATTGATGTGATAACTCGTCTGTGTGGAGCACATTCTTGTCAAGAAAATACTGGTTATATGAAAATACACACTGGCAACACGGGAGACTTAACCCAGCAACAGTGATGTGTTGCGGTCAAGAAAAACCACAACAAGGTTCAAACACCCAACCGGTTGTTTCCCGGTTCAGTGCCCTGACCGCTGCGCCCACATGCCAACCACCTCCACATTTAGTCTCCACCACTCTCTGAGGAAGTGTCTTTTCAACTGAACTTTAGCTTTGTATGAAACATTCAATAGTAAAAACAATGTTTTTTTAGTGAACGTGGAAAATTAAACAGTTCCTTTAATGCCAAGTTTACCAAAACAAAAAGCTGTAAAAGACACTGAAGCACTCAGCAAGCCTGCGTGTTTATGTCCATTTTCCTTCCATACCATTTGTTTTAATAATCTGCATTATTTAAAAATCCTCTTGTCAGGACTTTCCATTATTCCCTGGTGCCTTTTAATCCTTTAATAATGATGTATTCCTGCTCAGTACGTCTCCTGTAAATCCCTCTGCCCTTTTTAAACAGAAATAAACCTCCCTCACTCTCGGCTCACACCTCGCCAGAGGAAATCAATACCACTCATATCTACATATGAAGCTCGGAATGAGGCAACTTCAGCAAACAGAGCAGAAATACAAATGTCAAACTTTTAATTTAATACAAAAGCAGAGATCAGTGTAGCTTTAAAGATTTGCCCCGATTGAATCAGCAAACTCCCTCGCAGCGAATCGATGGCGATAGCGGCGGCGCTTGGTGGAGGTATTCCTGCGTACACCTGAGCCGCACCGGGCTCTCGCTGCATCACCTCACAGCCTCGTATCAGCCGGCTTCCACCGCTCTCATCTCATCACTGTTATTACTGAGCTGCAGCAAACATCAATGAGCGTCTTTATCGAGTACAAACAAACAGTCTGTAACGAGCAACAGTCAGTCCGAAAGTACAATATTAATAATTAAATCGGGGGGGGGGGGGTATTGATGTCTGGTGTTGGTGTATCAAAACAATCCTGTCAGGCGAAATGTCAGCGTAGCACAGTGTATGTATTGATCCTGCATCCTTTGCTTAGCAAACACGGGAGGGAGTTTCAGCATGAAAGGTCACCGATTATCTCTCTCAACTACTGATGTGTCTGATTTCATCATCAGGTAGGGGAGAGCGCCGAAGATGTTTCACTTCCCCCCGTTCCCGTGTTAATGATTCAACAGCAACACGGCGGCTGGTTTAAAACGAGTCCGTCGTGTTGCCGAACTCTCGCCGTGACATCATCGGACGCCCTCGCGTCGGGATCCTGACAGAACGGACACGAGGCGCGGCGCGTAAATCCAGCGCGGTGCATTATTTCCTTCCCTCTCTTTCGCTTCAGTTTTTTATTGTTTATTTTTTTTTTGCTCTAATAAACGTCGGAGTATGAGAACAAGCAAGGTGAGCTCGCTGTTGCCAGCGGCTACGCAAACAAGCATCGCTTCTGAAAGCAACTCTCCCCTTCAGTCCTCCTCTCAATTTGTATAGTTAAAGGTCATTCAGGTTTCTCTGGAACAATTCTGGTACTTATTAGGTTATATCATTTGTGTGTCTGTTGGTAAATGCGATTGTGCTTTTGAAGGAGGGGGGGGACACACACGCTGCGAAGCCGCCCGGGGCGATTTTTCCTTTTGTGTCTCTGTTGATTTATGGGAATAACTGAAACAGCTTTTAGCTGCTTTTAGCGTCAGTGTTTAATGACAGCAGCTGAGTACAGCCACTAAAACCACACATCAAAAAGTACTTCACACACATTATTACATCGCTGCTCGCTGTTCAGCCTCCCATTATCACATTATGCTCAATTTTAAGACGGTGTCAGTATTATAAACAACTTTATTTACTTCTACACGTTTCTGTTTCTTCAGTCTGATGTCATTAATTTCTCCACCTTTCCTTTCACTTGCTGACTCTCTTTATGCAGCCTTTTGACTTATATTCCTTTGTTTATTCTGACTGTAAGAACTCTATTTTTGAGTGTGCATTATAAATTGTAATGACAAAAATCTGGAGCTACTCTAAAGCTGCTTTGATCCCGGGAGGAAGTTTTAGGAACATTTCTTGCAACGTGGTCAAACTTGGGAAATCCTCCAATTCAACCCTCTGGTAACACGATCAACGGGAGGGCCGGACGCTGGCTGTAATTCATGTTGTAAGCAGTTTTCTTTCTCCACACCACAGCGTGTGAAATATGAATCATTCACGAACTCGGTCTCGGCCTTTTGTCTCCTCCGCGACGTTGTGGAATTCATCCTGGCCGCAGCCGTCCGGGGCCGGCGGGACTCGCCGTCAGACAAACCGGACTGGCACCGGACCAAGGGTGAAATCTGGTACTGCTCTCTGGGTTTGCCTTATCTGCTCGCTGTTTACCAACAGTCACAGAGTCCATCACTTGCAGCCGCTCTGTTATCTCGGCGACCCAGGCAACGCGAGCAGAATGCAAGAGCAGCTGCTTTAGTCTCAGGCCGGCGTGTGTCGGCGTGTGTGCGCGCGCGCGCGGGTGAATCCCCCATCGTCACATGCGGACTTAAATTCATGCTTCTTCTGATGAACCGAGAGACAATTGAATGAGTTTAGGAACGTAAAGCCGACACATCTCAACACGAAACGAGTAGATCTGAAAAAAACAGATCAATATCTGACTTATTTTCAGTACGATTACAATGCAGAAAGTTTTTATAAATATGTAACTGAGTTCTCGGCTGATGTTTTGTTGTCTGAAGCTATTGTTTCCCTTCTGATGACACATTTTGTTTGTGAACGCAGGAAAAGAGATGAAAAATGGATGTTGCAGGAAAGAAAAAAACACTATGCGCATGATGAGAATAAAGACCCCCGATTTGAACACAACCAGTGGTTGTAATTGCAATTTTTTTCCGAGCAGCTAAAACAAGCCGCGTTGACGTTTGTCACGCGCTGCTCTGAAACTTCGCAATCGTGACTCTTGAAAGACGGCGGGGGGCGGATCTTACCCGGTGGAGGGGGTCATGATGCAGCCCCCCCGGTCCGCGGTCATCCTGCAGCCACAGCCGCGCTCGGGGGTGTCGTGGTTCATGCCGAAATTGTGCCCCAGTTCGTGGGCCAACGTCACAGCCGCACCGAGTGGGTTCTCGGAGTGATCCTGTGATACATCAAAGAAGAAACACATTGCATTAATGTAAGTCTATACACCAATTATTTGGCCAGAGCACAAAGTTACTTTTTCGAGCTCTGAGAGCCAAAAACCGACAGTCGCGCACTCTCTTCCACCTTGAAAGGAAGAATAAGCGCAGTCGGGCGATGCAAAGTTGAAAAAGGCAGCTTCTAAGCTGTGGATTTCTAAAACAGTGGTAAATGTCCACCTGCTCGCCTTCCCTTTCTTCTATTTCCTATTCTGCTCATGGAGGCTTCAATCCATCTGCCATTCCACTACCCCTGCAGACCCAATCATATCCACTGACAGTGGAGACAGTTACTGCAGGAAGCTCCGCAAACCTGCCGCCGCACGAAGCGCCGCTGCATTGATAAGCAAGACAACTGCCCTTCACAAGACAGAGGGAGACGGGGAAGGGCGAGGGAGGAAGGTGGAGGCTTCACAGCCGGGGCGGGTGGAGGCGGGTGAGTCAGAGACAATGGAGCCTTTGGAGTGTAACTGAGAAATTAAGCCAGCGTGGAATCTACACTTTGTAAAGGGGAACGAAATGGAGTGAAAAGAAAGAGATAAATGACGAACAAATCGGGCTATTACATTGTGATTATGCATTGTGAGCTTCACCTTGACTCCATGCAGTGTGTGTGTCAGTGTGTGTGTGTAGTAGCTTTGTGGACAATGTGCTCGTATCCTGACTGTACATGCAGTGTGTTGTGTTTGTGCAGCAGCTCTGTTCAGCTCGGTTCTTTATGGCGTGTGTTTGTGTGCAGGCTCTTTATAGGAAGCCTTTAAGTGACACTTCTTTGTGACATACCTTTGTTGTGCAGAGCGATGAGCAGTTTCTTTGTGTTACATGTCTGCATAAAGTGTGTCCATGTTCTTATAGGAGTTCCTGCAGTCCAGTGTGGTCTATAGTCTGCAGTATATTTGTGTTGCAGGTGCGTGTTCAGTGTTTTTGGGATGCGGCTATGTGTGCAGTGGGTTTGTGACGCAGCTCTTTGTGCTTGTATTTGTGCATAATTCGCATTGTGTTTGTCAAATGGCTGTTTGTGGACATTGCGAGTGTTGCAGCTCTGTGTGCAGTGTGTTTGTGTGTCAGCCCTATGTGCAGAGTGTGTTTGTGTGTCAGCCCTATGTGCAGTGTGTTTGTGTGTCAGCCCTGTGTGCAGTGTGTCAGCCCTGTGTGCAGTGTGTTTGTGTGTCAGCCCTGTGTGCTGTGTGTTTGTGTGTCAGCCCTATGTGCAGTGTGTTTGTGTGTCAGCCCTGTGTGCAGTGTGTCAGCCCTATGTGCAGTGTGTTTGTGTGTCAGCCCTGTGTGCTGTGTGTTTGTGTGTCAGCCCTATGTGCCAGCTGTTTGTCGTGGCTCTTTATGCACCATGTATGTGCGACACTGTGTGCTATTTGTTCATCTCTTTGTGCGCTGCTGCACTGACACACTAACTTGGAAATTTCTACTTTGCAGCTCATTAAAACAGGTTGGACATCATTTTTTGGTCTGAGGCAGATTTGAAAACGCGATGATAAATGTGAAATGAAAATCTCACAGAGAGCAAAAAAAAAATAGAATAATCCTCATTCAGCACAGAGAAGACAAATGAAACAGAAAAATCCTGCCTCGCAGGTGACATGGTGGTTACACATGTGACACTTTGGATTAATACCAAAGCAGAAAGCGTGCACTTGAAAATTCATAATCTGCATTGTGTTATTCAGATTTTCAGGACGTGGGCTGCCGAAAAGATTGCCTGCACACGACTGTGTGTATGAGAAAGCCGTGCGCTTTCTTTGGAAAGCAAGGTCACAAGTCAGAGTTGAGGCCGAGCTGAGCCACTTCCTGCCCTGATTAAAGAGCGGCCTGATGGGACGCTGCTCCCCGCCCGGTGACAAGACGGACGGGAAACTCTCCCTTCCCTCTGTCACACTCAGCAGTGGAACGAGCGCCCGCGAACATGTGTAATTCATCGCTGAGCGATTCCCGACAACAACCTGTAATGTTAGATTCTGCCGGAGTGAATGAGGCTCTTGGAAGCTGCTGTCATTACAACGAGAGGAACGGTGAGATACTGTCGGGATGGTGAGGACGCGCTGCGTTCTGTTACAGCCTGGAAAGTGCTTGACAGCATTTCTTCACTTCCACGGGCAGCACTCGCAGACCTCTCACACTGGAGTCCTGCACGCCGCGCAGGACGGCTCCCAAACGGTCTCATGCACGCAAGATAAATAACGTGACGATGTTTGAAATGTCTCAAAGTCGCCGGACCGAACACGCAGGATTTGTTGCAGATTAACACATGGCTGTGTATGGTTTGAGAAACCGCTCATCCCCTCTGACTGCCCTCTAACTGCTGATGTGCCGCTTTAATCTTGGTCCAGACCATCTGCTCCATGTAAGTAATAGGGAGGAGAAACATCTGGAGAAACCTCACCACGGCAACGGCCAGCAGAAAACATATCTATTAATGGCGGATACACATCTGGGCAGAGGCATAATGGCAGCGCGCTGATAACCACTTTGTGATCTGGCACGGCTGTCAAGTGCTATAAGAGGCCGAGGAGCCTAACAGGCAGCTAATTTACTACGTGTGGTGATTCCACGTACTGGGCGCAGTGCATAGTTGTTTGTGAAGAAGAAGAGGAAAAAAAAAAGCATTTTGATTCAAATGCGCTCCATAAGAGGTGACATGAACAATTTATCGCATCTCATAAAAATGTAAATGTGCTTGTGTTGGAACGCCGTGGCATTTCATTTACCCCCGCGCCCCTCCAACCTTTTCACACCACTCTCACAGAGCAGATCCACGTTCGGCGCGACGCCGGTCGACTCAGCGCACATCCAGCCCACACTGGACTCGTTCGGGCGACATCTGTCACCCTTGATCTCCCGTAAACAGCCGCCA
>JAUESF010000014.1:13251686-13276901 GCA_032274765.1 Malacoctenus tetranemus | reverse complement strand
GTGTGTGTGTGTGTGTGTGTGTGTGTGTGTGTGTGTGTGTGTGTGTGTGTGTGTGTGTGTGTGCGTGCGTGTGCGTGAATATATTAAAAATGCATGAGGTGTAAATCAAAAGGTGAGCAGCAGAGTGAAAAAATGAGAGTTTCTCTCTCTAAGACCACCTTGGCACCACATTCAGCTTGCTGTTACGCCTCCGAAATGTGATCTTATCTACAATAGGGTTCGAGTATACGAGCACCTGAAAGGAATATACAGATCAGTTGGTATGGGTACTTTAGATTGTCACTTCTAAATCAAGGTGATGAAATTCATACCTGGGCCGGTATTGAAAGTGTGTTTCCTGCTCCTGAAATTGCTCCGAGCAGAGACGACTGCCTCATCTGCATTCCCCTTCTGCCTGCCAGGCTTTGTGTTTGAGGGGCTCGGCCCTCTGAATGACAATAATCCCAAAGTATTGCTGTGGCGCTGCGTGCCTGAATCATCAGCCTCGCTGTTAACACTGCGCGCCGGCGCTGTTTGCTCGACCTTGCGGCCCCGGTGCTTTGATAGAGGGCTTCTGCAGCGACCCAAAGAGCTCTCCTGCTCGGCGCGCTTGTCGCCGCTCAACATGGCCGCCCTCTTTCTTCCGTAACCCTCATTTGTTTTGGCTGGTTTGCTATCTGCGGGGGATCTGCGGCGCGACGACACGCCGAGGCGAATGGACAAGGCAGATCTATACAAAGCGGGCCGGCCGGATCCTCTCCCATCCAGCTCCGCCAGGGCGATACAGAGTGACTTGTCCAGGAACACAATGGAGCTGGTGGACCTCAGAGGCACCTCGTGATGGATAGAAGAGCGGTAAGAAGGCTGTGAGGAGAGTGGGTTCATTACCGAGCCACCCCTCACTTTCTCCCCTCCGTCTTCCTCTCTGTGGCCCAGCCTGCATTGTACTAGTTGTTTCTTCCTCCCTGCATCTGTTAACGCCAATCCGTCAGCCGGCGAGTGGGCCCGTCTCAGCTCATTTGCCGTCAAGATGGTCGGATTCTGTCGGCGCACATCCGGTTGAGAGTTCGAGACTCTCATTGTGGATTTGGAAGAGCCTCTTCTCCCCAAGGTCCCCGTTGGCTCTGAAGGAGTCCTCGCAGGCTGCGCCGGCACAGCCAGATAAAAAGATTGCTGCAAAGTGGAAGGTAATGGCCGGACCTTCAGGGCTGCAACGCTGACGGAAGGAAAACGTTGTCCATGGACTCTTTGCCACAACATATGAGACACTCGCAGTCCAGCACAGGTTGGAAACTCCACTAAAAGATCCACTATCTACAGTCTCAGAATGTGTTATTACTTTAAGAGGCACGGTCTCCTTCGCCTCTTGCCCCCACCACACTCCCCATGACAGGACATTCCTGTGCAGTGAAGCAGTGATATCCTCACTCCGGTGCTATGAAAAGACAGAGAAAGGGAAGAGGGGGAAAAAAAAGCCTCATATCAGAGTTTTGTTCAAAGGGTGCAGTTGATTCTTCTGCAAACCAAACAATTTTGAAACTGCAAAGAAACCAAGACTGAGTGCAAAGATATTAGCTGCCGTAATACCATTGGAGGGACTTACTATCTGCTCTCCTGTTGGACTCAATTCTTTACCTGTTGCTGTTGTCAAGACAGGTTGAGGCAGACGAATGATCTATAACATTTAAGATGTACAAGCCAGGTTTATCCCCCAGCAAACTAACAAAAGAAGAACCCCAAACCAGTCTCAGTTACTCATTGGTG
Organism: Malacoctenus tetranemus; assembly: GCA_032274765.1. NCBI lineage: Eukaryota > Metazoa > Chordata > Actinopteri > Blenniiformes > Labrisomidae > Malacoctenus > Malacoctenus tetranemus. The sequence continues at coordinate 13,275,158 of JAUESF010000014.1, read as the reverse complement.
TTAGAAATAGAAGGGAAAATAATCTAACTTCGAACAGAGCAGACACTTGAAGTGAAATCCAGCTGCCTGCTGTTTTGCTGAAGATATCTTGCTGGTTAACATTTCTCTCCTCTCAGTGTTTGAAGGGCAAACAATAAAACATCTTCTTCAAACAGCTACTGTGTTGACTCACATCCCCAAGACCCAAATATCAGGAGAGTTTTACACAAACATAATTTGGCATAATGAAGGACTTTACCTCCAGCTTGTTATTGTTCTGGAATAATGAAAACTCAAAGACATCACTTAATATTAGTACATTTAACTTCCTACAAAGAAACACTGTGTTTTACATGCAGACATGTTTCTGTTTGTTCTACAATTCAACATTATTTAAGCATACATTTAACACTCTAACATCCTCCTTATTATTTAATAGTGCAAATTAGTTACTTTGAATTTCTCATTGGATTTAGTTTGAGTTTTGCATGTTTGTAACTTGTATTTGTATTTGTAGGCTCATTGCATTTAAAACATTGATGATTTGAACAAAAAGCAACAATTGTAATTGTATTTTTTTTCCTTCAGTGTCAACAGTGAAGGGTTAATATATTCAAATCTCTTTTTCATTGTTAAACAGGAAAAAAAGATAACTTCAATTCAGTTAAAAATGCACAAATACAAGTTGTGCAATTAGGCTCAGTAAAGTTCCTTAAAACTGAAAAATGGATAATCTCCAATATTTAAATTCGCTGTACCAAATAAATATGCAAAGTCCTTGAGGATTAAATTAAAGTGTGAAACAAGGGGTTTTGTAAGTATAAACAAATGCCTAAAACCGGTTGTATGTTCAGGTAAAATAACCAGCAGAAGCACACAGTAGGTGATCGCAGAGTGCAGCAGTGTGTCCACTCAGTATTTGTAGAAACAGTGTTTTGTAACTCTCTGGGTCATAAGACCTTGAGTAAACAGATAAGTATGCCCAGAGCTGTTTACCTCATTGATGTTAGGTGTCAATAGACTCCGGAATCTCCAACTGTGGAAACCTGCTGACATCGACCAGCTGTCTTTTACTTTTTCATCCGTCTGTTCACACCAAAAAAAAGAGATACGTTTTTTTTTTTTTTAGCACTGCAGCTTCTGATTTTATCTGTCGACTGCACAACACGGCGTAAAAGAGTGGTCCACTTCAAAGGCACCCTCCTCCACATGAAATACAATTATCAGAGTTACCTACTCATCATAAAAGTACACCTATCTGGTGACAGAAAATAGTATTTCTGCCAACACTTCAGTATCACATTATTCCCCCCACTTTATCATTCAATCAGTTTTATCCGTGCTTAAAGCAACGCTCATTCCCACCCATCAGCATCCAAAAGAAATCTCCCTCTCTCTCTCCCTCTCTCTGCCTTTCTGCTGCTCAGCTCTATTGGTGACGACTTTCCTAACGTGGTTATCTGCCTTGCTTGTCGAGCACATTTTAGATAATTCCTCAACACCAAACAATAGTTTAAATGTTTTGTCCCATTGTTTCAGGAGGCGATTGAAGAGGCTTATCAGCTCGCTTTATCCACAACTAAGCAAAAATTGCTCGTTTAATCACAACACACCAAGTGCACTGCTCACCATTCAGCCTGTACGAAGCACAACGTCGTCATTTAGGTCAATAAAACTGAGAGAATAACAAATGGGGGAGTAATTTACTCTTTAACTTGTCGACCGTGACCAACATTGGTTTGGTGCTGAACAGTAAAGAGTTTGCAATCTGAGATCACACTGTGTTGTTTGGCTCTTAAGATTGAGTGTTTGTGTGGCGTGGTGCATGTATCACAAGAGAAGTAATTACGTTCACCCTGTGTGTTCCACTTTGAGGTGGATCACATGGGACAACAACACTGGAGGAGAAATTAATAGATGCACAGTTTTACCCGATTTCCCCTTAGAATAGATTTTTTTTAATAGAAAGAGTATGTGGAGTAAACAATAATGCTTCTCTCTTCACAAAGAGGAAAGTGAGGCTCGACTGAGTGAAAAACAAAAGCTGTTAGGACATGGAACTCAAAATGAACATTAAATGACATCATTTATACGACCACTGAGGGGACAATTAGAGATAATTTACAGGAAATGTAATTTAGTAGACAACATGTAGTATTTTCTTTCAGTTGCATGAGACTTTTGTAAGTAAACAATGAATTCAACACAAAGAGGTTATATTCTGTAAGATTTGTTAAGAATCAGGGTGGTTCAATAAATTACCAAAGCACATACGCGCTGTGTTGCCCACGTGTGCATGTATGTGCATGTTGACAACATGCCAAAGAGGCATTGAGAGGTTGGTTGGCACTATTACCATAAAAACACAAAACTGTGCACGTCTCCCAGTGGTTCTTTGAGAGACGGAGAAAAAATAGACCCGGAGAGTGTGTTTGTGAGAAGCGGAGTGACAGCACACAGACAGCGAACAGGGCTCGCACTTGGCAGATGTGACTATATGCTTATTGTTGCATGTGGGGAAAGTAGCGACGGAGTGAAACCTTTGTGCTCCTGGCAGTGCCAGGAACATAGAGGGAGGCCGTGGGACCTACAGCTGCTTGGGGAGGCAGACAGGCTGCGCAGAGCTGCGGGTACACGAGAGATAAACCCATCAGCACAGCCAGTGCTGAAATGAGGCTCAGCGAGGAAGCTCTTGGACAAAATGCAGGTATTCAGCATTCAGATGTGTCAGGGGTGCTGGTGCGAGCTGCTGCTATACTTGTCCTGTTGTGTTGTTATTCCGGCCTTTTACTTTACGCTAACACCTCTTTCTTTCTCTCTTTTTTTTCGGGGCATTGTTCTCTTTGAACGAACCACAATGATTTTGAAATTGCTGTAGGTATGAAAAATGCGCTGCTTTGGGTAATTCCACAGTAGTCCCTCGGGTTAAATGACTTTCTGAACACATGTGGCCAATTGGTCAGCAAATTATTGACTATAAAAACTACCATGCTACACAAAGTACATACCTATTACTTCTCTCTGTATCGGCTGCAGTGCTTATGGTTTTTCTGTTCTGGAGCAATTTGTTGGAATGAATCACCGTTACAGCCCAGTGTGCGCGTGTCACTGGAATGTAGTCACATGGGGAGTAATCGGTTTGAATTCACAGCAGGGAAACATACCACAAGGCTCAACAGCTATGTGTGCATTCCCACCGCAGAGTCTCAACAATAAGCAACTATGTGTCTGCGAGTGGAAGTGGAAGAGGAGAAGCTGATCCTTGAAGAACACAGGCTACCTGCTGGCTGCTGCTCACATCAGCCCAACCCTCAACGCTCCTCCCGAACAGAACTGCGGCTGGTTATTGTGTTGCTGCTCTCTGTCGTCACTTTGCAGGCTTTAGTACTTCTCCCTGTCACAAGACATCAAAACCCAAAGGCGCCGCTCCTCCATGTGAAGTCGCTCTCGCTGGTTTGCTTATGTCAACCTGCTGCTTTTAAGTTGTTTTTCTATTTGTGTTAGCTGTGCATGAAGAAAAGTGATAGCTACAGAAAAAAAACATCTTTTCTTAGCATTATTGTCCATCATGTCTAGACTGACTGTCTTTATGTTGAAAACAGCAATGAAAACCAACCAAGTGTGCTCATAAGAAAGTGAATTTTAAATAGCAAACCTGTTTGACAAAGGCAAAGTAAAAACTTGTCAGAAAATGTAAAAACATCTCACTTAGTGACACTTGAACACTTCTGTTAATTCTTCTCACTGTGTGGAGATAAAGTGCATCAAATAGTGCTTGAAAGGTTTTTCAGTTTTTTGCAGATTAAGTTATTTGTTCAAGCGTTCTCAACCTCACATTTAACTCTAGGCTCTATCGACTGCTGCGTACAGGCTGGGCTTTTCCTCACTATTGGACGTATAATGAAGTCTCTTTTTTACCTGAAAAAGCAGCTGGTTGACTCAAAGACTGACGCTCCCCGAGTCGGCGTCACTTGCTGTGGTAGAGATCACAGAGTGAGCAGTGCTGGGACTAAGTCAGCAGTGTAACAGATCCCTGCAGTCATCAGGTAGCCCAGAAAGCTCTGCGGGCTTTTCTCGAGCCCGAGCACAAACTCCTCTCAGCTGACAGGAGCTCAAGGAGAAAAGCCAAACCCATCAGCTGAGTAAATGTGTTTATACAAATTACTCCTTGAGCTTAAGTTAGCCGGCTGAGGGCTGGAGAGCTGAACATGCTCTGTGAGTAAAATCGAAGTCCTTGGTGGAGGTTCAACAGGGAGAGGTGGACACATTCCAGTGAATCTTGATATTTCTTTGTTAATTCATTCCCAGCACAGGCTCCTTGCGCTGCTTAATAAACAACCTCCAGGGACTCCCGGAGCTCCCAGCAGCGCCTCTGGCCTTGTTCATACGAGAGGAATCCTCCGGGCGGGCGGGCGGCTCGGCGAGGCTGTCCTTCCTCTCTCCTCTGGCGTCCCCAGAGTCCGAGCTCAGGTAGCAGAACAGGTGACTGGTGCTCAGGTTTCCGGACTTGCATAATAGGTCCCAGCTGCACGAGTTATTAATGGCGGCGGAGGCTCCCGACTGCTCCTGCCGTTGCATGTCTGACGCAGCAGAGTGAAAAAAATACAATACTTAAAGATAGAGGAAGAACAGCTGTTTGCAGCGTATTCTACTCTTTCCAATGCTTACTCAAACCAATGCTCCTCTATGATGTTTTCCCAGAGCTTCTTTAAATAGACACATACATCTTCTTGGTGTAGGGAGACCTGGATGGAGACAAAAGAACAGAGGAACTAAAGGCGAAACTATAAATAAATGTCTCGATGCGGTAGAACAGTGAAAGTGCTGAATATTCAACCCAGAGTTTCTCCCCTTTGTGAGAGCAAGCCAGGGCAGGTTGGCATGAAATGCACAGCAAAGTACAGTAAGTTTACACGCTGTCTGTGATGAATTGCACAGTTACTCAACTAAAACAGCAAAAACATTGAGGAATATTTCACTCTTGTCACCACGCGTGACCCAGTGGTTACAACGGAGTGAAATATGGGGATGATCAATGGCTTCCATCAGCAGCTATTAATCTGATGCATAAGCCGCTGCACTATTAAATAGTTATGAATACAGATATATGCAGCAATAACTTTAGAGTTACGCTGATTTGGGAGGATTTTTCGACACCACATTGCTCTAGGCTGGAAACAAAACATCAGGCCACACAGAACACACAGAAAAAATATATCAAAGCCTTAATAAAATGAAAAAAACAAAGCAATTCAACTGTACTATTAAGCCAGTCAGTGTCAGAGGGGTGGTGTTGAACGTATTGGCGTTTGGAACCAAACAGACACAGCAGGTAGCAGATAGCAGGTCCTTTGCACCCTCCAGACGGCAGGTTCAAGCAAATTAGTCTCCTGTTTTTGTCTCATTCGGCTCAGTGTTAAACTATTTAGGTTGGTAAAGGTGCATTTAACTCCAGCAACAGTTCTCTCATCTGAAAATTGCTTGAAAGCCTGTTCCATCTGTTGGGTCTTTGATCGAAATATTTAGTCCATTAGGCTGAGCCAAGTCTTTTAAACGCATTCCTTTTCCCCCCTCATCTAGTTGCAACCCTAAAGTCATTTCATACCTTTTACATCCTCCATTTTTCCCCCCCTGACGTGTAGATGTGCCTGATGAGATCCTGATGAATCAACACAAAAATTGCTTGATCACTCTAGTGTTTCAGTGACGGAGCTCCAAGAAAGAACCTGAGCAAAACGGTGAAAATGGGGCTTTCTTAGCAACGCCTGGAGAGACGTGTGTAGGGGAGTCTGTTCCCTGCTAATCCTATTAAAATTCTCATGTTGTACAGTGTGTCCACTGCAAGTCTTCCAGCAATGTCACTTCTCATTTGATTGCCACTGTTTCAAGTTTCATGGGGATTTCTGCAATCGATACAAGACTCCTACACCGTCCCATGTTCATTAGACAAAATCTAAGCAATTTTTCTTCAGGCTTACCTCACAAGGTTGGTTTGCTTATAGAACTGACGTGTGTGTGTTTGCCCTTGAGCTCCACACAGCCTCGATATGGAGCCTATTTTTTATTTTTACACTTATACCTGTGAAAAGCTGAATTTCTTTTTGGTTTCGCATCAGTGATATTTAACAAGGAATAATTTGAATGCAGCTAAGCGTCTCCTGCTGCATACATCAGCTGTCTGATTCCAGAAATGTGGGGTGTTTTCTGGCCTTAAGTCTTGCCACACACTGGAAGACAAACAGGCAGGAAACACGAGGAAGTCGGATGTCTGTCGGCATCTTTTGTGTTGATTTTCTGATGAAATCTGAAGAGGAAGCAGCTGGATTTTTGATTAAATTGATTTTACAATCGTTCGCCTGATTTTGCAATTACACCACAATGAACACAAAGACAGTAGAAGTGGCGTAGCGTGCCTCGATGCTGTTTGACGGTGCCTGCTCTAATAAAGTGTCTAAAAACGAGATTACAGCTCCTATTTTTGATCAGAAGGAAGTTTGACGCTTTTTTGCGTGTTCTTTGAAACCTTGTGGGATTAAAAAACAGAAAATTGCTTTCTGCAACTCACCTACGAATGGCGCTGCTTTGGTTTTTGTAAATATGTGGCTGCAGGGAGTTTTCCTCGTAGAGTGGCAGGACGCACACATTCAGATCTGCTGACAAGTTTGGCCGCTTGGGAGGAGCTCAGAGTAGAATCGCGGAGCTCAGCCGGCTTCAGCATCAGGTCCTACTTCAACTTTCAGCTCCAGCATTCACACTGTATTTTGAGATGAGAATACAACTTTTCTAGTTTGTGTTTGGCTCTGAACTCTCATTCATGATTTATGGAATAAAGACAAATAAAAGCTTCAGCTGATCTTCTTAGCGAACAATTTAGGACGCTTGCAGTCCCCTTACTAATCTGTTTCCTGATGCATTCATCTATGCCTGGAAAACATTACAGTGGGAGGGTGTTGACATGAGAGCGGCTGACAAACTGAACGCCCTGTGAGGCAGTGCCCTGCAGCCAGCAGATAAAAAACACTAATTTGACACCAAACTCACAATGGTCCAATTTGGAGGTGTCTGAAATCACTTTACAAGTTCACTCAGGGCTCCGACGTGTGAAACGTAAACGTTGGTTAGCTTAAACCTGTGAAATACATTCACAGCTGCTGAGTGGAACTGAGAAAAAAAACAACCCATCAAATTCATGAAGTGAGCATTTAGAGAACAACACAAAGGTGAACACTAAAGATGGTTTGATCTTTTTTTTTTTCTATCGGGAATTCGTGACATATTTGTAGCAAGCGATAAAAAGCCAAGGTCTAACACTTGAGCTGCTTTGTCTCAACAATAATCACAGGGTGAAAAAGTGGTGTGAAAAAGGCCTGGCACAGTTGAAGCAAATCATGTTGGATTCTCTCCGACTGGTAAATTCAGTTTCTGTAAACTGAAAGAGAAAGGTCAATGCATGTCAGTGGTGGTGGGGGGTGTTTCTGTGGGTTACTTCACTAAAGTTAAAGTGCTCATCCGATCAATGACCCACAACATCAACTGAATCCAATGAGTCAGGGAAGTGGTTTGACACGTGGACACGGATGACATGCGAAAAGGAGATGACTGAGACACTTACGAAACTGGTCATGAGACTGTTGGATTGGCAGCGTTTCAAAACAGTGCTACTGACTGTCATTAAACCTGCAGCTCAACACTATCACGCGTCGACGTCTGTGGCCTTGTTCAGATATGTGTCCTTTGTTCAGGCTTTCATTAGCATGTGTTGCATGATTCTTTTGTAATTTAATTCAATAGAAAACATTCTCTGCCCAAAGTTAATCCCATGATGAAAACTGTCAGAGCTTCCTTCCCTTTATTCGCCCTCCTCTCTTTTCTCCTGTGTCCCCTTCCACCTGTCTAACCACACCGTCTCTACAAGCTACATCCAGGAGACAGTCACTTCCTGGATCCAGCACACAGCTGTTAATCCTCTGACACTCAGATAGCCGATGCAGCGATCTGAAAACTGAAGGTTTTCTGCTTCACACACAATGTTTAAGAATCCTTGACTCTGCTGGAGGCAAATTGAAGAAAAACCTTGTAGTTTTTTGAAGTATTAGTATAAGTCTTAATATGCAACTGTTGCTATTAAATATTCATTTTTAATCTCAGTGGCCGCAAAAACTTCATGAACCACACAAAAGACAAATGTTCTCCATCATTTCCTTTACGATGCCAGGGTGGGGATATGTGGGAAACATGTGGCTCAGTGTGACGCGAGACTGACGCTTCTGTCTGGTTCATTTGATAACTATGGCTGATTGCAGCACTGTGCACTACAAATGAGATTCTGACAGTCAGTGTTCAATTGATTGTCATTTACAGCTGTGACGAGAGCAATTTCTGTGCTGTGATTGTGAATCAAGACCAGAATAGAAGCTGAAATATCTAAAATTACAATAACAGCTGGCAAAAGCCTTTGATATCTATCTATCTATCTGTCTGTCTGTCTGTCTGTCTGTCTCATGTAAACCACATAGGATAACCAAAGCTATTTAAGATATTTCTATTGCTTCAATCATTTACGAAAGAGACATGGAGATTTATGCCTTCCTGTTATCATCTGGCGCGATGACACAGAAACTAACCTGAGGTGCGTCTGAATCTTCGTTTGGCGCAGTGATTCACGGCAAAATACTGAGAAAAAAGCCGAGGTTGGAGAGCCAGAGGAGCGAAATCCTGGCTGATTCCCACAAACGTAGGCTATTCCTTGTCCAATGACTCATCGAGTGTTTCCAGCAAACAAAGACACCAAAAAGACTGAAAACACTGATGGAGCTCCTCAGCAGTGAATCTCCCCATAGGACAAAAAAGGCCTTTTCATTGTTCAAATTTTGATTCTAGCCTTCTTTTCATCAAAAATAAGCCACTTTAAATGTATATACCTTCATTATTAGTCGCTTACTGTGACCACATGTAATCACTGTGTTTGAAACATGCAATCCTCCCGAGAAAACTGTCGGCATTTGTTTTCTCGACTACCTTTCGGCTCCTTTGCAGTCATTGATTGTTTCTGTTGCTTCAGGTACCTAATTCTGGTTTAGGTCCGCTAATGATGAGAACCGGGAGATTACTTCGCCAGTCCTTCTGCGGGACCTCCTGCGGGTCTCCTGCACCGCTTGAGAAACCATCTGTGTATGGATTGATTCCTCTGGACCGGCAGATAATGAGTGTCAATTGAGGACCCCATTGAGAAACAAGTTGCTTCCCCGGAATCAACATTCGCTTTGGCTCTCTGTCTCCCTCTAGGAAAATATTGATCAGCGTGACGGTGTCCATGCTGTTTACACATGCAGCCCCCCGGCCGCGGCCGTTTGTCATCGCGCCCCGTGAATCGCCCCCGCGTATGTAGATGGTCAGCGCTCACTTACACACGATTGCTTTGGCTGAGTGGTGCTTCGCTTCCTTGACCCTCGTCAGCGCGGTGCAGGAAGTGCAGGCCTGTCGACAAAACAAAGGCGCGCACGCTGTTTGGCTGTGGTGAACAAGATGAAAACAGACATTAAAATTTAAAGCACCACCCCATTCATGTTTGTCTTGTTGCATCGCAGGATACAACCCGATGTCAGAGTACGCTCCCCACATAATAGCTTCAAATCAAAGGGAAACCTGTAAATGATGCATCTTGTAAGTAAGAAAAAACATTTAAAAATAAGACCGTCAGGATACAAGTCTGTTCAAATGCATTATCTTTTAAGAAAGAGATTTTTAGGTATAAATGTTGCAGTGAGGTGAGGCCCGGAAGACACTTTTTAATCACGCTGCTGCTGCCTGCTGCAGCAGAGAAGAAACAGCAGCCATTTCCACCCCCACCTCCCCTTCCTGCAAGGAGTCTATGGCGTCTGAGAGAGGTTCTCAAGATTAATACTCGGAAAACTGCAACCTGGAAGGCGTGCTTGGCAGGTTTTTCCACACTGCTGCACGATGTTTAACTTCAGCCCAAACCTCATGTGAGGAGACAGTGGGACAAACGCCGCTCCCTTCCTCTCTGTTCAGACAAAAGCGGCACAAATGTTGTGAGTCCAAACAAAGAAAAAGCTTGTTCTCGCTGCTCAGATCATGAGATCATTTATACAGAGACAAAGGAAATGCCTGAAAATCTTAATTGATAAAGTAGTAAATGAATACAGAATAGTGTTATTGATTTTTACTACATTTTCTGGGTCTCTACATTATTGTGGAGCCGTTAGTAACTAGAAAAAAATGACGATCAATGCAGCTCTGCTTCGAACAGCTTATTGACTCAGATCAGTTGCTCATTATATATGGGCTGTGCTGCTAATATTTGCACAGTCATTTCTCGTCCATGCATTCCCATGTCTTCTAATGTGACACCGTGTTCAGTTTGCATGATCTTGCGTCCTCCGTGACATTTGGGTTCTCGCTGTTTGGCTTTGTTTCACATCTTCCCGGGTACGAACAGCTCATTAGCGAGTGCCACAGTAATTGTTTTTAACTCGACAGATTAGACACGGTGCACCTCCTCTTCTCTGCGGTGAGATCGAGCATCTGTTGTTAACAGAGATAAGAAGCGTGGCGCCGTGAGCGGGCTGACAGGATTGGCTGTCATGCCAGCTCAAATCAAGGGGCATATATGTGTGTTTGAATCGGCTTGACAGGGGCTGCTTGTTACACTCTTCACCTGTGACAGTCGTGCCTACAGGATGTGGGAGGGAAGCTCGACTCGTCACACGCATAAAAAAACAACCCTCAGCAGTGGCAGGCCTGTTTGTTCACTCTGTTGCCAGGCTGGAGACAAATCTATTTACGAAAGATGCAAGATAATGCCACTATTTTTTTCCTGTGTTGCACTCGTACTGTTATCATCCACTTTTGCGAGGAGTTTTTTTTTTCCCTTTTAGTATTACCAAGTCGCATTGTAATGCATATTGCATGAGAGAGTAACTGAGATGTTCTTTTCCTTTGCATGCTATGCTCTTACGCAGCATATATTTGCATGATATAGCACAGCTAGCCTGTGAACAAACAGCAAAACAAAATAGCTGGAACAGCTGTCGTCATGCATGCGGGGTCTTTGTTTCATCCACCAAAGGAAGCAAAGAGCAGAGCAATGAAACCAGTGATTTTTTTTGTTGCATTGCTCATTTGTTATATTTTGACGTAACTGTACTATTTCTTGAGAGCCATGACATCATTCTTTCAGATTTGAAGAACAGGTGGGCAACAAAAAGAGGTGAGTGGAACTTTTTTTCTGATATGTAACAACAATAAAACTGATATTTTCAGTTTTTACGATGGGTGAATGCAACTTTTGGATTTTGTCTGTCTCTCAAATTCCCTTCACACTGGCACAGTTAATTATCTTCTTATGGAAGAAAATTGATCATCTAAATCATGAATATTATCATGACACCAAGAAGATTTGTAGGAGTTTTTTGGCTTAAACACAAAAAACAGGTTGCCTGCTTTGCATGATCACAAAATCATGGGGAAGATGAAAAGGCACACGGCCAAACAAAATCTCACCAACACCTGATCCAGCATTTCTGAGACACCCACTAACCGCTGGAATGACAAACAAGCAGGGCAATAAACATAACCTCCGTGGCAAAAGTAATTACAGTCTAGGTATAAGGGAGGCAGGAGAGCTCGTAATCAGTTTGTCAGCCTTAATAAGAGCTCGCTCCCACTGAGGAGAAGTAATCTACTGGAAACTGATTTGACTGATGAACCTCCAAACAATCCAGCGAGCCAGTGAATTCATCATGTTGTACAGTGCATTATTCCACTGGTATTATAGAGATCACAGAGGTAGCAGTCTGTCATAACTGTGGCAGTTTAATTGGTGATGATGCTTCACGTTGTGTTAGCTGTTGCATGATGTTATATGTTTGGATGAACTTCGGCAGGCCGCAGGAAGCTTGTGGAAAGGACTTCTTTGCTAAGTTTAGGTAAATAATGTGTTTTATTGAGGTCTTAGACAACCAAAGTGGGATAAAGCTGCATCTTACCCTGATTGAGATGTCGTCGGCATTCCTAGCCCCTCAGTCTGACTTCTTCTGCTACCCGCGGGGTCTTCCTTGAACTGCATCTTCTGCGTCGTCCAGCTGTTCCCTCGGCCCCCTGGTTACGACTTGATTTTCTCGTGCGTCTCCTTGCCGACATCACTGTCAGATTGGATCGCCACATCCATCACCTCTGCCCTCTGCTGCTGCTTGTTGTCTGCTCGGTTGGTCAGCAGCTGCTTGTCAGTCTTGAGGCCGGAGTCCCACCGGCTCTTACCTCCCTTGTTCTCAGCACATTTGGTAGTTTGTCCAACTGGGACTCTGGGACTTCTGGTTCATGCCATGCCAGCAACATGGTTCTGCCTTCAGGCGTCACAAGCATGCTGCTACAACATGCTGGACAGTCTCTGAAAACACCTTCATCTGTCTTTTGAGGTAGACCCGTCCTTAGTGGACGTTTTCTTGCATGTGTTTGATCAGACGGTGTGTAGAAACCTCATTTCTACCTACTGGTAACATTTCTCACTCTCTCCTTCTCTGTTTTTGCATTCCAGAGAGGCTTGACTTCCATAACTATCCACTCCACTTTCTCACTTACCCTTCGTCTTCGGCTGCCTGTGGCATATTTCGCACTTCCTCCTTGATAGTGGCTCTGACACTCACTAATCCTTGCGCTCCGTCTCCGTTTTTTTACCGGGGGATTCTCAGAGTGCGAGTTTTAGGGAAGCACTCCTCTTGCATTGTGAGGAGTTTTTGTGTCGTGATACCAACAGTATCTCCTCTCGTACAATGCTTTCTGTTTCAGCTGAGTATCCGAGGGCGCATTTGGTCGCGTGCCAATCAGAGCCGGTCTGGAGAGGGCAATCCCTTCGATTGGGATCAAATTAATATCTCATTAGCTCTTTAGTTCGGTTTGAGCTCTGAAATCTCCGCTGTTACAGGAGCAGGCCTGCACTGCATAATGCATTCAAGCCCATGGATCCGCTTTGAAGGCAATGTGTTCGTATGTGAGGGAGGGCTCCATTTATATAGTGCAAATTTGAAACACAACTCAACTCCAGGCACTTTAAGGCAAGCCCCTTTATGATGCCATTCACACTATTTTGTTCAGTACAGGCCTCGCTGCCTCAAAGGGTCATTCTACGTTTATATTCCGCCTGGTACTTTAAAAGATATTTGCAGGCGTACTCCTATCCTCCATATTTCCCCCATATTCAAAGTGACTGAATAACATGCCTGCTGTACAGTTGTTTGGGAGCGTTGCACTAAAATGTAATTGTCGTGAGCAATTTTGGTGTCATTTGAAAGTCCTACCAGTCCCCCTGTTAATGGCGAGCTGTTAGAGGATTTTGGAATGTTACGGCCAGACAACACTGAGGACGGTGTCGGAGTCGCCATGTTCCCCCTCTACCCTTTAAAAACACGTATTGTGGCAATCTGCTTATCGTTATCACTGAAACGATAATGTAGAGCACGCCAGTGGAGGAAAACACAAATTAAAAGATAGCTGAATCTGCAGCGTAACATGATAAACATGCTGTAAAGGGACCATCTGTCCATATGGTTTCGCAATTACATTGCAGCTCCAGCTCTGAAATGGTGATTGAGTTGAGCGGAGCACAGGCATGACAGTGTTCATGGCAGGTAAATGTCCTCCAGGGGTCACTAGGTTTTTATCCAATAAGCCACCAAAGATACAAGTCTTTTTTTTTAATGCACAAAAACATGAGTGTGTTGCTTTTTTGGGGGGGAAAAACACTCGACTACTTTCGTATTTTACAGAGTTTACTTGAGAGTTTTGGGTTCCTGGTACACATTAGTTGGCACGCGGTGAGAGTCGAATGTTTTTCCGTGCAGGTGTGTGTAAAACGTCACCATGTGTACAAAACACAGCACAGCAGGCGTTTTCTCAGAAGTGATCTGAGTGACTCAGACTCGTTAGAGCGTGAGCGTCATGTGGCAAACTGTGACGATGGGTTGTTTTTGGGCTCTTTTTTTTTTTTGCATTGGGAACAGTTGCCCCTGGTCTGGCAGTGTTACACAGGACGGCCATCTGCAGCCCACATGTCAAGAGAGCAGCAGCCAACATGGTGGCAGATAATTGGTGGGAGAAGAGGGCTGGTGCCGCAGCTCGGGCTTTAAAACCTACTGAAATCAATTTGCAAGAGCTGGACTAACAAAACGATGACATTTATGTGCATGTGCGCGCAAGACGAATGCAGAGTGTGTGAGCACATTAGCATATACACATCCACTGTGTACTTTACAGCATGGGAGGGAACCCTTCAGAACGACTGTGAAGGTCTCTGAGTAATTTATGGCCTGAGGGAGGCCATCATTCTCTTACATTTCACTGCACCATTTGCTTCCATTTAACATCACTCATGTGATGTAATGACAAAAGTCAATATGTAAAATAGGAAAAGGAGTTCCAGTGTAACCGGGTTGTTGGTTCAAGCAGCATTCAACTCCCGTTTGCTTTCAAGTGTTGCGTGCAATGTTTTTGATACCACGCCTTCATATGGAGTACATGTCTGAATCTGCCGAAAAGAAAAAGCATAAAATATAGATAATAGAGGACCCCAAGTGTGTTCAAAGGGAGTCCTGCCTGTTGTTCAAGGTCACTGTAAAGGCAAAAAGTCAATATGTTGACTGACGGTCTTTAAACACTTCACATTTGGTTTTGGGGGGGAAGCCTGTTCCCCACTGTTGTGTACTTTCAGATGACAACATGGTCCCAAAATACCCACAAACAAACAGGCCCAGATGAACGCACACAAACACAGCATCTACACACCAAAAGCTATCGCATACCGAATGACAGACAATCTGTCAAAACTTGCCTACGTCTCATTTGTCTGGGAATTAAAGGCAGGAAGACAGCTGAGGAATCTTAGACAGCAATCTATTCCTCAGACAATATGCTTCCACCACTTGTATGAGCCAAATGATTATTTACAGCCTGCTGTCAGCACAGAATGTATGAATAAATTCGTGGGTGCTTTGGTCTGCATGATTTGCAGGAATCAACTTGCATGAATTTGAGATTATTGAGTCAGACACGAAAAATTTCATTCAATATTGCCTTCTTCCATTGATATCATCGCATGTGAAAGCGCAATCGGCTGCTATTCTCTGAATATGATTGTTTTTATTTTGTTCTTTTCAACCAAAATCACAAACGTCCTTTTTTTAAACAATGATTTCCAATAGAGAACTTTTGGTTTTTGTTGAGACTTGTGTAGCTTTTTTATTTATTTCCTTTGCATCTGTCACAACCATTAGTGCTGACTAATGGTACCTGTTTGGCAGCAACGCCAGCTCGATGATGAAAGGACAGACAGTATCTGGTCCAGTGCATTTCTTAGGGGCATCATGTCAGAGTTGTCAGAGCAGCTTCCCTCCACCGCTGCTGACAGGCAGAGCAGTGGTACACCTAAGACAAAATAAAGGGCTTGCGTTGTCCAACAGTTCGGGGCTTTTGTGTCATCAGCAAAACAATCCAAAGCACGGTCTCCTTTCTCTATCACTCTCCTTCAGCACTATGATTTTTGCTCATTAAAGGTTTAGCTGTCTCTTTAAGTAGCAGGTATTGTGGGTAACGTAGGCAAAACTTGCAGCTTATGAAAAGCTCTGCCTTCCTTATTCATTGTGAGTGAATGTGCCTGTTTGGTGACAATTACAGCAAACACTGTGAGCATGTTAGGACGACAACTCTGAGTTTTAAATTCTCTAATTAGCCTTCATGTTAAATCCATTTAAAGTGTTAGAAACAAAGGCAAAGTTCAAGACTGATGAACCTGTTTCCAGACAGGAAATCATCATGTGAGGAAATGTCAAGAAACTCTGCATGTCTCATGGTTTGGATGCTATGTTGCAGCACCGGACCAGACGGCACTGTGAGCATTGTATGATGATGAGTAGAAGTGTGACTAATTCTAGGTAAAACTCTGAATAAATGAAAGGAGGAAGATGATAAATGGAGACGCAGTGCAATATAAACAAATCACTGAACATCCACATCACGCTCTGGGGCGTGAATAAGAAAGTGCTGAGCTGGTTTTTCTTTGGAGTAGAGATGGCTGGAGGAGAACATCTCGGCGAGGGCTTATAACAGGAGTTTTGATGAAGAGGGGAAACCTCATTTCTTGTCCCGAAAAAAAAAATCCCTGAGAGGAATTGGGAGAGGTAAATGATGTGGATATTGTATTAAATGCAGAGCGATGAGCGAAACGGCGATGGAGGCGGATAAAAAATGAACGTCTGACTGTGCCGTCTTTTCCTTATTGACTCCTTCAGCTCATATATTGGAGATTACGTGACATTTAGGGAAAACTCATAAGAATAGTGGCAACTGTGTTGTTATTAGGAGGTGTCT
Source organism: Malacoctenus tetranemus (assembly GCA_032274765.1). NCBI lineage: Eukaryota > Metazoa > Chordata > Actinopteri > Blenniiformes > Labrisomidae > Malacoctenus > Malacoctenus tetranemus. Next base: position 13,258,799 of record JAUESF010000014.1, on the reverse strand, counting down.
TATCACCTCTCTCCCCCTTTTGCTATTTCTGCCTTTAGTTTCAGAGTCAGACTGCTTCGAGCGCATGAAGTCATCTCTACATTTAGATGTGTGGAAGAGTTGTAAGTAATTAGGGTGAGGAACTGACTGCTCATACAGATGAACACTGTACCTGAGCGTCATCGTGATACTGACGTGTAAACAGAGGAGAGGCTCAGTGTCGGGGGGGCGCGGTGGCGTCAATGGAGTTTGTGATCCGACTGTGAGCAAGAGCGCTTTGCCAATGCATAAACCGCTCATTACAAAGATGGATGCACATTTGTGAGTTCAGTGGTGCAAATCCGCAGGTCAGCAGAGATGTGGGGAGGAGAAAAAAAACTAATATGTTCGCATAAGTCATCTTCCACCATTTTTCTTGACAAGTAGGTGAGTTCATGTGTGGTGAGCCGCGATAAAGCGGTGAAAGCCTGAACGCTCGACGCCAACAGTGATGGAATCCAGTAAATTTGTTCTGTTTAGGGGGGATTTCGCTGGCACAGACTCAGTCAACGTGCCAACTTTTGAGGGAACCGTCACTACAAATCAAAACTAAATTATTCAGAGTGATTCCCTTCATCAGGTTTCTATTGTAATAGGAGACGTCTATTTTTAGCCTGAAAAAGCCTCTCTATCTATGGCTCACTGGATTGTATGCAAAAATGAATGAAATGCATCGGCTTTTTGCAGTCGGTTGTTTGCGGCCTTTGTGCGACGAAGGGCTTGATGAACACAAATGATGGTGATCGTTATTTTCAAAGGAAAGAAAGACGTTTATTCCTTTGCGAGTGTTTAAGAGACGCTTGAAAATCAATGTCAGGGGCGCTGGTGTTGTTTCAGGGGTGCTTGAAGGTGCAACACTTCAGAAACAGGCTTTGTGTGGTTCTATTTTTTTTTACTCTAAATTGTGACGAGGCGATAGAAGAAAAAAATTACCCAGATGAACTGATAATTCTCAAGGCGAGACTGAACAAAGCCTCCAGTTTGTTTAGTGCAACATTTTCCTGCGGGAGCGTCCGAAGGTGTTTCAGTCTAATCGCTTCTTGTGCGGCTGCTGTGTGTTCCCCTCTGTCTGCTGGTGCTGCGGCAGCGCTGTGCGTTTTTGAGAGTCAGCCAAGAGTTGTGTGATGTTCACTTTATCACAACTCCTGCAGCCCCTCGACAGAACCCTTCTGTAGCAACGCGGTGGAGAGAAACTCTTTCTTCATATCGCGGATTACAATCAATGCTACACTGTGACTCCTGGATACATTAATCATACGCTGCTGGAGTTTACGCAAAGGCAACCAATAAGTTGACATTTATCTGTTACAACATCTCTCACTGTCTGGGAGATACATTTATTATACAGAAAACTCCCAAACTTGTACCCAGACTGTCCTGAGAAAACAGTTGGTTTCTACTCAGCATTTTTTTTGCCCACTAGAATTTCACTTTCTTGAACTTTTATGATATAATTGATATTGTTTCCAAACAATGTTGTACTTGGACTATCAGTAAACAAAAATGTGCCGTCCCTGTTGAGAAGTTGGCATCGTTCAGTAAACATCACGCAGTTTTAAGTGTGTCACTCACCATGTCCAGAGCGTGTCCGAGTTCCGAGCGCGCCACCATCTTCCATGTTGTTTGGACAACAGCAGTGTTTTTCTCCAGCATTTTTCTTTGGGACCTAATTTTAAAAACTATATCTAAACTATTGTGACCCACTTCACATCAGGCTTCATCTATAAAAAATGAGAAGAGCAAGTGAGCATAAAAGAGCCTTTTCTGATCACTTTTACTGGCAGTTCCACATCACTTTAAACTCCGTGAATTCAAGGCCACTTCCAAGGAATTATGAGTTGAAAGTTCTTTCATACGCTACGATGTGGCATTGACAGTTTTAAATGAACAAGATCAAACAGATGAGGTCAAATTAATCACATAAAATCTCGTCATTTCATTAAACAGAGGTTGTGTGAGTAAGAGGTTCACATTTTAAAAATAAATTCAGACTAAAAAAAAACACCCTGTGCTATTACAAAGGTCAATATGTAAAGAATTTATGCAGCATAAGCACTCGAGGACAAATGCACATGTACTACTAATGATGCTGTCAGTAAGGAGTGTACATAAACAATCACACTTAACCTTTTCACCAGCACTTGTCTCAATGGCCCCCTGGGCGATGTTGTGCTTATTATCAGTTAACTGGTGTATGCAGCACCTGGACTTTAACCTTTTGGGGTTCGCCTCCATTTACTGCAAATTTCAGGAACGTAAAAATTCAAGGATCTTCATCAGACAAAAGTCCTGATCTGCTAATCTTATTCTCACCCCAGACTCAGCCAGAGGGCCTTAGAAAAAACTGACCTGAGAGGGAAAACAAAGCAATTAGTAAGTTCGTGGGTCTGCGCTAGTTTGAGAAAGTCTCTGATTAAAAGGTTTTCTTTGAGATGTTCCAGTCTTATTTTGACAGTCTCACAGCAGGCAAGGACTCGGGCCCCTCTTGTGGGGCACCCCTCCAGGGAGATCCTGGGTGCCAGGTTGGGAAACACTGCCATCCACTTCTGGCTCTTTGATTTTCTGTTGTGAAGAAAATAATCCTCAAACATATTCTGATCTTGAACTAACTAAAGTATTTTAAATGTGCATAAATTTACACAGTATTTGCATTGATAATTGTATAAGTGTATTTGAAATGATTGTGTTAGTTCAGACACTTTTATGTAACAATAAAGTTTTTTTTGTTTTTTTTAAGTTTCTCTATGATTACAGGTGCAGACCGAGATGCTGTCAAGGTTCGCATGTGTCTCCTTTTTCCTCCAAACTCTGTAAAATCCAACTTTTCTCCCAACACGAGTTTCACATTTTCAGACGCAGAATAATTCATGTGAGCTAAAACTTCTAGCTGACTGTAAAGTGATACTGTATGCAGAGTGTAAGTGAGCACACTGTGCAAGACAGCAAAGAGCCAGTGCACACAAAGAAAGATCAATTTCTTGTATATGCATTGGCGGCTCCTTCCCAACGTCAGCCGGGGGTGACGTTGTCAACCTGCAAAGAGTGAATCATTCACTAAAATTAAATTTCATTTTTAGTGCCGTATCGTAACTGTGCACTCTCCAAAATGTCTTTAATTAACAGTTTGACTATACGAGCTCATTTCGGTGATCACTCCACTCCCTCCTCTCACAGTGGCTGCAGCGGTGCCAAGCCTCATATTGTGTGAGTGGCTGCGTCCAACCGTTCTCTCAGCTCTGGGCTCTCTGACAGTTCGGTTGAAATATGGATGTGGTTCAAGAGGGACAGAAAAGGGGAAGGCATCCTCTGTCTTTCCTAACATCAGCGCCGCGCTAATATCAGCAGAGACGGAAGGGGGATCTTGCTGTGGTGCCGAGGAGACGCCGCGCAGCCAGCTTATGCGACTGCAGCTTTGACTAATGACCCACCCTGTGCTGTATCCGCTCAGATGGCTGCAGCATGTGGATGTGAATGCAACAGACAGGGAAGTTCAGTGGGGGCTGAGCGCGTGCGTGTGTGCGTGTGCATGCATGTGTGTGTGTGTGTGTGTGTGTCTCTCTCTCTCAGGCTGTTTTTCCAACGTATGTGGTGACATGTAGAAACAGAAAACACAAAGAGTGATGGCGAGCGCGTCAGCAGGCCATTTCCGACCTCCGAAACGTTTAGTCTTTGTTTCCTTTCCGTGTTGACACGTCTCATATGTTAGAGGCATGACCAGGAGCTGAAAGGAGTCTGTTCTTGTCTGACGTGACATCTCCAGGAGATGAATTGGGCGCCGGATTGATAAATCAGCTGTCAGGATTTTGCGCGCGCGAGCCGCCATTTGGCTCGATGACGACAAGAAAGAAAAACTCCGTGCATGAACTCGCAATTGTAAAGGCCCCATAATAATCTCGGCTTTATTGTGTCGGTTGAGCGAAGCAATAACAGCTTTAATATTTAATGAATACATGTAGAGCCCACTCCTCCTCTTTATTGGACCCGAGAAACTTTACACAGTTCAGCAGCCAAGAAAGTGGCGCCACTGTATGTCTTTGAACGAGGGGGAACAAAAAGTCTCCCTTCTTTATGGTTAACAATTCTGTTTGGGACACATCTTCTACTCTATATAGGAGGCCTTCTGTATGGATCACAATCTCCTGAGGAAGCAAGAACATGTGAGTGGAAATGTGTAGCAAGTTATCTGACACAAAAGCACGTTTAAAAAAATCTTTCTCACACTGAGTCGACTATAGGAATTACATGTCATGCAGTGCAATTTATTCTGACATTTTAGCTCTTAGGCTTTAAACGGACGCAACCTGTGTTTGACCCACTTTCACCCCAATTAAGTTGTTCTGTGCGAGCTGAAAGGCCGAGCTGTAAATCTCAGGTTGTAACATCCACATAAGCTTTCCTGAGCACAAAGATCCTGAAAACCTGCAGCGGCAGCGGCAGCGGCCAGAGTTCCAAGAGCAACACGGAAACTTCCGTCTGTCCAATAAACTTCGTCCAGGACTTTATTAACAGGTCTGTTGAGATCGATAAGTACGCGACGACACCAACTGCTCTCACACAACATGGGTAGAGCCGAGCGAGGCAGTGCGTGGGAGTGATTGGCTGTGAAATTGACTTTGTTATTAGTGCAGCAGCGGGTAAATAAAAGCCGGAATTAGTCAACATTTGAGAGGGTTCCCCTGAGGACGGGACTGTCACAAAGACTTATGTGTGACACTGAGAGGGAGCTTCCTTTGACACGTTTCATCCCGAACATTTCGGCGAGTCCTTCACCTTGGCGAGCCAGTGTGAAGCCGGGCCTCCCGTGAGCGAGGAATTAGATGCGAATGAATGGTGAACGGAGCGGTTTGCAGAATTTCTGAAAAGATGAAGCCATTTAAAAGACACTTTTGGTAAAAGGTTGAAGCCAAGTATGAAATAATTTGCAAGTCTTATAAACCAATATTTTAGTCACGTTTGTTAAAAATGTTTATAAGGACTTTGACAGCCAAGACGCAGCTCCAGAAAAGTCGACAAGAAATTTTTAGAAATTTTCATTGGGCCGAACTTGGCTTCAATTTAACTTTGTGAGAATTGCAAATCCTCACCCTCTTCTTCTTTCTCACTCTTGGAAACACACTTCGTAAAACAGATTCTTCAAAGAAACTTTTTATGGTAAATTTAGCAGGATTTGAATGAAATTATTTGATTATTTGACTCGTTTGAAAAAACATCTTGTGATCGGTTAAAATCTTAAATTACATTGTTGAAATATTTGTTAAGCTCACCAGTTATTGGTCTAATTACAGTAGGTCCACATATTAATCATGTATAGAAGGTAAATGTGCTCTATGATGTGTATTATTCATATTCAATATTTAGCAGATAATCATTCTTTTGGCTGCTGATTGTGTCATTTTCTTGAACCCTGTGGGACACTTGACACCACTTGTACGAGCACAAATTGAAGGTATACATTGATGAAGTACTTGTAGGTATCATGAGTGTTACAGCCCGTTGATTTCTGCATTGCTATGTTGTCTCATGTCCTTCACGAGTAAACATTGTCACGCTTTAAACGAGCCTCCCTCTTCAGCCAACGGATCCCGCGTTAATTTATGAGCGTCTGAAGTTTATCACCATTCCGGGAGAGATAATGAAGGGAAAACAACACAGATCTGACAAACTGGATATTAATTGATTTGCACTGGCGGCCCGGTTCAACCTGTTCAGCGATACAAATCATGGAGCCCATTCCCGCCAACACGTGAGCGAGTACATCCAACATAAACAAACTGCCGTCGTGCCGCAAATACTAATGTGCGACCGTGAACAGTGTCCTGACTTCAGTCTCCCAACATATTCCAGAGTTTATCGAACAGCCCAGCGCTCAAAGGAGCAAACGGAGCCGAGTGTTTCAGTGTTCTTCTCTACGTGTGCCAGTTGGATGGCGGCGTTTCTGCCTCCAGACAACGCGGATGCAGGAGAGGGACGCAAACAAGCTGGATGGTGTCAGCCTTCATGTGAGAAGAAAAGAGGACATGAGGGAGGGCAATACGTGGGACTTGAGAGGGTTTTCTGTCTACAACTTGGACCTGAACTTCAAATGCTTTTGTTCTCGGCATCCCACTTTCTCACCTTGCAGCAAAACATTGCACAGATGCTGCCCTGGATTCTCTCCTGCAGAGATTTTTTTCCCTTTCCAATTCATCCACTTCTCCATTCGCTTGAGTAAATTTACTGTCCTTTCGTGCCCCCCCCCCCCCGTGTCTGATGACTTGTTAAGTGGTCCTAAAATTAATTTGTGGGCTGCAGACCCCCCTCCCCCTCCCCTCAGTGCTCCCCTTCTCTCTTTCCTGCTGGTTTTTCTTTTTGGTCACACGTTCGAGGGTTAAATGGTTTAAGAGATTGCTGGCAGTGGCAGCAAAGCACGCGGACAATGGGAGTCAGCGTGTTTCAGAAATCGAGGGCTCACATGAGCTGTGGGGGGGGAAGCCCACTTGCTCTGTTGTCATGCAGCCCTTTGACGGAGCTGCTCAAAAATGGGCTCCAACTTCGAACCGGAGCAAATCCAAGAGAAATGGCCCAGGAGCGGCTCTATGCATCAGAAGCATTTACCTCTCTGGGGGAAAGTCCATCGAACCATCGTCAGGGTCACAGGTGGATGGAGCCGGTCCCACTTAAGGAAGGTTACAGTCAAGACAGGTCTCACATCCATCACAGAGCCAACAGACAGCAGCACGGATGCAAATATTCACAGCTGTGGGCAATTTGGAGTCATCAGTTGAATTTAAATGTACATATATTGGTCATGTGTGAAAACTGGAATACACACCTGAGTGTGAACCTGGAAAATTGTATTCAAGAGATTGGTGCCGCAATGCATTTGGAGATATTGTATATTCATATATACAGATTTTTTTTGTGTGAAAATGCAAAACAACTCAATCCCTAATTCATTCATGCGATTGATGCTGCGCTTGTAGTTATGTGCAGTGCCGACATATATATATATATATACGTACGTATATACGTATATATATACACACACACATATATATATACATATATGTGTGCGTGTGTGTGTGTGTGTGTATGTGTGTGTGTGTGTGTGTTTTA
>JAUESF010000014.1:13224075-13246572 GCA_032274765.1 Malacoctenus tetranemus | reverse complement strand
TGTGTGTGTGTGTGTGTGTGTGTGTGTGTGTGTGTGTGTGTGTGTGTGTGTGTGTGTGTGTGTGTGTGTTTGTGTGCGTCCCTGCTCCCATATCGCAAAGTGACAGATTTCGAAACCCTCTACCTCAACCAGGGGGCCCTGGAGGTGATGCACGCCATGAAAATCTCTGACCTCATCGGCATACAGAGAGGCCTCATCAAAGTAACTCAGTCTTTGAAGAAGATGAAGGAAACTTTCAAACTCATGCACAGTGAGTTTAAATTAAACCTAGCTCAACATGAATTTAATCAATTTACATGCTGTGCCCATAATGAAGCCGGGGAAATTCAAGGTAATTAGAATACCTAAATTTGTGCTGTTTCCAGATCATGTGGAGCCGACTGCATTTCATGGAACATTGAGAATCTTTGTCTCGGGGTGAGTTTTCAGGCTGTCGCATTGTCCCTCCGACTGAATTTATTCTCTTTGTATTTCTCTCGTGCGACGGCGATTTATATTCCTATTAGGCATTACCTTCTGCTTCTGTTCCTCACGTTTATTTATCTCCTTTGCTGCGCCGCAACATTTCATTAAATAACATGCCGTCATGTGTTCTCAACTGCATTTGCATTTTTAAGAAGGGGGTTCAAAGCCGTTGCTTGATTTCCTTTAGGTGGCGAGATAACCCGATGCTCCCAAGGGGGCTGTTGTATGAAGGCGTGAGCAACGAGCCAATTTTGTTGTCAGGTGGAAGTGCGGCCCAGAGTTCAGCCATTCAATGCTTTGATGCTTTGCTGTGCATCCAGCATGAGTGTGAGACAGGTAAAGATGCATTTCCCCCCGCCTTTGACCTCCTCAGATGTTTCTCTTGAATGAATCATGCTGTTTGTGCAGTCACTTGATTGCTCTGACAGAAAATGCTTCCAGGAGAAGCTGTTATTTCCATTCTTTCAAAGTCCCTTTTCCGCTCCCTCCATTGATTTATCCTATCCAGGAGCTTTCCTGACACGCATGAGAGATTACATGCCTCCTGCCCACCGTCAGCTGATAGAAACTCTCTCTGTCTGCCCGCCCCTGCGAGACTTCATCCTGTCCCGCCCCAGCACCGACCTCTGCCAGGCCTACAACGCCTGCATCTCTGCACTGGTGGATTTAAGGAACTATCATCTCAACACCGTGGCCAAGTATGTCATTGTGCCGGGTAATCATGCGCGGTCCATGGGCTGCCCACTCAGGGGTGTGGGAAACGCGCTAAACACCACAGGGACGGGGGGCTCCAACCCCATGGTGTTTCTGAAGAGTGTCCGCAACTCCACACAAAAAGCACTGATTTTATCAAGGCCTTCAGTATCAAACTGAAGTGTAAGATTAAGCATTTATTAAGAGTGTGTAAAAAATAGAGTCACAAATATATATGTACTTTACTCCATGTTGTATTTATAAAAGGTTTTCTAAAGAATAAATATCATAAAATATCTTTTATGCAGGTCGTGTAGTGCAATTGCCTTTAGTTTGATGAAAATGCTGCTATATAAAATCTATAAATATGACTTTTAAAACTGTGCTAATTCAAATGTTTAATCTTTCTGAGAAAGTGAAAATGCCAGATTTCACAAATCTTTTTGAGCTGCAGTTCATTTGAGATTACGCTTGATGTGATCATGTGATGTGGCAGTAAATGATTGGAAAAATGCTGCAGTGTGTCCCCTCACACCCTAAAGATCTGAGCTCCATTGTAGATAGGGATCTTTCATTGTGCTTGATCCACCCCCCCCACCCCCTGTGCTTGTGGGTATATTGATGACTCTGTCTGATTGTCTACCCATTTTCCACCTTCTCTAATGAACTGGTTTCCTGTCCTGGCTGTAATCTGCATCTTATCCAATATCTCTTGGTCGAAGCTGTCTGACTCCGACTTTGATTGAACGAATGGACGGATGATTCTAAAGGCTTTTGTTGTTTTTCACTTTATTTGGCAATTAACACTTCAGTTCACCCATTAATGTAGAAATATTTTTGAAATCCATGAACTCTGTTTGGTAGTAAATATATATTTTCAGTAAGAATAACAATGGTCGCTCACTTTGCCTTTCACTTGCTTTCAAACATGAGGCAGATATTTGTTGAGGAAAAAAAGGGATGAATGGCCTTTGGATTTAGATGCTGGATGGGTCGAATCGAAGCCAGAGCGAATGGCTGAGGAGAATGAAAGAGACAGACACAGTAGGGATGTTGCAGGGGAGAGGAATGGATGTGGGATCAGGTCGTTCAGTTTGATGGACTGGAACCCCGACTCCCCTGCAGGAACTTGACTTGAAGGTTGTGTCTCTTCTTGCTATAGATGACTAATCACATTAGAAGAGTGGAGAAGGGGCTCAACTGCACAGCGTCTGAGCCCTCGTCATGGTCCAACTCTGCTTCACTAAAGCACAAAAGACTTAAAATGTAGACTGCCTGACACCGGTAAATGCAGCCTTTGCTGAAACCGCTACACCCAGCAAGCGGAGGGGGTGGCTGTTTGCACAGCGGAGGCGATGGCCTTCTCTACGACTGTTCTGCTTCTTTCTGTTCCTTCGCACCCAACTTTACATTCTTTTTTATAATGTTGTTGTTCAGCTTTGCAATTTTGTGAGTTATGACAAACGGTTTTTTCGCTGCACCCACGAGGCCCAGCCAGAGTTGCCTGTCGTGAACGGAGGGAATCTTTCTCTTCGTGAATCAGGGACATTGTTTTAGGCCAATTGGACCGCCCGACACGCGCCGACTGTGGGTTACATAGTCATTGGGAAGGATTGAATGGGGTCTTTATTTCTGGGACTTCCACATTGTGCTGCAGGAAATCCTAAAAAGCTATTTCCTCCTCACGGTCCCATCCGTCCTAGTGTTTAGTACACATAAGAGCACACCAAATCACCTTCAATTAAAAATGTTTTAATTGCGATGTAGAAACAGTAGAAAAATGCATAATATTGCACATAATCACTAAATTGCACTTTCTCAAGGTACATATCTTTGCATGGAAATCGGTGACCTGAATGATGGAATCTACAGCGGGGTCTATCAATGGGGAGGCCGGTTTGCTTTCCTTCCTGACAGGTTTCGTACGCACACGTGAACAGAACCGTTTTCCATAAAACAGCTGCTGTGATAAAACACCTTAGAGGATTGAATAAAAACCTGCTTCGTATGAGCGTGCGACTTCAGGATCTCGGCTACATTACCTTTCCATGTTTATTTGTTGTTTGAGTACACGACCATAGCTGGTGGCTACAGGTCTTTCCCACTGTGAGAATGCTACCATACTCCTTTAGCACTGTTTAGCCCTTCTGCTCTTGCTGCAAGTTCAGTGCACAGTTGTATGTGTGAGCTGGCAGACACGCGTTTGGTGTTCAGTAGATTGTTTTCTGAGAAAGAGGAGCAAAGAAAAGGTTCCGCTGCAATAAATGAAATTTGCATTCGAACGACAAGATGGATCGATACTACAAATCAACACTTTTGAGTTCTAACTAACTTTACATCGATCAAGTGATCTAAAAATAGAGTAGCATAAACACTCATAATCTGAGTTCTGCTTTGATACATTGAGTGACAGAGAGGCAAGGCAAACTCTTACTGGACTCAGAGAAATGTCAAAATAGCCTTTACTTTCTCTTGAAAATTTAAAAGCAAATCAACAAAATAAAATCAAACACTTTTACTTTTTTCTTAGAAAATATTCTCCTGTAGAAGTCGTCAAAAGGTTATATATGTCCTAAAAAATCTGACCGAACTCAGAATGCTTGTTTCATTTTTTTGTTTCGTTTTTTTTTTTAACATGTGTTAACGACTGCTTCAAGAGGAGGGGCCCAAACACATCAGTTTGAAAATTTCATTTCACAGTACTTTGTTAAAAAAAGATGCAAATATTTTAAAATAGATTCTGAACAGTATGTTTTAGGCAAGGAGCAGATGATGACAGGATGACTGAGGCAAACTTGGCTGGCTAGTCTGTTAGTTGCACAGTGAGCTAAATAAAGAGGGGCAGGAGGAGATAAAGAGGGGAAGTTACAAAGAGAGGGAAGAGAGGGGTATTAGCAAAAGCAGGCAGTAAGACAGACAAACGGAGCAGGATGGGAACAGATGAGGAGGTTGGGGGGGAACGGTATGGGGGGGTATAAGAACAGTGTTGACACACTGTCATGTACAGTACTGCGGTTCAGTCTTTTACGCGTGCTCCTCTCAACAGTCAAGTGTTTGTGCTTTGCTGGAGGTGGGGCTGATGTCCGCTCAAAGATTATAGCTTCACTCATAAAAGGCCCTCCACATGGCGCCTCCTCTTGTTGCCAAGCAATACGCTCTGAGGGGAAAAGACCAAAAAGTGCATTGCATTTATTGGAAGATGGAACGAAATGACTTTTAATATAAGGTGAGTGCTTCAGCCCCACATCACACAGGAAATGTTAAACTGTTTACATGTCAGGAAGTATACAGTACAATATACAGGTACAAAAACACACGTCAAAGCTCACCTTGTTTTTTGCAGGTGTGTGTCGATCCTCTCCAGCAAACATGCCAGAAAAAAGGTCAGACAGGATAAAAATGTTTTGTTTTTTTTTGTCTCTGCAATCCTCCAACGGGTCTGACGTGCAAGTCTGAACCCAGCCCCCTAAATCGCCCGGTTTCCGTCCATTCTCCTGGGTTGATTGCCCAATTTGAATATTCCTTCAACCACTTTGAGAATAACGGGGGAACAAATGTGCCCAATAAAAACGGCTGTATCCAGAGCCCTCATGTTTTATTCAGAGGAACCAGAGTTTCCAGCGAGCATGCTTTTTGGACTCAGGCTTGGACTTGCGTTTGGGGGTTGATGTGAAGACTTCATTTGAGTAAGGCAGAGCAGGGCATTGTTGACTGTCCAGGGGACAGAGTCTCTTCATCAGTGGCTGTAATTTATCCTCCTGGAGCTTAAAGTCCAGCTCAACACTGCAACACAAACAAAAGGGACAGAAGTTAGCAACCAGGAGAAACGGTGGTGGCTTCTCTACTGTCAGCTGAACAAGGAAAAGCAATGTGAACGTTTAGAAATGCATCTTTTGGATGGGTATAACATTCATGACTCAGTTTTTGACTTTCTTTTTTTTTTGTGTTACCAATCCCCTGACGTCCAGATGGATGCTGGGAGGGAAGCAAACGGTTCAAATACACTGACAGCAGACACCCTGGCAGCACATTTTAGCAGCGGCACATATCCATATTTCAGAGACTCCTCCAAGTAATAGAGTTCCTTTGCATCATCTCAGCATTTTTTATGCATGCAGTCAAAGGGCTTTCCCTACATAGATTATACTTGTATTAAAAATGAGCCAGAATGTGGGTTGCTCCTGACATCAGACTTCCACATCCGTGAGTGTAATCCCAGGCTGGTCATCGTCTGATTCTGTTCCGGCACCGCAGTTAAAACTCTCGCTCTGCCCGATTAAATCTCACAGGCCTGACAGAACTGTGGGGCTTAATCCCATCCAAATGAAACCATTGAGAGGCCAAACAGACCCTGATTAACTGCCTGAATTCAAGCAAGGGATAAATGCACTATTATACCCCATCTCCTTTCACTTTATAGCTATTGATTTGTGCTCTGTTAATGTATTTATTCTTCGGGTATGCAATAAATTTGGAAAGCATCATAGAGGAATTAAAGGAGGATGAATTATGTGCTTTGTGCCTGCCAAAATGACACTTCAGTGTGAGCGTTACCTGAGAATCAAATCTTCTGTGACTCTTTAGATTGGAGAGTTTTTGATTTTCCTTTATCACTCACATTATTCAACACACCACATTTAAATAGAACACAGAGAATTCTGGGACAGACTAAGCTCGTAGCTGTCATTCACGGTAGAAAGTATTTAAAGCAGAAGGGGGAAGTAAAGCTGCCAAAAGACATGACATCTGACAACCCAAGGTCAAACCTGTGGACCTCTCCCCGTCTGCAGGCAGACAAATGGACGTCGCGTTACAAAGCGTGACCTGATAGGCTACCCGCACTTTGATGGGCAGTGTAATTAGTTCACTAACGGATATGCTCGACTCAAAGTGACATAATGAATCCTGGGAACTGTCCTCACCCTTAAGATAAGTGTCAGTTAAGAACAGAGCTCTATTAAAGCCTTCAAGGGGGAAACTGTGTGCAGAGTGAGATAGTAGTTTGGCAGGCGGCGATCGCCAGTGAATCAATATGTTACAATAAATGAGCATCAACACAAAGACGTGGCGATGAGTGGGCCTGGAATCAACATCGTCATCGTATTTAGAAAGAGAGTTTTTTTAAGAATGCTTTGTTGTGTCAAAACAAAACCTCCTGTTCCTCTGTGATTTCTTGATACTCTTACGAGCATTTTTCTGTTATTTCCACTTCAAATGAAAGCGAACGTGTGCAGATCTTCTGACTACTCAATCCCAACAATGAGAAACTCTGTTTATAGAATAATCTTGAAGACTTTATCTTGGCAGAGTTGCTGTTTTCCAGCAGTATTGCAAAGGATATCTCTTATTTATATTACCCATTGTTTAAATGCCTCCTGCTTTTATCTCCATTTCTATCTTGTGTTTTATGCTTAAAACTTTGGGTCTCTTGCTAGTGCCGTTTAAATAATGTTGACTTGACAGAAAGCGGAGCAGAATCACAGCAGCACAGTGCAACACAGAATAGCCTCAGCAATTATTAAGCAATTAATCACTTGGCAGATCACTGCAATTACTGTACACTGTGGACAAATGCCTCGGTGGGAAGCCGGAGGCGGCACTGTACGATGCGGGTGGCACTGGGGAGCAGGTGCTTCAACAAACAAAAGCCCTATATCTAAGATCATCTGTGTACACAAACAGATTGAAGCGGCTGGAGACAGGGAGGCTTTTTCTAGGGCATTCAGCAAAGCAGATTAATCATCTCTTTAGCTATGCAGTGTGAGTAGCGGTTGCTGTGATCAGTGGCGAGCCGTTTGTTTGTCTGTGGTCGTGCTGTGCTGAGCACCATTCAATGATTGTTGCTCCTGGGAGGGATATTGCTGCTATGAGATGTCTTTTTAGCATGGCGCTGCCTGTTCATTCTGCACCATACACCTGCTCCACTTTGCCTCTTTTCTGTGCTCTTTCAGGACCTTTGAGCGTGAAGTCATTTCCACTCCCATGATTCCCCCTTCAGCCAGTCACAGTCCAGAATCGACACTTGGGGCCCAGCACAGTGGAACATCATCAGAACTACACCATGAAGCTTTATAGATTAAATCGCGGGAGAATGACAGTTGCTTCTTGCACTGACAGGCAACAGTCGAAGCAGAAACTCCCTTCAGGTTATGAAAATGACATGCAGAAATTCCTCCCCTGTCATGTATATCCCACAAAAGCCGCCGCCATTGTCTGTTGCGCTGCTTTTCTACCTCAGAGATGCACAGAAAATGCACGAAAAAACCCACAATCTCATTAATGAGAGCATAATAGAAAAAGGCAATCTTGACAATTGCTCAACAAAACAACCACAGCACCGCCATCTCAGCATGGGACACAAGTGCTAATTAGCTCCTTGTGTCTCATCATATTGAACTGCCATTGCTTGTCCCTGAACTTAACTGTTTTTCAAAGTCATTGTTGGTCCCAAATTGGAAACACAACATTTTATATTTGAATCAAGTGCTGGGTCTTATTCAACGCAGCATGACAGGAATCCAAGATGTCGAGGCTTTGATCCGAGCATGTTTTTTACGACAGACTTCACACTGCAGTCTACGTTCACTCAGTTTTAGACCTCATTTAATTCCCCAGTGAAGTTCTTGTAAACCTTGCCCAAACAACAAACACTGACAAGTACAGCAAGTACACGCAAAGCACAGCGCAACGATACAGTCTCCATTTTTGAATGGTGCTAACGAGTCTCCTTCATTCTTAACTTCCAGGCAACTCCCAGACATATTATTTTTTTCACCCTGATGTGATGGACAGTATTATGATAGCTATTCCTGCAAGTTATCTCACCACTCAGCCTCTCTATCCCTCTTATACCTGCCATGTGTATGTCCGTTGCAGTGATGTATGAGATGCTGCAGCATGGAACGGGTGGGTGGAGACTATCAGGGGAGACCCAAAGCCTGGATAACACCCGTAAATTGACTATTTTAGCTCTGCAGCAGCTTATGCGCAATTTTGGGAAACTCCTGGATTTATATAAATATATATGCTGGACTGCTTTTATTAAGCACTATATGTCAGGGCCTGATAATCTCCGTTGCAGTTACGCTGTTGCTGTCTTACTTTAAGGGGGTAATTGGTCCCAACTTGCCGTTCTTCGTGGGCTTTAATTTGTCTCACTATGCTAAGGCCTTCTTATCAAGGTGTCAGGAAGTAGTCCAGCAAGGTGATTACTGCTGCACCAACCTGCTCTTATTCCCTGGGTGTGAAACACTGTTATTTTGTCAGAAGCCTCTGTCATCTCTGTGATATGCACAAGGTGCCCTTTGGAGCCAGTTAGGCTCAAGCATTAAGACCACTTGTTTAGTCTTCAGAAAAGAATGTGGCCCGCCAGCATGCATTACTTTGATAGTAAATGAACTGCATTTGCATAGTGCATTTTGAACTTGAAAGATAAAGTCACAGAGCTGCCATGCAGCGTGCTAAACAGCTGTCAAGAACAATTTGGGGTTTAGCATCTCACCTGGTTATACTTTGATATGGAAATTTAAAGGATGACCCACAACAGCCACACTAACAAAGTTATATGATTAAAAAAAAAAAGGTTCATTTTGCCCAAAATAGGCAAACTCCAGCTTCTGTTTTCACATGCACTTGATTCAATGATTTTAGTTTTCTAGTTTGTTGCCTGGTTCGCTTCTAAGTTACTATGACTGGCATGCTTGTGGCTTTGACAGAGCAACAGTATTTGACACGAGTTTGAACCCTGGCTGTCTGCCCGATGAGCATTTTAATTCAGGGGATTAGCAGACGTTAATAACTGGGTTGCTGGTGATCATTCATACAGCTGTTAGCACGATTATTGTTGTGTGGAGGGTTTCGAGTGAAACACAAAGTTTCCCTCAAACTTGTTTTGTCTAAAAACACCAGACAGTTTCTGTTGCTGGGTTTCGCGGAAGAACCCCAAAAGAGCTCTATTTGTAGAATTTAAGATACCAGGGACAATTGCTTTGGCAGGGACAAATAAGATTACGGCAGATCATTACCCTGCTTGCAAAATACCGCCCTGCTCTATTCAGTGACTGCTCACAACCAGTTGGATGAAGTAAAATAAACAACTTTTTAATGATACCGAGAACAGATGAAGCAATAATCTTTCTCTTTATTAGTACTCTGCAGATTGCGTCTATATTGTGGTTTTGTTACCATATGTCGAATGCTTTGGTTTAGAGGCAGTAGGCTGAAGGGTTTGCCGTTTCCACCATAAATTGTTCAGAGTTTCTGTTATCACAACAAAGCTGCTTCACCAACTTGCAGAAGTGGCAGATTTTGTCTCATCGAGATACCAGTTAACTTAAAAACACATTTTCAGCCTTAAGATATTGATCATGATGCTTGATTTGGACTTATAGATTTGAACACTGGATTGTTCACAACGTTTGGTTCTCCGGTGGACTCATTTAAATTCTTTATCTTCACCAGACTAGAGCTTTTAAAGGCTTCCTCTTCAACCCTATTTTGGGAAGCCAAATTTACACTAAAAGCTGGTCCCCAAAAAAACAACAAATACAATTCAGTAAAATTATTCATGAAACCTAAAGTTCACAAGGAGAAGCTTTATTCTTTAAAAAAGCTTTATTGCCTCAATGTATATTTAAAGTTTATATATACTTTGTCGCATTTTTTGTGACAAGTTTTGAATTAGTAGAATAGAGTTTACTGAGGATATTCTCAGTTACAATTAACAAGTGTTTCCTTTTCATTTATATCCTGACAAATTTAAGCGCTTCAAAGCCACAGGGTGAGGAATTATTTGCTATTCATTGTTGCCTGAAAACACTTCACTAGTTTTCAGGTTGGATTAAGTTCATTAACATGTAAATGGAAAATTGTCTGTGAATGGAAGGTGCGGGCATATTTAATATGTCCTCTACAAGCTAACCAGATATTTACAGTTTCACATAATTCTTTTTTTATATAAATATGAGACTTTTGAACTAATTGTATCGTGATTCTTCGAAAAATGCATTGAGAGAAAATTAGACTGAGACAAGTGTAAATAATTGTGTGAATGTGTGTTTTACAAATGTGCCACCAGAGTAATGACCTTGGTGTTCTCATTCTTTGAGCCATAAAAAGACACTCTAACGGTGCGCACAGATGAAAAGGTAAATCATTATCAGAGATCATTCCTTGACTCTTAGCTGGAGACGTAATATCCAGATAATGGAGTGCAAAACTGAGATGAGGTATATCTTGGCCTCCAGCCAAACCAGTATCTTTGCTTTGTCCTTCATCGACTGAGGGCATTTTTTCTTGCACACTGGAGGGCTCCACAACAACATTACTGAACTATTTAGGGAATCCCAATTGACTCAGTAGGTGAAGAATTATTCGAGTATCATGTAAAACTCAGCGTAACACTGTGATGACAGTAGGGAGGACGAGAAGTGTGTTTTTTTTTGAGGTATCCAAATCAATTCTGATGCCGTTTACTGCTTTGGGGAGTGTCGTCTTTGAGAAAAGCTGTCTCACTTCTGTCCTCTCCTATTTTCTAGCTCAGTGAAGTGCTTGGGACTAAGGGGGGGGGTGCACTTGAGCTGAAAGACGAAGAGGGCAACAAAGTGTTTGGAAGAAAGCAGTCGTTCTTCTAACATCCCCCTTGGGCTTGTTTACTTCGACTTGTTTAGGAGCGGGATGAACAGCTGGATGTGAGAGTGCCGTATGTTAAAGGTGAACAGCTTTGTCCTAGATTTATTCAGGGGAAGTCCATCTGTTTAAAACCTCATTTAGATCCACATGCACGAGGTCTTCCCATATCTGTAGGTAGAGGGGAGTCGAAGGTTCATTTTAGGTCAGACACTGGGTCAGCAGGAAAGCCTGCTACTGCAGATAGATGTCAATGTCTGTGCTAAAAAAAAAAGATGTAATTAAAGTCTGATAAGTCTGCTGTGCTGACACCTGCTATTTTTATTTGACTTTAGCCAAAAAAAGTGTCAAGTCTTGCTGGAGGAAAGCAAATCTGTCATTTGCATCTATGTCAATGATCATTGAACTCCATTCATTCACGGTGACTGGGTGCCTCAATCTGTCCAAACTTGAGTCAGTCAGTTCCCCAGTTTTATTGACTCTGGTCCAGCTGCTTTGCTCTGCTGTGGAGGAGTGAGAGAAGCTGTTGTCGCTCTGCAGGATTCGGGCCCTGCTATCCTCCTGTGGGCTTTTTTTTTTCTTTTTTTGAAGTATTAATAGAGGAAAGCATTTTATTTCTCTGTGCTGCTACCCCTGATCCCATTGTGCAGCACAGGAGCTGATCGTAGAATAACGTTTAGTCTTGCACTGTATAGAAAGCCAGCAGCTCTTGCCCGGGTCAGTGCAAGTCCAGTAAGTCTTGATTAGTTTGCAGCCCAGATCAGGCAAGTCCAGTGAAAAGTGCAGGCACTGGGTCTCCTGAGCCACACAGTATATTTTCCTTCTTTTGTTATGACTTTCACCTTTTATACTTTGTGTACAAGTTGTTTTGGAGGAGATGAACAGTCATCTTTACACAGTAAAAAAAAAAAACAGCCACTTTTCGTTTTTGTTCAAGGACAGAGGAACAAAGTTTGTCGGTGTCAACGATCATATAGGAAGACTTTAAAAACTTGGCGATCTAGTAATGATTGCTGTGTCGATAGAGCAAAGCCAACATAAATTACGAATGGATTGACATGAATTTTAATGCCAAAGAATGTCGTGCTCGAGTGAAGCAGTCCATGACTCAGATGATAGGCTGTCACAGCGACGTGACAGTCATAAAGATGGATGACAGAATACCTTTAATTATCGGTAGCATTATGCAATGGGGAAGGTTCCCTCGGTACTTCAGCTTTTATGAGCTCCTGAACAGTGGCTGGAGTGTGTGACTTTATCTTTTTGTACAGGGTTACTTTGTGGTTGTTTTCTTTTTTCTCAGTGTTTGTTTCTTCTCAGTGTTTGTTTCTTCGGAAAAAAAAAACATATTTATGCTACAAATTCATGCTGGTTCAGACCTAAAGTTTTCTCCCTCCCTGTGGAGATGTGCCGACAGTCTGTGTATGAGTTTTGCAGGGAAGGTTGGAACCACATGGGAGTTTTGTTTGTACCCGAGATCAAGTTCTAAATTGGTTGGATGCAGCCGCCCGAAATGTTGCTCCTGCTTTGAAGCTCCACTATGGCCTTTAGCAAATACCTGGGTCAGCTTGAGACAATGCACTCATCAAGTGAGAGCGGGGTGTAGAAAAGGTTTTACGGAGCAAAAAACCTGAAAATCATGCCCAGGACAGGGTTGTTATTAATCTTATTCAGAATGAATAAAGTACATTGCAATGTATCCAAGAGTTTTTGATATTTGTTCAATATTCCCACTGATTCATGTTAAAACGGCTGCCATTGTCCAGCCTGTTTTTTGTGTGATGGTTCATAAAGTGGGTCTATTGTTCAGAAAGAGAAGCATGAAGTTAGGAACAACACGCCTCTACTTGAACTTTTATAACCATGATGAAACATTAGTTCAAATCAGTGATTTGTGGTTTGTTTTGAAAGGCCATCCATTCCCATCTGACAATCACAGAGGTGCCACTCGATGAAGTGTATTTTCAGGGCTTTTCAGTATTTTCCAAACAATTTAATGCTTCTTGTATTACAGAACAAGGTAACAGAGGGTTTTAGCAGCACAGGCTTTAAGGTAAAAGTGACAAATGACACAAGGTTACGGCTTGAGTGGTTTTCCCACTGGCTCCAGAGTCGGGTTTTTTTCCCTTTACAACTCATAAGTAATCTCAAAACACTAACGCCATAAAAAAGAGGGAATTCAGAACAATGCTTAGAAAACATGGCAAACACACAGAGTTGACCCACTCACTTCCTGAGTGCATGAGTTGTTTGGTACAGTGTGATAAATTATTGGTCACCGCGAGGTCCCAGTATTTCCTCTTTCTATCTCACTTCCCCCTGTGCAGTATTAACATGTACAGTATATAGAGAAACTGAGGTCATTCACCCACATTGCAAACGAGACTGTAAGCAGTATTTATTTCATCACTGCATTGCAGGCTGATCCTGAGCGCTACTGGATATGTTTCTGCTTTGCACCTTGAAGTGCTGCCATATGTGTTTCTGAGTTATTTTTTCCATATCAGCAATGTTACTTTTATGATTTTTCATATTTTTCAGTTGCGGTTCCCTTCCATTTTGTTTACATGAATCATTTTTACAATCTTGAGGTTTTTGCAGGTTTCCTCGCACCAGACGACTGTAAAAGCGATGCCCTCTGCACAGTACAGGAGAACATCACCTCACCAAATGTCTCCCTTTTCACACCGAAACAATTTATTATCTGCAGAACAACATTTAGTGCAGCATTAGCGTCTGACAGTGCGAAAGGCCCACCTGTAAATGATGCAGGCGCTGTTTCGACATGTGTCACAATTTGCCGTGTCTTGTCCTGTTCGGTAGGAGAGCCTGTGGAAATGGAGAGATAGAGAGAGACATATGTAATCTCCTGTGACAGACTTCGCCCTCATATTTTAGCACCTGTGGGGCGATAGGTATCAGACAGATTTGTTCGGCTTTGTTTTAGCCCGGTGTTGTCTGTTGCCAACAGTTGAAAGTGCAGCAGGGGTTCTGATCCCGCAGTTCTTTCGGATCGGGTTAATCAAGTGTGTAGACTTGCTGATTTTACATAATAGGATTAACTTGCTTTGCTATGGAAGACTCGCAATTGTCTTCTGGGTCTCCAGTATACAGGAAATAGGAGATAAGTGGAGGCTAAATGCTGCATTGCTCCCATAATGAAAAATCTATATCTTTACATTTGCCTCTGTACACTACATCATTTTGATTTCTAGTCTCGCACGATTTGATGCAGACAGACTGTATTTTCGCTTTTATAGTGAAAGTTCATGGCCGTGTAGGTCTGCAGCTGGTCTGAGAGCCCTTACGGCACATATAGGCCCTTAGGAGGTCTATATGTGCACATTGTTTAGAGGACACAGTCGAGATCGAGTGATTTTCCGTCATAGTCCCTGTTTTTTCATATTGTCATGGGTCCTATCTTTCCTATGAGCTCATATGAGCATGCAGGTGTGCATATTGTTATTTATGCGGTGTCACTGCGTGCAGTGGTACGCTGCAGTGCTACGGGGCAGATGGGAGGGGCTGTGTTCGAGCCGCACATGTAATTGCTTGCTGTCACGGTAGCCCTTCGGCCTGATGGATGACATGTGGAGGGGCTGGACCTGGACTGTTCGCTTTGACATGAGAGGTGACCTCATTGGGGGAGACAGCGCAGCCTCGCTGGGGATCGAAAATGCTGATGGGAGCTCAAGGTCAACAAGTTCATCCATCCTGCTCTGTTCCCAAATAAAGTCTCTTTGAACAGCTGTGAGCAAGGACAGTTACTCACCGCACAAACAAGGTCTACTCCAACTGCTGTGCTGCTGCCCGGCTTTCCATGTACATCCTTGTAATTTAAAGAGCTTCGCTCTAATAATCAAAGCGTATTAACCTAAATTCATAATCGCTGTGTGCACTCAACACAACGCTTCCCATTTAGGGAAGAGTGTTCATGACCTGTTACAGACAATGAATGAGAGCGTGGAGTTTCACAGAGCATCATTTCATGGATTTTTTTTTTTTTTGTAAAATGGCACCTCGGAAAGTCATCCTGTAATCTGAGCGTTGGCACAGATCCACTGCTGTGTTGTTTGCCCACGTCAGCTGTCCTGGGATCTGTCCTGCCCTCATCATTCCAGTTACACCGTCCACATCCCCCGACTCCGTGCCTGCTGCTCTGTCTGACTGAGCACTACACAACATGGTCGCGGGAGCTACACTGAGGTCAGCTCACGCCACTGTCCCACAGGGCGTGCTACGTTTTGTATAGGGCGCAATGTATCTGATGTTTCACACATGTTCAGTGTGCAGAGTAAACACACACATGAGAAGAGCAAACATCTTATGAATAACATATCCGAGCAAACAGAGCATGCTGGGAGACCTCCATCTCTGGATGTGTATGTATATGCAGACAAGGGTTATGTTAATGTCACTACAGTATAAACAAAACTTGATATGTATTACATTCTGAAAAAAAAACACAAATCATTGGACTCTTGTCATAGAATGTATTATACACTTCTATCATTTTCACCTCCATTGAAACTAAACCTTAATCACAATTCTGTAAAGCAGCCAAAGCATCGAAGTGAAAGTGAGAAAATAAAAGAAGAAAACCCGTAAATTCTATTTTTGCTCAATATTTTATTTCTCTGTAATAAAAGACAGCTACAACTGAAACTTCACATGGCAGCTCAGATTTCAGCTTTTGAAAGCCTCGGGTTAAATGGAACACATGTGTACACTGTGTTGTTCCTTTTTCTGACCGGAAAGTCACTCTGCAGCGAACGTGTGATGTGTGAAGTTTCCGGAGATGTGAAATGTCTGGCAAGCAAAGGCTTTTTTTTCTCTTCACACCATAATGCATGTCAGTGCTCCCAGTGAAATAGCAAAATCTTCTGAGGTTTAAATACCTTTATACCCTTCGCCACCTTGAACTTTACTCAACAAAAAGATTACTTCCTACCCTTTTCATATTGCTTGTATAATAAAAGCATAAATGGTATAAAAATAGGTGGACATTACTGTTGGATAGCAAAGAGGTGCTTAAAAATGCTTTGTGGTTTAACTCAAAGTTTAAAAAGCCCATTTAATTGTTCAACCATGCAGAAAAAAAGAAGAGCGTGCTTGGGACAGCGACTATTCGAAGACGGGCTTTGTGTCCTGTACCGGCACCTCTCTAATAACACGAGAACACAATGCAGACGAGGCAGGCATTACAGCAGGCACAGTTTTGTGGAGATGAAAGGCAAAGTGTTATGAGGCTGCACTAATTGGGCCTTTAAAACGAAGTTTCACCGAGCCACACTAGGGCGCCTTGTTCTCTCCTGTATATAGATACAACTTTTCGACAATTCGCTTTGTGTTGCTAAATGCTTTTAGAGATGAAGAACAGTGATTCTTACCATTGTGTCACTGCAGAAGACCAGCAGTGTGCAAAGACTTTCTGAATCCTACTTTTTGCTTAAATTTGTTCTGTATGGCATACAAAAATGGGTTGACGAGGGCAGTGTTAGAATGTGTCATACTGTATAAATGAAGTAACCCATCAGATCTGAATGTTTAGGTTAAATAACCTTTAGACAGATAGCAGGTAGCTCAAAGACTGAAAAGTTGCCAATTTGAATCCGACTCCCTCCTGTTGAAATCTTCAATCTGCCGTTATGTCCTTGGGCAAGACCCACCACGCCTGTGTAAGAATGTCTGGTGGGGGTCCAAGGCACAGAATGGCAGCCACGTCTCCCTCGTTCTGCCCTGCGGCAGCTGCAGATACACGTGTAGCTCACCGCTACAGTGAGTGAGAGTGAATGAATAATGTATCCAATGTGAGCACTTTGAGTGACAAGAAGTTGTCAAGAAAAGCGCAATACAATTACAATGCATCATAATTATTACTATAACCCACTCATATAACCACCATGACCTATGATCCCACGCGGGCGAAGCTTTTCCTTTCCCCATGATTCAGCAGTACTAATTCAGTGCTTTCTGCTCATAACCAATAACTCATTTTATGGACATTCACATTCGCTCCATTGCTTGAAAGCATGACAATAAGCAGAGAAGGTGGTAAACATGTTGTAAGTATGTCAGCATGCTGATGTGAGCTAAAAATGCTGCTGCTCTAAGTATAGCCTCACACAGTTGCTGAATTGCTTGCATGGATGTAGATGTGCTTCCAACCAAAATAACACCGAGATTATGGAGTTTAATTGGGAAGAATATGGGGCACTGCGATAAATGAGGCAGTGTGACAACTTGATGTATTTTTTTTAAGAAATACCTGTTGGTTATTCATACATAATTGTGAAATGTCCACAGATTAAAGGGAATCAAACAGCAGAAGTATTACCAGTAGTCGAAAGTTGAATTTTTTCCTGTGGAATGATCGAGTCTCCAAATAAAAAAGCAGTGTGTTTGAGTGCTCCTGTAGCTTCACTCCATTGTACTGCTTTTGCTGTGCTCATGGATGTTTGCACTGACTTTGTGGGTTTCCTGCGGTATAAATATTTGATGGCTGAAGTTGTGAAGACATCAAATAATGTGCAGACACAGGGGGGTGTATAACATATGTTTGGTCGTGTGCGTAAACGTCTGCTCTCCTGTAGCGCTTACTTTACTCACCCCTCTCGCTGTGCTTCACCTTTCTCCAGCTCCTGGATGACTCCGAGAAGGACCTTGATGGTCTCCTGGCTGGAGTTGATGAGAGTTTCCATCGCCTGCAGCTGTGCTTTGATATCCTTGTCTCCCGATAAGGACAATATCTGCTGGCTGCTCCCCATGCCTGAGGCTCCTGTGCCTCCTGAAGGAAAGCTCTCCTCCTCCCCAACTGTTCGTTGGAGTTTAGAGGAGGCTGACGCATGCCGTGTCCGACATTGCCCTTGTGACTGTACAGAACATTTGGCACTATGGGGAAGTGTCTGTGACTGCTGCTCGTTGAGCTGTGAGCCCTTTTTCCGTTTACAGCTCACAGAGGGGCTTCCTAAAGACTCCACCTGCGTCAAAGAGTTCCACGCGACAGGTCCCGTGCCCTTTGGCTTGTCCTGTGTAAACTCGGAGTCTGCCAGCTGGCGCTTTGAGGAAGTGCCAGCATCCATGTCTTCTTTGGGTAATCCTTTGTGTTTGGTCCTCGTCCCACAAACCTGGTATTCTGGTTCACTTTTGGAAGGAGGGCTGCTCGGATGGCACTCCTCCGAGAAATGAGAGGAGTCTGGAAATGAGGGGCCATCCAAGCAGTTGGCACTGGAGAGCAAATCCTCTGTATCACTACTGTCATCAGTGTGGTGAAGCAAAGCTTTTGTCTGCCCCACAATCTTGCCCTTATACTTCGAGGGATCAGCAATAGGTTGCCGGTCCTCTCCTCCGGGCTTTATATCACTCAAAAATCCATTGTTTTGTCCCCGATAATCTTCCACTAAAGCGGTGTGTTTGAATGTGTGTCCTTTTTTCCTCTCGAAAGGGAAAGTCTTGTATCGCTTCGTGAGATCTGGTGAGGTCTGCACACCGGTACTCTTGGTCACGTTAGGAATTGAGCGTCTGGCAGGCATTGTCATGTACTTTCTGTGTGTTACTTTGCAAGAAATGGACCTCGAGTGTCTCCCCCGATGCTCATTCTGGGCGTCACAGATATCCTTAAATCGCACTTGTAAGGCCTTGTTTCTCTTCTTCACCTGCTGCTTGCCGGACTCTGATGCGTCAAGGCTGGTCGATGGGCCTGTTTCTGAATCTGATTCATCTGAATTTGAGAGAACACATTTGGTGTCCTCTTTGCTCACCATATTTTCTGCAAAAAGTGAAACAGAAACAAAAAATGCGTTACTTTGTTTCTCAGTGCAACTAAAAACAGCAGTAATCTGGTCACAGATGGCCCAAATCTAGTCTCCTTTTGGGATGGAGACTGCAGCTTTTATTTTAGGAAATTTAAACCTCTAATTAAGTGATCCAAAGTCTGAATGTGTGATCCTAAATTAAAAACACACGCTCAGTACAACATGAACAAGCGACACCACGAATTAGGAAGTCATACTTTATCCAAAAGATAAAAACTCAAACTATGTCTGTAGCACATGAACTCCACCCAAGTTACTGATCAGAAAATTATTCAGATTTTACTTCTCTCTCATTAAGTCAGATAAGCAAGATTGATCACCAACAGATTTACACGTGGCCTTTCTCTCGAGTGCTGGGTCAGTTGTAAAGGATTTATCTCACACGACAGTAATTGAAGTGACAGTTTGTGGATTCTACTTCACAACTTTCGACAGCTCCAACCTATGGTGTGCCATCAAGGAATCCAATCATCGGTCCAACGATCCATCCATCTAAATCTATGATTTTTGCTAATCACTGCAAGACCCTCAGATAGCACAACGTACCACTAAATTTGATAACATTCAAGCTGGAAATTTGCAGTTACTCTTCTAACAAAGCCAACATCAACGTCTTCATTAGTAGAAGCCACTTTTTTCTGATAGAATATGATGTTTGAAAAGGTGCCAAAAATATGAATAGAAAGTAAAATGGAAGCAATTACAATTACCAGCTGTTTAAACAAAGCATCCATTTCCACCAAAATGTTTGTATCCAATGAGGGCAAATCCAAGATTTGCAGAGATATTTTAAGTAGTAAGTATTACATTGTTGACAATACCCAAAACTAAAGCTTTTCAAAGCCATCACTTGTGCTCACAAATTATATTTGTGATTGGAAGTTTTTCCTCAAGTTTTGCTCCATATTTTTGTTGTGTTTCTGCAGCACAGCTCGCTGCTAACCCCACAGATATTAGCAGTCACTTCTTATGTACAGTAAGCAAACTCCCCCTTGCCAACTGTTTGATGATTTGCTTCAGGAGACCTTTTTGGAATAACAATTGTGTTCGCTCAGCTCTCCTCACTGCTGCTGCTGCCATCAGTCAGAGACGGTTTATTGACTCCTTATATCAGTTGTCAGCCTCAAATACAAACGTCAAGGTGGAAGCACAGGGGTGGTTTTACTGTTGAGAAGCCAAAACACCGTTTTACCTCATCAAGGTAAGTATTTGGTACTTAGATATCATGAGTACAATGGGAATATGTATCATTGCTGTGCTGCGGAGACGTTTGCATGCTTGACAGTATAATTAACCGATAACGTAGCCAAAGCTCCTGGCTGTTATTGCCTCCCAATAGATGTACTGGTGAATGATAACTCTGAATTGATGATCTTATTTTTCTTTTGGCTTTTCCTTTACAAATGCATCATGACACTTTTATATTCCTGATTTATGTAGTGGTTACAGAGCAATACCTACGTTCCAGTGTTATGGCTGTTTTGAGCACACTTGGTTTCGCAGCTTATTCCCCCCCTTGGCGAGGGTGTAATTTTTCAGGTTTCCTATTACATGCCAGCAAACTTTGGCCTGTTTTATACTGTGATCATGTACAATTAGCCTCAGTCCTTTTTAAACACGGCACTCTTACGACAATGACATAAAATTTAAATTTCATCGACACAGATCATATTCAGTTACACATTTGGGAAACATTGCAATTAAAACAAACGAGCTATGGTGGCATTTCCCTTCACTCTTCTTCAAATTGTCGATCCATCCGAGCTGGTTTTCTCTGATTTGCACAGATACGCTCGACTGTATTCAATGGGATGTGTTGTGGTGTTTCCCACAGCAGGTTGTATCTCATGAAAGCTTTGACCAGAAATCATGAATAAGGACAAATGAGTAGTTAAAATTCTATCGTTAACTACTGACAGCAAGCTGTAATACCAATGCAGAAGTGTGACAGGTTTCACAGGTGCATCTTAGAAAACATCTGAATTTTTACCCATACAAAGAAATTTAGGAGCATTTTTTGATTTATTGCAATATTCACTTTCTAGGTCCTATTATTAGAAAATTCTGTATTTCAAATTACTAGAATATTTCAGGTGACGCGACTTTAATTACTATGAATAAAGGAAAATTTTATTCCAACAATGCAACAAAAGAAAATCTTCAAAACCACATCGACGCATAGACCAGAGCGAATCATATCCTGGAGCTCGGCCTTCTCTCGCTAAAACAGCTCAGTGTATAATTGTGCTCTTTTCAGGTCTGGAGCAGAAGAAATGACCCCACAGCAGCTGTGGCCCACACATACTACAATACATAATTGCTGGAGATAGGCTTCTCCACCTGTATCCACCTGTGGGTTCGGAGTGAAAACTCCAGAGGGGATATTTATTATCTCCCGGATCTGTGCAGTGCTGAGAGCAGCTTCCAAGTCAGAGCTCAAAACACCGAATATAATCCGTACATGCATTGGAATCGCGTCACAAATCAGTTCTATGTGAGTGAATCCACCTAAAATATTTACAGACCATCTTTGCTCACAGTTCCAACTGCACATTGTAGGGCTGAGTTTGCAAATTAGTCATTCGAGGTTGGATAAATTTACAAATGACTTAAAACAACTGGAACACACTGGCAGCATGAAAACATTTCCAAATGTTGAAGGACAGTGTTAAGGTCTTCAAACGTGTTACAGCGGAAACTGAAATCATTAGAAACAAGCAGTCAACCTGCATTGCTTTAAAAAGTTGTGTAGAGGCTTTAACATCTTGTGTCTATGAATGTAGCACTATGAGGATAATGTATCTCATCCATCTACTGTCACACAAATGGTGCAGTAATTATTAGCATAAATCTGTCACACATTCAGTCATAATTTCCAGATATCATTATTATGAAGTCTTTCCCATCATTATCACAGATTTCACGTTGCATCACTTGATTTATAATGGTTTTCTCATCAATCGCAAACTGTTTTGATAACACAAAGGAGCTAAAGATGACTTTTATATCACGATAATAACTGCCCCCTGTTTACAGTCACTCCCCATGTAGATTTTCAAATTAGGTCCGTGTGATGAAATGAGAAAAATTACATTTTCTGTCTCATCTGTGATGAAACACATTCTCCTCCTCGGCCCTGAAATATATCAAGCCGCACAAGGAAATGAAATGATGTCTGATATGGTTGAAAGGAAACATCAGAAAGAGTTGGTTAATCATTTTCATATGACATGACACCACGCAATAAATAAACTTCAACGATTCATTTATTACCACACAAAGGCAAGCTATTCATAGTGGTGGAGCTCCTCCGAAAGTAATCATGTTTTATCATTCGGAGACATTGTAAATCCATCACCGTGATTGTTTTGGTGGGGAAATTTATACTGGAAGGACATTTCCTGACTGTCACTTTTGCTTTCCCCCTGAAACTTGTAAGCGGAAATGCATAAGGAAATCACTTTAATGGCAATTTCTTACTTGCAACTGACGTACCGCTCAAATGCATTTGGGGTTTTAGTGATGTAACAGCTTAAAATGGAGAATTGTTAAAAAAAAAATCCCATGAGAGGTGAAAACTACACTCAAAATATTGTCAAAATTATCTGCTTTTTATGTGAACGTGAGTATGTATTTGTGTGTATAAATACTGCCCACATACGAGACTTGTAAGTATATTTGTTTGTGCATTTCCACTTGCGCTGATCCTCAGACTATGTGAGGGAGAGAAAGATTGACACAAAGTATGTGAGTATTAGTGTGTGAAGACCTTCTTGTCACCTCTTCAAAGAGAGGCCTCTGCCAGCATCTATCTTAAGGAGTGCACACGCACACACACACACACACACACACACACACACACACACACACACACACACACACACACACACACACACAC
>JAUESF010000014.1:13177349-13218319 GCA_032274765.1 Malacoctenus tetranemus | reverse complement strand
GTGTGTGTGTGTGTGTGTGTGTGTGTGTGTGTGTGTGTGTGTGTGTGTGTGTGTGTGTGTGTGTGTGTGTCTTACTTGGAGATATTAAACTCTGCAATGGCTCCTTGATGGTCACGTTCATGTACATTCTCATGTCCAGTGTCGTCTTGATTCAGGACACCTGAGATGTGTGAGAGACTCACTCTCTGGCTTACTGCAGAGCTTCAGGATGTTACATTCTTCCGATTCAGCAGTGTTATAACTGAGAGACATTGAAGCCATGTACAACTGTGATTATCCAGGCTTTAACACTTCCTCCTCAGATCCACGACTTTGCTCAGGTCACTTCAGGAACACCCCTTACACCAGCGGCCTTTCTAAGAGGCACTGCCCTGCCACTCAGCACAGTTTAGAAATAGCTTAAATATAGCACACACTTCAAGGTACTATCCTCACCTTCAAATTCCTGCGATCAGTCTGATACAGCTTCTGTGGGTTGTGCTTCTGCACAAAGCCTGAACTGTGGGGGCTCCACTTTACTATTAACAAGACCTGAAGATTTGCTGCCGTCATCTTGTGCCAGATCCCGCAGGGCATCTAAGGAAGTCTTGCAGAGTCTCTGCTTATATGCTGGTCTGAATTATTTTAATAGCAAGTGGGGGACCTGCAGTTTGGTAAACAAGTCTTGTGCACCTGTATGTATCCATGCATAAGTCTCAAACAATATTAAAGATGGGAGTCAGAAAAAAGCGGCTTTTCCTTTTAATTTTTTGGGGGGAAAGAAAATTTATAGATGCTTGAAACCTTCTAAATGCAAAAACCACCTTATTTCAGCCAATTTCACATTAAGTATCATTGAGGTTTTAACACTTAAAGGTTGTATCGTGGTGAACACACGCCTGTGAGTGTTAGGACCCCGAGTCCAGTATCATTAGTCCTGCATGTTCTCCATGTCGCTATTCTCCAGCAAGCTCTATATAAAGACCTGCATGTTCGAGTGATTGGTGATTCAGTCGGCAGTGTGCATGTGATATTTTCTATCTTGGAGTGTTAGCCTTCATATATTACTGATCAGTGCGGATTTTCTGCAGCTCCTTTCCTGTTGTCAGGAGACCTTCACCAAGACAAAAACTGCGCGTAAGAGAAAAATGATGGATGTATGTTAACGGTTGCAATAACACAGGAAAACTCTGAGGCAGGACCAAAGTTTTGGTCATTTCCACCTTATGTAAGCAACTTGAAGTTGAGGGGAAGAATTGCTTTTTCTCTCCTCCAAAAAGCTGAGGGGCAACAGTAGCCAGTGCAGCGATCTGCTGACTGCTGTCTTATTGATTTAATTGTCTGTTTTCCTCCCAGCCCTCCCTGTTCATAGACCTATGACGAGCTTCTGACTGCACCCACTGCATGCATGCCAATCCAACCTGCCATAAACCACAACTCCCCCCTCAGTCTCAACCCTGGCTTAATCTCTCTCTGCTTAATGAGTGCAACAACACCGAGTTGACAAGCACCAACCCCTCCTTCACCACTGTACTCAATCCCTTCCTTACTACTCAAGTTTATTGACCTGCCAAAGGCTGTGAGGGGAGTGTCCAGATTTATGCTAAAAAGTCCTCACTACCGTCTGATGACTGTCAGCTTAACCATTCATTACGGTTGGATCCCCGAGGACAGCTTGAGCCTGTAGGCCATTGTAGAGGCAGAGAATTTAAAGCGGTCACACTCCATTGGAATGAAGGCTGGGGAAAGTGAAACGTGTGAACAGGAAAACAGCAGATGTCGCATAAAAGATTGAAGGAGAATATTGAGGTTCAGACGCAAACACTGTTCCATTTTTTTCCAGTTGATTTCGTGGTCTGTCTCTATTGAGTTCTCCAAAGTCTCAAAGGTGCATGTGCACTGTCAAATGCTTCCTTCAGATCTACACTAGATCCCCTGGTGAAAGGGGAATGTTTGCATTAGCATATGAAACAGACAAAGCAGTAAACATACATTTTTATCTTTTATCTAAATTATTCATGAGGATTTTCCTACTGTATGCAGCAACCACATGGGATCACAACAAGCAAGATGACTGGATATAGCCACAAATATGAATAAACAGGGCCTTTCTCTTATCCTCATTGCACCTCATGGAGAGAAAGATGCTTTCGGTGAATGATATTTCTTGCCTACAAGAAGCTGATTGGTGCTGAACATGCAGTTTTGCCTCCAAGATGCAAAGCACAATGATTATAAATATGTGATAGCCATTTTTAGTCATTTCACTGTGACCAAAGGGATCGCAACTGCCTGCTGTTGGTCCCTCACTTTGATGCAGACTGAAATATCCCAACAAATGTTGAGGAAATTGCAATGGGACAGTGCACTGAAAATGGATCTGGCTGCCTCTAGCGATCCCCATGCTCTGCATATGACAGTTTGAATTTCAATAAATCAACTCCAACAGGTGATTTAGTTTTTCAAGTGACTTCTCCTCGAGTATTTCTGGCAAGAAAAGCTGTTCCCAAAATATCACCTCATCAGCATGCTGGATCTGCATAATTGTGGTAAAGAGTTTGAAGGATACGAGATGACCTTTGATGACACCTTAGATGATCAACGTCTGTAAATTGTCCTGGATGGAGTGAATTGTGAGTGAGTGTTTAAATGCTGACCTTAGTTTTCGTGTCACTTCAGTTTACCTGGCTAAACCGCTCAAACTTTTTTGGGAGTTTTTGGCTCGATACCTAAAATTGCCTTGACATTTAACATGTCAGATAATGAAAATCATTTTGCTTATCAGAAAGTTGTGATGAACTAAGGTTTTTTTCACCCTCTAAAAAATGTCTGATGTATGTAACCCTTGAATCAAAGTCAAATTGATTTGCTTTGTTTAGGTAACCAATAAAAGGAGTTCTTTAATCTTGGCCATTAAGATCAACGCTGTGGAAAAATATCAGGAAATGACTGAACCAAATTAAATATGCTAGTTTAGTTCATTTTTAACGTTTACATGCTAAAAGCAACTGCCTAGACTTTTCATGCTTTTCCAGTTGGCTTGTCTCATCTAAGCACTCATTATGAGCAATTTCTTTATCGTCGAATTTACAGCGCGTGCAGTTATGCACATGTATGCACACACGAGGCAGAGATGTTCAAGATCTGTCTGCCTTGTTAAACACAGATGGCGGTGGTCACTTTCCTGCCATAATGTTAAATGATCTTGCCCTTGTTAAGGAGATTACAAGTGTGGAAACACCGACACCTGCTCTGTTTTCGGACTCTCTCTGCCGATTTGTCCCTCCACTTCCAACCCAGCAAACAGCATCAACAACACAACGCCATTAATCACCATTATTGTGACTGGAAAATGAGCCTAACTATCTGTAAAAACTCCCACAGAGAAGCCAATGCTGGTGCTGCTTAACTCATTTCCATTACTGAGCAAAGGCATGTAAACACTAAACACGTAATAAATGCAATATAGAAATGCTAAATAACCCATAATTTATCTGTTGGCTGCAGGTGATTATTGGAGAACAATTTATCATGGTGTATAAACATGCAAATGTTGCAATAATATCCTGATGTGTTAGCATTGCTTCTCCCAGATGCATGGTTGAACTCACAAATTATATCACTTTCTGTCATTCGATATGTTACAATCACAACGTCTTCCTCGCGTGGCCTTGACTCCATCACACTTTGTTCTCTCTGTTTTCTCCTTCCAACTGTGGCAGGTCTCTTTTTTGTAGCCCCTTTTTTGTTTGAAGAGTTTTCAGTGTAATTGGTTGTCTGTAAATCTATTTGCATATGCAGTGTGTGCCCAGCCCTCCCGAGACCACATTCAAACACAGCTAATCTGGCATTGGGGACGTAAAGCAGCATGCTTCAGTTGGATCAACAAATGGCAAGCGGGGAATGATGAGGAGAACTGTTGAGTTTTTTTTTTGCTCTTTTTACAATATCCTCTCCTAACAAGGGCGATATGTTTTTTTTCTTAAGTTACCCCACCAGAGCTCTTAACGAGTACAGAGCAAAATAAGCAACTCTGAAATTTAATTAGAATATAAACTGTTAATAGTAAGAAGGTTTAGGGAGTGTTTAGCAGAAATATTTTACCCATAGGCTTCTGAAGAATCGTTCACAAGCACGAACCAAACAATAAGACTCTATAAAACGCTTTCCCAAAAGTTACCGGAGTCTATCCTTTGGGACAGTTTCCTCATTGACATGGTTCCATGGTTCCACTTGGGAAATGAACCGTCAACCTTGGGATTGGAGGAGCTATTTTTGGGATGAGCATCAGTAGGAAATTCTCTCTGTCTTACTGTCATTTGACAGATGAAGAGGCCTTTATTTACTGTTGAAGTTCTCATGAAAGAGAGTTAAAGTACAATCAATACTGTAATATTTCAGGCAATCCCAGCTTCAATTTTACTAAGATTGAAAGAATAACTGCGGTTATTGCACAACTTTGTATTTCATCCGCTGGGAAACGTGAGTATATCCACAAACTTTCAAAATGTACTAATAATTGTAAAGGTAGACTGTCTGTGTATTTGACACGACCTTCTGCTTAGCTGCGAAAAGAAGCAATAGATTGAACATTTTTTTCTACGGCTTAGTTTCAGGCTGAAGATTGTAATTGCTATGTTTTGGGTGATAGCTGTAATGCACCTGCAATTGGAGCTGATGAGGCAAGTGACAGCTTTGGCGAAACAATTGGCTGTGCACTTGCAGACCAGAACACAACTTGTAGCACAGGAAAAGAATGTGAATGAGGCAGCCAAAGCATAAAAAGAATAAGGCAAAGTACATCTTTCTACCTTCCTTCTTTACACTGATGGTTTTCAATCAGACCGCATAGCAGCCACTTCAGTGTTATTGCCCATTCAGGTCTTGATATTTCAAAATGATTTCAAAGTCTCTGTATTAAGTGGCGACAGTCTGCCGTCCACACAGCCTGGAGAGTAACAGTTGTGGTCTCCTGGGTACCTCCTCTTCCATCATTAAATACATAATGGCCCAGATTTTGTTTGCTCTCAGTCTGTGTCAACACCAACTGCAGGCTCTGGTCGACGGTGCGCTTCAAATCTGAGCCCACTTGGATGTCTCTTCACGTGCAGCACTTCCAACTGTAAGATGTTTGTTTCCATGGCAGCCCATATTGATGCTGCTGATTAGATATTTTAAGATATGCATTAGATTTTCCAAGTGGTTTTATCTTATTAAAAAAAAAGCCTTCTCAGAATAGCCCAGAAGGACACAACGCATTAAGTGGAATTAGAAGGAAGATATGCTCTCTATGCTGGTGTGTGAGAGAGATGAGCTCAGAACAATATCTAATAGGCGAGATGAAGAAAATATTAATCACATATGTAGTTGAAGCTTCGATTTATCTGGGCTAGTGTAAGATCTCCAGAAAACCACTTTTGACCGGCCATCATTTGTGACTCACCAAATATGGCTTTGAAGTTTCCTCATGCGTGAAGATGTCATCTCTGCTCATCCAAATTAAATCACTGTTACTCATCAGCTTTTTCCATTTGAGCTCATGTGCTATCTCAATGGTAACTAGCCCCACTGGCCATTTAGTGAACCAGACATGCAGACTGTGCTGTATGTTGCTTGCAATATCAGGAGGATTAACCCCTTGACACAGCATCTCTAAGCCAGTATTTATGATACTTTACTGCCAAGAAATGTAATATTCCATGATTCCCCCCATAACTCTGTGTTTAACCTTGCAGGCCACATCAGCGTGGACGAGTATTTAAATTAGATTTAGTGTGTCACTCAAGATCATGCAGGCATGTAGGCATTTTCCCATTCACTGCTCTGAGTACTGTAACCCATTGCACATGAAATATGTATGTTCCAGGGATGGGGCTTTGAAACCTCAAATATTATTCAGTTATTGTTTGTCAAACATTTAAAAACAATTGGAATTTTTTTCACTGAAAAAAGCCTTCGTTTTGCTTAAAACCTCACTTTTTTAACTACTTCCTCTCTCAGTGATGCTTTGTGTTTTTTGGCTCTTCAAGATGAAAGGCCTCAGACATGCATGGCGTGATGAATTGCCATTGTTTTTTCTGCTGTTTGCCAGCAACATGGAGCAACAGTTATTGATTGGTGTAAAATATGCTGTTAGGGAAGTTTTCTCTGCGTCAGAGCAGTCATATATTTTGGGGGCACCACAAACTTTTAGGTATTCTGTGGTTATAACTTTTCCTATGCAAAGAAAGTAAAACTATAAACACACAGATTTTAGGAAAACTCTGTGGCTTTTAGTGGGAAGGTTATCTCAAGCATCTTGAGAAATTTATCCAGGAATATTTTCGAGGTCTCTTCATAAAATTCCCCAACTAACATAATAGTCTCAAAAGCAACAAGAACTCAATTGCCTGCTTGTTAGTCACACCACCAAGAGAAGTATATATGTAATTATCTTAAACTCTTCAGCACAAACACAGGAAAGGTCCCTCCACACAACACAAGAGTATAAAACAACAATGTCACCTAATTTCCCTCGTTTTCAGACTTATGTTTCGCTTTGGTTCTTTTCCGCTTTCCCAGTTTGTCTCCTCATTGTTTATACTGCTTCCTTTTTCTCTGTATTGCTCCATGGCTTGTCAGATTGTTCAAGTTTGCAGTCTTATTTTACACACACTTAACTCTTGTATACCCATTGATGTCAGTAATCTTTTTTTTCTTCAGATTTCCCAATGTCACAACTGTCTCTGATTCTCCTCTTTGTCTTGTCTTCTCAAATTATTCAACTTTGCACCTTGTGTCACACCTGCGCCTTTTTTGACTCTCTTTTCATCCATCTTTCTCCTGCAGTTGCTAAGAAGATAGTTGTCTCAAAGTTGTGTGTGCATTTATTTATACATTTGTTGTCAAGTTATGGAACCAAAGTGGGACCAATCAGATTGAATGTTGCATGAAGGATAAGTTATCCAAACATCTGTGTGAATAAACTGTCCCTTCAGTGTTCCAATGTATCTGTGTTCCATCAAAAGTTGCATTACGTCTCCACAGTTATACCAGCAATACACAGCTCACCATATGGCATCCTGATTTAACT
The DNA here is from genome assembly GCA_032274765.1 of Malacoctenus tetranemus. Classification (NCBI taxonomy): domain Eukaryota; kingdom Metazoa; phylum Chordata; class Actinopteri; order Blenniiformes; family Labrisomidae; genus Malacoctenus; species Malacoctenus tetranemus. Next base: position 13,211,268 of record JAUESF010000014.1, on the reverse strand, counting down.
AGACACTCAATATGATGCATGATGATCGGCAGTCAGCTTGGCACTGAGACATGGTGAGCATGATGCAAACACATAGGCACACAGTTATGTTTCTGTCATGCATTGCAGAGAATTATGTTCTGACTTGCATTCACTTTCCTGGAGCCTTTCAAGCACCTTAACTGGCTGCCTGATTCTCTTCCCATCTGAGAACGAAACCAAAACTCCCTCCCAAAGATGCCCACGCACATTTGCAAGCATGCAAGCATCACATCTACATTCACATAGACAGGCTGTATATAGTAATATATGATGTGCAGTCAGTGATTCACATGCATACACAGACCTGCAAACACAAATTACCTGGAACAGAGGACTTTGCTGTTAGGACTGCAGTAGCAGAATAGAAATTCTAATCACGGTGATTCATGAATATATCAGCTGCTCTAGGGTGGAAACCACTTCCCCCACCACCTTTCTAACTCACTTGCCATTTCTTCCAATTTTTTCCCTCCTCCCATCCTTCATCTCTCTGCATTCTTCACTTCCCATGGATTCGGTCACAGCACAGTGACGCTTCCTTGGGAAGGCTGCTCTGGCTGGTGCATTAGCAGGAATGGTTTGTCCCCCAGAAACACTGTTCATGGCAGGCCCCATTGAACTGCAGCATATTGCATTGAGGACTTAATAATGACAGTTCTGAATCACTCCCCAAATAATCTGTCTCAATTCATACACCCTTGAGATGAAGCTGCAGCTCGGTATTACTGGAAAGAAGCTGTCAGATCTGTCAGGAGCAATAGTGGAAGTGCTTACTCATCACTGAGTTTACACACCATGCTCTTGAACTCCCACTGCTGATCTCTCTACAGACTGGACATATACCGCTTATTGAATGTTTCAGTGCTGTATCCGATGCCCATTGACTTCTCTCTCTTTTTTCTTTTTTTTCCTCGCCAGAAGAGCTGCGAAGGGAGGCAGTTTATTACATCTTTCTGGATTCAGCATTATGCTGTGTGTGGTATGTTTGTCACGTCGGTCAGAGGCACAGTGAAAAGGCTGCTCGCTCTAATCGTGCATCTAGAAAAAACAAAAAAATCCATCAGTGCTTTTTCTTGCATTCCAGTCAGACAGTACACACGCGCACATCCACATTTCTCTTCCAGCTGCTGTGACTCAGCAAAATCCTCACCAATTTATATTTTAGAGGTGTAGGCACTATGATTTTGATGGAGAGCACAGGCCCGATGAAAAGAGATCCGAAATCAAAAGAGAATATATTCCTGGCAAAAGTAATTCAAAGTAGTGGCTGCAGGCTAAGCTAAAGATCTAACTCTAATTGGATGGAGGTAATTGTTGCTGGGTGACACGGGTCACAAGAAAATTGGGTATTCTGGCACCAGAAGCAGGAGGTTTCCAATTATACAACCGTAAAAGCAGCGTGCTCCCCGGCCTTTGCCTCTTCTCTCCGCACCTACATCCATACAATGCAGCATCTGCAATCAGGTAATACATACACTACATTACTGCCTCTGCTTTGTAAAATATACAACAAATAAGCCAAGCAAGACATAAAGCCAACAGTGTTCAGATGCTTAAGTATGAGCAATCAATCTGTAGGAAAAAACACAAACACAGTGGATCAGAGCCTCATTAGATGGTGCTTCACGTGAGCTTTATAATACAACAGAAGTGTAATCGTAACATCAGCATGAGAGATGCAAACTTCGGACTGCATGCGGATGTTGCTGAGAGTCAAAGAGAAATTGTGACAGTTGATGAGCGTTGTGCTTCGACGATGCAGCACTTTTTTCATTATCCAAACAGCTGGTAGATGAGGGATTATGAAGTTGCATCGTATGAGGTGTCAAACTGATTCAAATGTTACTGCACAGATTCAAGGAGGAGGCAGTGCTCAGTGTGCTGATGAAAGAAAGATGAATGCACTGTATAGCTGAATGGAAAACATTGATTTTCATTCTAGAGTGCAATAATGTGCAGTTTCCTTGCTTTGTAATCCCTTTGTGGATTTTCTTTTGCCGTGGCACCATAAGAAATAGTCATTGGTGAATTTTAGGATGCGAGCATCGCAAATTAAAAATACATGATGAAAACTGCAGCACTGAATAAATGGTACCAGGGGCACATTTGAAAATACTGCACAAAATGTGTTCAGAACCGTCGAGAGGTATTATGATACCGACTGTTCCCTTCTCGTCGCTCCTCTTTTAGCATCATACTACAAAACAATGAGAACACAAGGATTCTTAGCAGAAATCAAGGCCAACAGACCAGCACCGAATGAATCATTGATGATATGCATTCCTTCCACTATAACTTTGGCCTGACATCGGCATGCAGAGAATTGGGTGCTGTTGAAAGCGGGTTGAAAGTTTTGTGAGGACAAAAAGATGCCAATAGGATAATGGCTCAGCTCAGCTGGTGGCTTGTATCTGTGTCAGCAAATGTCAGTGATTCCTATTAACTGCTGCCTTCAACCCTGCTTGCATGTGTGTGCAGATGAGGGCGATAACGGCCACACTCAAGCGGAGGGAAAAGCTGCTTGTCAAAGGGGAGAGATATACTTTAAACGCAAGGATAATGATGCACATTTTTGGGCGGAATTTCTCTGGCAGACGTTTTAAGTGTTGAACTCGTTCGCCTGCGTGAAAGAGGACCAAAATCTGTGTAACAAATGTAAAGAAGAGCCAGATAAAGAAGTTCAAACGTTGGCCTCTTTTTCACTGTCTGTCGCTGCAGCTCAGACTGCTGAATTGTTGATTTCAAAATGGTGCAGATATTGTTGGAGGAAGGTCCAGTATTATTTAACATTTAGGAGGTTTTGGGTAAGTTCACTCAAAATCCCGCTTACTCCTCTGAAGATTATGAAGAAGTTCAGTTGTTATTTTTCATTTCTGGTCACATCTATGGCATGTGTCAGGCTGAGACAGCTAGCTCAGCTTTGTTTTTTAATGTCCTTGTTTTAGCAGTGCTCTCGGGCATCTTTAAGTTGTACTTTTGTTTTTCAGTTTTTTAATAAATAATATTAGCCTTGTGCCCAATTATATGTGGATTTTATGTTGCTTCCCACAATCCATTGCACAGTCGTTACGCCATAATCTACTTTTTTTTTGCCACAACTGCCACAGCTTATTTCTGTTCACATCTTCCAAAGGTGGCTTGTTGATCATCAGATTAACTAAAATGTCATGTCATTAGATTCGAGAAATCCATAAGGACTCCATGCAGCATGTCACATCTTCAATGTGGAACGAAGGCGACAGATTTGTAGGAAAAAAGCTGTTGAGGGCGGAAGTGATAAAAGAAATCTAAGAGGGAAGAAGAGGTTATGTGATGGTGCTCTTGTGAGAGGGGGGATAAAACAAAAACAGTCCAGTTTGGATCTCTTTGCCTTTAGTTACTGTCACACAAAAAAAAAATAAAAAATGAAAGTGTGCTCCATCCCCTGATCAGTATGCCCGGCTCCTTGTGCACACTTTGACGACAGGCTCTCTCACTGATCAGCATGCAACTCCTCTTTCTAGCCATTCAGCCGGTAAACACACATATACACGCATCCTTCTCCGCCGCTCTGATCATTTGTCAACAAATGTTGTGCTTTTTGGAGAGATCTCTTCATTTATTCAGCAGATGTGGGGATGGGAACTGCTGGAAGTCCCTTGCTGCTGCATTCACACGTGACCCATCAGGCCAGCCCACAAGTGCTGCAGCTGCTCTAATTGCCTCTTGCTGTGCTGTCCTGTTTGTGAGCTTTCATCTACCTGCACTCACTCATATGGAAGTAAAAGCTGTGAGAATTCGTTGCTCAGCGTGGATGATGGCAGGAGAGGATACGGGTTTATCTTCAGGCTGTTCAGGCGCTTTAGCATAAATTCTAAGAGTCAAATTTTTTACTCTTAAATCTGCAAGATCCGGTTAGTTCACTTAATTAGCTCTATCGCACTGAAGACAAAGTCCTGCACATTGCCATGTTATGTGTCATTGCAGTGCTTGTTGGGCACTTCGTACATGGCAGTTACGCATATCCTGGAGCACAGACAGTCTTACATATTGGTGGCATGTTGTCAAGAGACCATCATTAGGATCGTGCACAAGGAAAAGAAAAGGCTATGTCTTATGTATGTACATGTTTGACGCTATCGTGCAAAATACAAATCCAGATGCTTATTGAGCCTGTAATGGGCTCCCTTGCTGGATACAGAGAGTATTTCTTGTCAGCTCCACTTCCACTTGCTCCCCTCATGGCTGCACTGATGGAAATGAAAGGCACTGTTTTCATTTTGCGTGTGTTGAGTAATAGCCCACTGAGCGTGCCCTTCTAATTGTTCCTGTCAGCCTTGTAAATCATGGGAGTCTCCCCTCCTCTCCATCACATGCAGCCTCCTCTTGCATAATCCTATTAGCCAAAACACTATCAAACAGAAGGGTGCTATTTTGCTTACAGGGGATGTAGCTGTTTGTTTTTTCCATCGTGTGTGTGTGGTATGCTGGAACATTTTTACAACGTTTGAGACTTCGAGGATGCTTTGTCAAATCTTTGCACATTCAACTTTTACAATAAACAGAGCTTAATTTTTTAGAAAAAAAGTTTTCCACAAGTGATATTTGCACCATTGTTAGTATATTGATGTGTGTATCTTAATGTGTGTAGATTTAATTCTTTTCATAATTAGTTCAACGATGACTTCATGAAAAACAGTCTAATTTCACAAAAAACACTATTACGTCACGTTAACTGCTTTCAGTGGATGATTCTGCCAGATTTCAATAACGGACATTATGGGACCTGCAGACAATAGGGGGGAATTCAATAACCATTAAAGGCCAAATATCTTTTTTTACAGAGTTCTGCAGTGCTGCTAAGTTTAAAGAGAAGTTAAAGTCTGGCAGGACATCATCATTCCTCTTCTGAATCACCGCACTCTCCCGCTTTCTGGATGAAAAGTCATTGTGACCGTCCTGTATATGACAGACATTTTGCAGATTCAGGATTTTTTCTTACATTAAAAAATCTGCACATTTGCATCTTCACCCCCCCCCCCGAAAAAAAAGAATTACCAATGAAAAAATTGCTGCAAACATTTGGGTTCTGTGCTTAAGGCGGAGGCTAATGATGTCACGACCCACGTCTGGCTCCAGATGTTTGCCATTCTTCTGACCTACATCAAGTTAACTTGATCCAATCCTGTCCTGATCACCAGCCAGGAAATGAAGTTAGGCCATGAGCTGCTCCAGACAGTTTGTACCAGGTCATTTTTGTCTCCTGTTAAAAGCTCCAAACACTTAAGCTATTAACCTTTTTTCCCTTTCTTGGACAACCAGTACAGATTGCACCATCTGTCATTCATCTCATTACAGCTTCCTTTTTCTCCTATACTTTTTTTTTTATAAATAGATGTGCCTTGATTGAGCCTACTTTTTATCATTATACAGCAAATAGGAGGCAGACCTGAAAATACCCTCAGGCCATCTCCTGGAGACAGGCATGTGCTTGAACAGCCAAAGAGAGTCAAATGACTCCATTTCGAGTCCATTCGGACCAATTGTGGAGAAAGATATTGGATGCTTGTGCTGATGCTGCAGAGGTACAGTTGGTGTAGCAGTTGTTGGATTGCTTCAACTTCACAGGCAAAGAAAAACAGAGGCTGTGTAGCCCATATTGGGACAGTTGAAACATCATGCTGTCATATCGAAGTATAAAATGATAGAATTAGGACAAGGTTTCTTGGAGTGGCATTCGCTCTTCAGCTGGAGTCTCTTGAGAGCAACGGAGACTCTTTTTGTAACCTATCCTCAGGTACAGTATTTATATAATTTTTTGACATGGATTACCACTAATAGCATTTCTCACACTCACAAAGGCTCTGAGTAAGAAGACCGAATAGAGACACATTCCTTTGAAATGAAAATCAAAACTGAAAGGAAGCTTCTTACTTTGCTACTAAATCAATTACTCAGCGCTGGACTCTGAAAAGACAATGCAATCCATAGCCCAAGTACATTTAATGTAATAGAAGTAGGTAAATCTTTCTCATCCAATTGAAAATACAGAATGACGATCAAGACCAAATCGTCTGAGAGGCCAAAGTGTAACAGCACAAAGACAAGACCAAGATCCTCTGTCTGAGAACAACAATACAAACTATATAAAAGAGCAAGTGGTTCAGATTTCAAGCTGAACTGAACATTAGAACTATTTTACTGTGTGTGAAAGTTTAGTCAGTCAACTCGATGTGAACACGCAAAGGGTTGTGCCGTCATGCTCAGTCTATTCACATTCTGTTGCACATTTCTATGGGCACTTTGTTCTGACAGACATTAATCATGCATCTTAGTCTTTGATATTGCAGAAGGATACAATCACTTCTTTCAGGACATCCCATTTGTGCTTCCATTATCATATACATTAAGATAGTACATTAATCTTTTATGTATGGGGGAATTCTAATTCAATGTCAAGTAATCATCACTTTAAAGTTTCTTTCAGAAGAGCAATGAGCTAAGACATTGGAGACATGCGTGCTGGCTTTTACGAGTCTTGGATGTTTGACAAAATTATGATTATTCTTTGATAACGGCAGCCTTGTTCACTGTGCTCCCAGTAGTTTTATATGCCTCATGTTCTGTGTAATGGTATTATACTGGGCAATGGCTCTGTTGATGGACTCATTGTATGTGGTGTGGGGCTTCTTCTAAGGCACCAGATGGTGCATACCGCGATGAATGCGGCCACTCAAAAATCTTTCTTGGCATCAAAATACTAATGTAGAATTGATGATTGCCATATTGTTTTGAGTGCACCCAAGGGTACTTACAAGGACAATGCATCTATAGGGACTTCGGCAAAAATGCCACATATGGACATTGATGGATGTTTGTGTATGCAAAACAGGAGCCCCTTCCATAATAATTGATACTTGGTGCTGTGTAAAAACATGTCCCTACTCTGCTATTTGTTGGAAAAGCAAGGCAGACTATACATGCAACCTGTCGTGATGGGGTGAGAGGAGCAGTGGGAAGAGTTTTTTCTCCACTGCTTATCTCAACTGAATGATAACATATTGTTTTGTGAGAGTTCATTCATGCAATACTTTACAAATCATGCTTCACTCATGTTACAATAACAATAAATCTCCCAATGAGGAGTTTTGTCCAGCCTAATTGGTCCTTCCCCAATGACTTGCTGGTAGACTACAACTACAGAGACTAATTAAAGTGTATGCAAAAATGCTTTCTTGGTGGGATTCTCAATTACTCTATAATGAAGTGAGTTGTATGGATAGCACAGGGTTAATTGTGTTTTTGACTATCAATTTGTTCAGTGCATTGTTGAAGCCACTAATGAAATTCAAGTCTATTATTGTGTGCCGCGCCCTGCCTTTCAGTTGCTATTCTTTTGCAATTTCTGTGTAAAATATGCTCTAAAGTTAATGGTATTGTGAATGTGAGCATGTGTGCCTGCAGATGTATGCACACACTCAGGAAATGTGACTTGTGCTCTGATTTTAAATGCGACTTAAAACACTCCACTGATCTAACAATCTCGCATTGAGCAAAAGGAATAATCCAAATGAATGTAGCAGAAGCGGAAATATCGCCTTGTTGTTTTATAAACAGTTTTTTTTTCCTGTCATAAATGTGTTTACCCACAGTAAATTCAGCTGCTTTGCTCTTATGCTTGCTTTGCAAACAGCAGCTACTGAGACCCTGGGTTGAATTAAAAAAAGGCAAATTACATTTGGTGAACCTTTTTCTTTGAGTTTCAAAATCATCAGCTTTTTAAAATTTCTGAAGTCAGTACTATAAAACTTAAGATGAGCATTTGGTGCATGAAAACAGTGAAGTTCCCTTTTAAGAAAAAGCACGAGCTAACTGAGAATATCTTCGAGCCATAATTTCAGATACACTATGGAACATGAAATATAAGGAAACACAAATTTAATTCAGTTGTGATCTTCTTTAATGGCTCCTCGGTCCTCTTGTCTGTCCACACAGGTGGTTTCACTTTGAGCTAATTAGATGTGTGGGTGGAACGACACTATGCATCGTGTTCACAGGATTTGACCATTTATTTAAACAGCAGTGTGCAACAGCAGTACATATTGCAGCCTTAGTGCAAACTTACACAATGTAATAAAAACACATCAAATATTTTAGATATTTTGCAATATCTACGCTATAAAAATTTAAAACGGCTATACTATCATTTCAATCATTATTGGATTTTGTTCTCATTCATTGGCTAAACTCAGAAATAGAGTCATTAAGGAGGGAAAAAATTAATTGTCCTAACTGATGTAAAAAGCTTGAATGCACCTCTTCCAGACAGTAATAAATTAGGAAATGAAAAAGCCAAACAAAAATTCACCACTAAAAAATATCAAAGCAACACTTGTGCTTTCAACAAGTTTTCTTCTGGTAGTTTAATTGTTTCATGAATAATTTTGCCACACACTTGCACAACCCAAAAAACCCCCCACTTGCTTGATTGAGTTGTTTTATAAAGATAATTTCTATTCTGCAATGACTAACAGTGTACACGGAGTGAGCCAGAATATTTCCTTTACTCAGTTTTGTTTTTTCCAAAAACAAAGGTGTAAATTTCAAAATTAGTCATGGCTAAATTACACACAATTGTTTCAGGGTCTTGTTTGTGGTCAATTGTACATATTTGCTCAGTGTCACACTGCTTTGATTTCCTTGCGCACTTGAATCCAGCACAGCCATTGATAATCCTATTAGTAACACCTGTGTCTGGCCTGCTGTGTCAGTTCAGATTGTCCCCAATGAAAATAGGCCCCAACCAAGCATACTGCCTCTATATTATAAGCTAACTAATCAACCGGAATAAGTGGAAACACCTGTGGGGTTCTGCAGGCCCTCTTGAGTCTGACAACATAGATTGAGACAGAGATGATGCTGGGAAGCTGCTATTTGTTAAATTTCATACCCTTAAATCACACACAGCTGGTCGAGCATTTGGTCCCTTGGTGACATTGTAAATATTTGGTAAAGATGTCACACAACAGCTCTGAAATCTTGTATGTGAGGAAAACCTGTTAGAAATAATGGTAAATACCTTTCAGACTTAGAACAATATCTGAGGAAAGGATTGGAGTAAATGATTAAAAACGCATTATTGCACAATCAAACTTTTGATCGGGATGGTTTAGTGTTTTCTGCAGATTTTTTGGGATAGTGTCCATTTCGTTTGTTGGCTCTCTCCATTGCGGTAACACTTTCTTCACCATGGCGTACTTCTATAGACCAGGATAGATGACATTACAATTTGGATAGAAATATTTGCCATTGCAGTCTTGACAAATCTCAATGTTATCCTCCAGCTTGAGTGGTTGAACGACAGAAATCAGAAAACAAAGCTCTTTTTCTATGACTCTAATCTCTCAAATGTCAGATTTAAACCTGTCTTTCACACTTGGGCAGTGTATTAAAATTCTTTGGGTTTGTTGGAGGATTTACTTGGTAATCTTGGGAGAGAGAAATATGACAGAATAGCGGAGGGCGGTGGTCAAATGCTGAGTGACGGGTTCCTGTGCCAGGCAGCAGGCACAGCTGCAGGTTATCAGGTTGATTAGCAGCCTGATAGATAGCGGTCTGATAAATAGGCTTTCACATGGCCGCACGCAAGCATGCATGCACCCACAGACGGGCAGGACGAAATGCAGCTGAGCTTTGCATTTCAAGTCATTTTGTTTGTGCTTAAATGAAGCAAGTATGTGCCTGTGTGCCATCCACCCCCTAATGAATGTGTGTATAACTATGCTCAGCCCAGAAATCAATGAATGCTTGGCCTGTTAGATGTTTTTATAAGCACTATACAGGAGGGAAAAAAAGCTAAGCTAAGTATTTTTCCTTCATTCCACTGCAAGACTGTTGAGTCTGAAAGTTGTTCTACAGCTTGCCTTTTGCTACCACATCACAAATTTAGGATACATAGGAGGGGGAGGAGCTGGTCACTAGATGCATTTTCTGTCTAAACAAATGACACCTTAACCCCACAGAGCAACAGAAATACCTTTAATGCTTGGTCAAGGTGGAAACGGTGAATCGATAACTCCAAACAAGCAAATTCATCACAATATCCATGGAGGCTGAAACAGCCACTCAAGCCTTTTTTTTAATTCCTCCACAAGAGAAATGAAAACTAGTAACGTGATTAAAATTGTGGGCCAATTAATTTAAATGATTAAATTCTCATCTGCCACATATTACAGTATTTGTGGTGTCCTAAATTAATTCTGCAAAGTGGAAAGTACTTAAAGTAGCAGCCAGACCCCTTCAACTGTACGCCCGCAGCAGTGTCGACGTTGGGCTGAAAATCCTTGTGAGGACACAAACTATTCACACAAGAATATTTGGTAATTTAGTCTAATCCAAACAAAACATTGTACACTGAACCATCATCGCATTACAAATGCAACACGGTTAGCACAAATAAAAGATGGGGCCACAGAACGGGTGGAAAACAAAATGCCGAATTACACAAATATTTAAGGTCTGACAAGTTAACAGCACCGCCATGTGCTGAAAAGCCCACAGTTTACTCAAGAATCATCCACACCAGCAGGAGGACGATTAAAATTAGACAAATTACATGACGTCAAAGGCTGTAGATGGATGACGGTCAATTCTCGAGGATGCCGGGAAATTTAGAGCCACGAAAACGCAACAGACAGGACAGCGGCTACAGCAGGGAGCCTGAGTTAAGTGACGTGCCCACACACGACAGACCAAGCAAATATATCGCCAGCAAACGAAAAATGCAATGGACTCACCGGTGAGGTTCACTTCTCGGCGGTTCTCCGTGTGTGCAAACGTCCCTGTGACTCCGCCTGTTCATGCGCTAACCGTTAGCATCGTTTTGCCTTTGAAACCGCTCGCGCTTGAAAGATCTTGTATTCCCCTCGTGAGACATGGCAAAGTCACCCAATCGATGTGGTCCCAAACGTTTAATTTCTCCACTGTAAGTGAAGTGCTTCATCAAACTGTCATTAGGTAGTCCACACGATTCGCCGTAGGTATCCTCGTGTGCGGCCCAGGTTACCGTTTGGCCAACTTCCAAGGGCCCCGAAACCTCTGTTGGCCTTGCTATGTACTGATATATCGTCGTAATCAGGGGTGCTTTCCTTTTATTCAGATTATACCACCCTATTTGGTGCGACTATAACCTTACCGCACCTGTCAATCTCAGCCAAAGGCGAACAACCGCAACAATTCCAAACAAGGCATAGGGGGCGGGTCAAACCAATTAGCTGGCTACAAAATCGGTGACGTGATTCCGTTTCCTTCTTATTTTACGTCAAGATAGTCCTCGTAAATAACAAACACAGAGAAGCCAAATTGGAACAACAAAGGAAAAAAAGAAAAGGATTAAACTACAAATGAGAATTTAAACTTCAAACCAAAATTAGGAACATTATGTCCTCATCCAAATGCTTTGCCAAAGTCGATTCTGTTTACTATGGAGAATAGTAGTGAGTTGTAAACCCAGTTTGTATAGCCAGCATTTCTTTTACTAGTGCAACAAATTACTGACGAAAAAAACAAAAAAGCATCAAACCAGCCAAATGAGTGTGTTTAACAAAGCATTCATTGTTCTGTAGTTACCTAATAATATTTTCAAGTTAACTGCAAGAATTTATTTGAAGGTTGAGAGCAGCTTTTTTTTCCTTCTCTATTTTATTTTACAGGTGTCTCATGCGTTGCCCTGTTTTGGCTCAACAGAGACATATATCCTCTCCAATTAATGCATGAAGCAGAAATGCCCAAACGCACCATATCTAGTGTAGCACTGCATCAGTAACATTCGGTGTGCGAGTTCCTCTGAAGTGCAGAATTCCTCTGTAGTGGACGGGTAGGTGTTAGTGATGTGAATTGATTTAGACGTTGCGACCTTTGTCTTTGGGATTCTGTTGTTGACGGTGAGGCCCCCCGATGGACTCTGTCAAATGTCAAGGTGAAATTGGCAGTTCAAATGAACCAAGACAGCAAAAGCATGAGCTTGGTTTCATTAGATGCACATCCCTGCACGTTGCGTGGTATCCTGGATTTGAACAATGTTCTTTGAGCTCTGTACAGCTTTATTAGGGAATATCCATCTATTTATCTTGGTTAGTCAGCTGTAGCATTGATTGTCAGCACAGAGATTTCATTGGGTAACATGACATGCATGCGCTGACACATTTCTTGAGACATGAAAGTGCACGTAGAGCTAAAACGGTGGCAGCTGAGTGTGTTTCACTTCAGAAGTACCAATGTTTCACACACTCTGTTGGCATAACAAAGGGAGATCAGATTTGTCTTTTTATCTGCGTAGTTCATGCAGGCTTTTTTTGTCAAATGCAGACAGGCAGTAAATTGAACACTGAAAGTATACAGTGGGATGAAGAGGAAGGAAGAAGACAGTAGGAAGTGGAGGTGCAGAAGTTTATTTCTCATCGAGCACTCATTTTGTCAGGTACATTGATATCTCTGTCGCTGAAGCGGGCATGTTCACAAGGCAGGTGCTGGGAGAAAAAGCCTCTGTGTTCTGGAGATGTTGTTGGACAAGCGCCAAGTGCATGTCTTTATTTTGACGTTAGCCTGACTGCACCATGTGCTTTGTAGTTTTGACAGTCAGCTAAGCTCATCATTCTAAACAAGGATGTGACAGCAATCATCAACTATGTGTGCAGTAAACAATCGAAAAATACCTCATGACACGCTTTAAAAGTTGTGATTTGTTTCCACATAGCTCGGGGCAGCAAGATTTTAATTTGCATCTGCAATGAGACTCTTGAAAAGCGAGAGTGTTGTGGACATTTTAAATTTTTGCCTCTTTTTATCACTGGTGAGTTCCTCCCATAACCTTTCGAGTGGTTAAAAACGCAGTGACTGTAGAGAGGCGACACAGACATTGGCCTGAGTTTTAAAACCCGTGTTTACTGTTGCACTTCAGCGCTGTCTGATATCTCAAAGAACACTGGAGCACTTTTATCACCCAAACCAACTAAAGTCATTTTATTTCCACAGATTGGATAAGTGAACGAAGGCGAGTGTTTTATGATTTTGTGGTGACGGCCTTTTTTTTTTTTTTTGCAGTCACCGATTTGTTCACACTACACCAACTCGGCAATTTCACACTGCACAACTCGGTGGTTGTGGTCGTCTGTGTTTTGAAATGTCCAACAGGATATTTGTTCCCCCTTTGGCACTTCTGCTTCTAATTCTGAACTCCACTGGTAGCTTTTTTAAAAATGAGTTGTGAACATGCAGCAAAAGCAATATGCGCTGCACTCATTTGCTGTCACGGTCGATGTTAAACAGGCTCAGTTTCACAAGTTCATCTTGGGGTCCTCCTTGTTTTTGTCTTTGATCGAGATTCATAGCTTCTTGCTGGAAAAACAAAATTAACCTGCTTTTTCCCGTTTTTCTTGAATTCTCAACTATCATATCCATCTTCTACTGCTCTTATTAGCTTAGTCACCAACATTTAGGTGTTTTTTTTTTTTAAAGAAATTCTTTTTTTCATCAGCCCAAAAATGCAGTGTTCTTATTTGTGACTACACATACTGTTGATGTTGCAGCTTTAGATTTCCAGTCAAACAGATCAATTGCACAACAGCCTGATCCCTCTCCTAAGCCAGGCACGCTCTCTCTGAGTCCAACAAAAGCACAGCTTACCAGGAAGCAACACTGCAGCTCCTCTCCTCTTGGCGGCAAAGCGCCTCGCTGTGCAGTCGGTCATATGCAATGCATGCACAGGCACACACACAACACCCACACACAGACACTGCACATCGGATCCAAGCAGTTAATGATCAGAAAGAGATGCCTCCTTTATTTTTCCTGATAATGTGAGCAAATGCAGACAGGCAGAGAGTTTCTTGGACCCAGTGCAGCAAATGATTGCATCTCAAAAAGGTAATTTAGAATTTAGGGACATTTTGTACCTACAAAGTGTTTCTAAATTGTAGATTACCTCATTATCTCATGACTACCTAAAACAAATTGGGAACCATGTTGACTAATTAGGTCTCAGAACCCCTCCACACTGGAGACGTGTCGGAGTTTTTTGACCTGGTATACGAGGAGACCTTGTGACTCCAGCTATCCTGTGAGAATAACCTGCCCCACATTTTGTTGGTGCTGCTCCAGTCCAGTGATCTCCCCATTTTTTCTTTCCCCTCTAAGCCTGTCCTGCAAGTCCAGACTATCTGCTCTTTCTATATCACAATATAATCCTTCCACCTTTTAGACCTCACATGCAGCAACCCTCCTCCTCACCATCACCTTTCTCTCCAACTTTCCACTGGGTTTTGCTCTGCAATGTTTGTTATAAGTACCAAAACCTCCCCATTCTTATTTGTGTCACTTTGGTAAATATTGCTTTTGCTGTCTCACTAAAAACCTATTCCTGTTGAAATATGGTCCAGACATGATGAGATGAATTGTGATCACTTTTATCCAGCTACATTATCTGGGCCGCTGTTTCAATTTGTGGAGCGCTTTTGATTTATGACCGAATTTGTGTAACGCTAATGACAACCCCACCAATCTGAGCTGTAGGTTAAGTGCTAATTAGCAAATGTTAGCATGCATCATGCATCCTAATCAAAGATGGTTGCAGCATTAAGAATTAGATGTCGACACTAAACTGTTGTGTGGCTATAGATTAATGGTCTTGCTCAGAGTTTCCTAGGTCAAATGTTTACAACATAGTAGAAACAGTGAGGTGGTAACACACCAGAAGGTCATTTCAAGTGGATTGAATGTTGCCAGGAAGAATGATTTGCTTTTAAATAACAAGAGTGCCTGCTTACCTGTAAGCAACTAACAGAATGTAGTCTTTTGCTACAAGTCACCACAACCTCACTGACAAGTTCTTTTCTTTAAAAGAAAATTATTTTACCAAACCTTGTGATGTGGAGCAGATAAAAATCCTCTGTCATGCAAAGACGGGGATGGCAAACCTCAATAATAAATCAAACAGTTTGACAAGACCTGGAGTTTGTATTACAATTAATAAATCATCCATCATAACTTCAAGGCGTGCCCACAAAGAAAACGTCTAATGAATTACACAATATGTTCCTGTGTAAATGCATGAAAAGGTTCTGGCAGGCATTTCTGCAGGCTCCTGTTGACATAGAAGTACAATACTCCACCTTAAAGTCCTTTCAGTCAACTTACGAGTTTTATAAGTTACCCCATTCCTCCTTATCATTATCTCCTAACGTAGCCACCAATGTGCTTTTGATGTGAAGGTCAGAAGGTCAAGTATAATTCTTACATCTTGCAAGTTTTAAAAAACAAAAACTATAAAGACACACTCCAAACTGGAAACTTTGCTTTGACCACACAATGAGGGGTTCAAATGGAAAGGTCAAGAGGCTTAAAGTTTATGAAAAGGGAAATTAACAAGCACCTTGAATAATATCTACAAAAACAATATAATCAATCTGTACATCGTAATTTGGAAGTTGAGACATACATACAAGCACTAGTACACACACACACACACACAGCGAACATTAGAAATAAGAAAGGATTAATGCCCGAACTAGTAAAATATGTCATCAGGTTCTCTTCATGTTTAAACATGGTCCACAATAATTGAGATTTATTCATTCATCATACGTCTCATTTATCTCCTCAGTAACATTTTCTTTGACCTCTTGCAGTATGTTGGCCTACATGCCTAAATGAAGTTAAATGGAGAAAATGATTCTTGAAAGGGGGGCTAAGAGGTATGTTATGAGACAGCAGTTCAAACCCGAGAGTGAAACGGCAGAGATAATAAATGGTAAAGGAGCAACAGGCAGAAGCTCGGGTCACATGAACCGAAGATGGCTCAGACAGGAGGGAGTCAAGGTTGCTGATGTCAGAGCCTGAAGAAAAAAAGAAAAAGCTTTCTGTGCTTCATTATTCATTGCTTTCCTTCTTGGTCAGGCGCTTTTGCTGTCCACAATTGTCTCTGCTAAAAAGTGCCGCTGTCACAGCACCTTTTATCGATCCTGCCAAGACTCAAGCTTGTAGCTTGTAGCTGGAGGGTCAAAGGGCAGGAGCTGGATCTGTGGTCGAGAAGCAGCGAAAAGGGGGAAAGGAGCTTCCAGTCCATGACAGGTAGTTATTGCAGATAAATGTCATTGAAATTACTATAAAATCATTTGGTGAAAGGGCACTGGAAAGTCTAAAGAGATCAAGGGACGAGACAGGAGAAGGCAGTAGAAGTAGATGCAAGCCACCTATAGAGGCTGAATCTATAAAATTAACTGTAGACCTCTGAGACTTAAAGCCATTCAGGAAAAAAAGTGGCATTGGTTATTTGATTAATAATTTGTTTGTTTTCCATCTTTCATGGCATTTTTTGTGTCTCAAAGTAAAGTAACAGCCTTTTGTTGTACTTGTATTAAGAGAATAGAGCCATAAAGAGCTTGAAGGAATCCCAGCAAACACTGGACGTATTGGAAAGAAAAGAGGAGAAACACAAAGAGATATGTCCTTGGATTTTGGGAACCAGCAAGTGTTCGTAAAAAGAAGTGCTCAGGAACAACTTGTTAAACTCAAAAAGGGCCCTGACCTGAACTTGTTCCTAACAGTGGCGAGCGTTTCTCCGCCGTGCCACCGATTGTATCAGTTCTGTTGAATGAAATTGACTTGAAGTCAGAAAAATAGCATTTAAAAGATAAATATAGTCTAACAGAAGACGATTAGCTCTGCGACGGGTAAATTGGCCTGTAATTATGCACGGCTGCTACGTGTTAGTGTTGGATGAAAGAAACTGTTTTTTGGTCTTGTTGAACTTTGGGTGTTTTCAAGTGAGTCAAAAATAGCTCCCAATTCTGCCTTCACTTCTTTTTACTATTACATCCACCATTTTACAAAATACTTTCAAAGAAACCCAGAGGAAGAGCCGGCCGCCATAGTTATTACATTTAAAAAAGGAGTTTGCCAAAGGTGAGACACATTTTAGTGCTATGAAATGGCATAATTTGGTCAGGTTAAGGGTTTAGTTTATTTAAAAAGAAATAAAATTGCTTAAAAAAAGTGTTAGAGGGATGAGGAAAAAGCTTGTTATTGAACATTTCTTATGCTTATCAATTGAGCACCTTAAAATCATCAGTCAACTGTTCTTGCAAAAGTATGATAAATTAAGCATCAAGGACCAACCGTCTATGGTTTAATGCTTTCAAATAAATGGTTACAATTGAGATTAACCCCCCTTTTTCAAATTAATGATTGTTTGTGCTTCATTCCACAGTCAAACTGATTCCAATACATGAACACATAAATCTGAATAATGGTGGCCTGATGTGAATTCAGCAGTCAATGTCAAAGGCTTAACGTGAGTGATGGAGACATTTTCTGACTAATTCCAATTCAGATCAGAGCCTGATGGGAGATGTTGTTCTTAAAAGACAGTGAGCGCTGAAGCTAATCCAGCAGAGACACAGAGAGACACCTTTTGTTTCTCAGTTATCAAGAAAAAAGAAAGTAAAATCAGCGAGGTCTCTACAGGTTTCACAAGAGAGTTGAAATTACTGCCTGACAGGTAAAGCCGACAACAGGATTTTCAGAGGGGACGACGGTACCCGCTGGCTCCGAATTCTGCATACTCAGTGAAATCACTCGCCTCAAAAATTTCTAACCTGTTCTGTTTCCAACTAATGAGACAATCCAGGAACCCTCATGTAAACCAAGATTGTAAAAAAAAAAAAAAAAAAGGAGGAAACAACACTGGCCCGCTGTGTGTTTATTTCTGAATATGAAACCAGCCTTGATGTAATCTCACAGCTACAAGAACGTTATATTGGCAAACAGTGCAGCGCAGTCATGTTTACAAAGCAAACAGTGCATGGATCATTTGCGAATATAGGATACGAGATGAAGAGGTATGGTTCCCTTTTCTAATTTCAGTAAATTATTTGCTACATCCCATAAACTGTGGTGCAACCAGGCATGACATGTTTAATGGTTAGTGAAGGGAGGTACAGGGGTGGGTGGGTGTGGGTGGGTGGGAAGGGAGAAAGCGGGACTTATTCGTGGGTGTGTGTGAAGCCGGTGCATTGGGTCGATACGCAACACGGTCCCAGTGGAAATGCACAGCGCTACAGATCCCAGCAGCTTATTAAAAACCAGGCCCAGGCGAGTCGCTGCTGAGTATCATAACCCTTTATCTTTTAATGTGCTGGCTGAGCATTATACCACATTTAGCCGGTCCAGGCAAAATGCAGTCACTTGGCGTCTAATTTCAACAAGTTATTTTATTTATTGCAGGAAACCTTATCGCCCTGAAACACAGGACTGCTGAATCCTCGCGTTAGAAGCTGTTTTGTTCATTTGAAAACTGCAGCTCATGATGAGAATTGTAACAGGCTGAAAAACCAAACATTCATATTCAGATGGCACCTGTGTTTTCAAAGGGATCTTCAGCGAGTGGGAGAGGAGTCAATTCCATGTATAAACAGCTGGCCTTCATAATTAATACCGTATCCTAATACAGATGTACAACATAATACAACTGTTAAAATTCAGAGTGTTTCACGGTTTACAAAAGGGATGATGTGAACTGCAGGTATGTTAATGGGTTGCTGTCTCACTTGTAAGCACTTGTAACTCATCAGCATCCGAGCTGAAATGAGTTACATCATCAATTCAATGACCTAATGTCTTCCTCTAATGAGGAAAATGAACATCGCTCGCAGATGAAACCTGTGCGAGTATTATTTATTCATTCATTTATTTAATTTACTCTTCTCCCATGGTAAAACTGATACCCAGTGTGATATGAATTTTATGCTCCCGTGCACTCTTTATGATCTGGTTTAAAAACATCATCCTTGAGATATGAACGTACTTTTATTGTTATTCCCGTTCCACATTCAGCTCTCATATAATTTAGCAGTCACAACCACAGCAGGCTTCTCATTAACCCATCAGGCATCACTGAGTGGAATTAACTGTCACCAGCGTGATTCAAAGACAAGGGAGCAGCGCGAAGTGTTGCGGTGCTTTAAACCCACTACAGAACTACTCCAGAACCTTTGGCTCGGCTGTCTCCCTGACATCTTTAAACTGCCGTCAGACATCCCACTTCATTATGACCGCCGGCGTCTCCCTCAAGCCATTGTTGCAAAGTGACCATTTGGCGAGCCGCCACACACAACAAACATCCCACAGGTCTTTGTTGACTTCAGTAAATCAAACATGAAAAGTGATTTGAACGCAATCAATGTGAGAAATCGAATCAATACTGACCTTTTATTCTTCCACGGGTCACAGTGACCATGATCAAAATTTTACAAGTATATTGACAAAAGTAGCTGTGTATATTTCATGCTTGAATCTCAATGGCTTCAATGGCTTTTGCTTATATCTTGATGATCATTCAGTCTGATTCACACATTGTTAAACCACAGCTGCCTTGAGTCAGTCTGATGGAGGCGTGGTAGCCATTCTGCACTTACTGCCCCTTCGACAACAACCTGATGCTTGTGTTCATACACAGGTAAGGTTGGTAAAGTGCCTTGCCCTAGGAGACAATGGCAGATGGGGGATTTTTTAGCGGTTCGGAGTGAGATTCCAGTTGACAAGCCTTTACCGACTGAACTCCTGCCACCTGCATGTCACAAACATGTACGAACAAACAAATGATGATAATTTAGTACACCAACAAAATCATGACATTATTCACAGCATCTTTTGGGTTAGACACAAATAGGGAGACAGAAAGAGTATCCAAGCACATTCATGCATTACGCTTTCAAAAATTATACAATATCAAATTTCCAGCCCAGAAAAAAATGCTTGTTCTACTTTCTGCCCCTTTGTGCGATCTTCCACATGTAAACCACTTCCCCCGCCCATTGTTAGTTGCCTTGTTTGTAATCACCCTCAATCTAAATTTAAATGATATTCTCTACCTTTATTCCACATGATTATTTTTTGACTGAAAGGAATGCGGAGGTTTGATTTGAATTATTATTTTTTGTATCATCAGTCTGGAGCTGCTCATTACATTTACCAATCCCCTTTACCTCCTCCACATGACTGATTTCTCAAAAAAAAAATGCACACAAGGATCGTAATTAGCAACACAAATTTCTGGAATATAAATGTAATTTGCGGTAGAGGGAGAAGCTGTTGTACAGTAGTTTCATTAATGCTCCTCAGTTTCAACAATAAAACCCTTGACATTTTCCTGTTTTCTCTTTGCATATAATTTCAGCTATCAACAGCTTTCTTCATGAATTATTGCTCGAGCTGGGATTAAGTTCACTTTTCTTGACATTTCGAGGGTATTTTCACCACTCCCACTCCGGTTTTGGGATGTTTTCTTTATTATATACCTACAATAAAGGTGATGGAGCAAAGTGTCAAGAAAAATTCTCTAGTGCATAAAAAGACACCTATTCTTTATGATTTTTCAGGGGCATTAAGGGGTAAAATAATGTATACTTTTTATGAAACCTACAGGATGCATTTCATTACTGTCTTGCATACAGTGGATCCAAACACTTAAGCCCCTCCAATCGTGAAGAGGTTGAAACATGCGTACAGTACTTGAAGTCTCGATACCTGGCAGCACTCGCTAATGGAGAATAATCCCTTTACAACTTTTAGAATCCTCTGTAAATCAAAATGCAAGGGGATTTGCAGGACATGTTTTCTTATGAAAGAATGAAAAATGTCTTCAGAGGACCGTGGTGAAATGACAGGAGCATTATCTTCTGCTGCCTGTGCTTTTTATCCTTTCAGTCTGCCTCTTAGTGCCCTATGTAAATGCCATATTTATACACATCCTTTGTTTCTGCCAGTTTAATGTTTGTTAGCAAGGTATCGCTAAGGCTTTTAGCATCTTTCTAAATTGCCAGGAAAAACTAAACACATCTGGCAATCTCTCCCCTCCGCTGTAACCCCCGTAAAAGGAGGAGTTGTGCCTGACAGAAGCATTATGGGTGCATTACTGTCCATTGATTCAGAATGGTCCATGCTGGAGGAACAAGATCGGGTCTGAATACAGATGGAAGAAAGAGCGGGCCACCTGGCTGCTGGAAATCACTATTTTGTGTTTCTTCGTAGGTCTGCCGAAACATAACAGTGCACTCAACAGCCTTCCAGGAAAGATCATCAGCTGTTCCACTTTATCTGGCTGCTTCGGTTCAAAATTCACACTGCAGCTACCATAGAAACCAGTACCTGCCTCGGGAAATAATACTTGATGCTTTATAGAGAGGTAAATTAGGCACACCATCCAAACAGTGAAAAAATGAGGTCCATTACAACCGCATCATTTCAGCGGGGCATAACTTTAATTTTAAAAGCACTGGTAGAAATAGCATTGAAGCTACAATCAATGACTTTTTCTGCCCTCCATTTTTGAAGCTGAAGTCCTTTCACCCCCACCCCCTCCAACCACCTACCCACCCAGAACCACCCCACCCCCTCCGTTCTTCATCATGAAGAATGGAAACGGAGGACATGTGTAATGGTGTTCTCCACTATCACAGATGATCATTCATGTCGTACAAGAGTCCATTAACTGGAGGTTTGCAGTGCATTTCAGATGCTCATTTTTTCTTTCTTATGATTCAATCTCACTGTGTTCGCTGAACTAATAACACTAATAGTAATGAGGGGTTTTCATCTTATTTGATATCTCTAACCTATTTAGCCCCTTTTCTACTTCTGCATATGGAATCTTTTATATTTTATTTCATTCTCATAAAATGGGCCTCAATCCAGTTTTCAACCTAATGCATTTTGTTCAGGCATAATTTTTCTTTTCTTTTTTTTTTTTTTGAAGCCCCTTTTCAGCCCTGACTGTTGAATATATTTTTGGTACAATATCAGTTTTACGTACGACTGCAGAAAAACATAAAATCCTCCCAAAAAATACAATTTTTGGGAAAAAAGGCATGTTTCCATTTTAAGTCATGTGAAAAATTTCTAAAGCACTGCGATCATTTGTTCATCAACCCCACCCCTCCCCCACCCCCACAATAAGCCTTGATTGGAGCATTACTCTAAAAGCAATCTCTCTTAGTGATATAAATGAATGGAGCTCTGTGTCTGTGATTATACTGGTGATCTGTAATCTGTCATGGGCACAGTTTGGTGGAGATATTGGAAATTGCATCTGAAATGGGACCTTTTATCATGTGATGCAATAAACTGCACTGATCATGTGAGATCAGATCGAATACACTGGATATCACTTCTCACAGCTGGTGAGTGTTGGTCTCAGTGTTGCCTGTTGGATAACTAAAGTCTGTGGAAACAAGATATATGAGCCTCGTCACACTGAAAGAGCCACGTCACAAAATTAGTTTGAAGACACTTATCAGTCTCTTCTCTTTCTTTCCTCCAGCTTACATACAATGTGTCTTGAGAGCAGCAGAGATGTTAGAAGTGCTAATGAAACATTTAGGGATTCCACATGAGTCCTGCAGTCATTCTCTTTTGATTTGTGCAGTAGCTGCCATGCATTGCCAATGGCACCGGCAGCCAGTTTGAAACAAAGTGGTTTCGGTTGATGGGTCTCAGCAATTGATAGGCGTAAGTCCACTAAAAGGATGTGCCCGGGGAGCATAATGAACGCATAGGGTTCATGGGAAAGATGGGAAAGATGCACAACCAGGTCCATGCCCTCTGTTTCTGAAGTATGTCACTGTATTTGACTTCTGTTGAGACAGTTTCTGCAGCTATAGGTTTGACTTCTACAATTCAACATTAGCTGCATGGTGTGAATGATGAAGGCCAATCTAAATCGAAGTGTATAGCATTTACTGTATGTGTGGTTTTGTGTGTGTCCCCCTGCCAGGGAGTAACAGGCATAGTTTTTGCAAGCTGAGCCCCACACATAGTGGAGCCCCGCTGTGCAGGTAAAGGGCCCAATCCTATTCAAGACAAACAAGTTACACATAATGTGATTATGGCCTCAGCAGAGATAAAATTGGAAACACAACTTGTGCCATTATTAGGCCCTCGACTCAAAACGCTAAGCCAGTTTTGTTCACTGCACAACAAAGTGCTTATTGTTCTCTTCTTCCCAACATTTCCATGTGGCTGCGGAGCTCTTGAGGCAGCAGGTGCTTCTTGATCCCGCCACTGCTACTCCTGTTCCTCTCTGTGCTGCCTGTCACAACGACACCTTCCTCTGCACCTTGTTCTTTCTACTGCAGTCTGTTTACCTGACACCGAATTAATAAAGCCTCTCTGCTGTATCTTCCCACCTGCTCCAAAAGTCTGTAGTTCAGCCTGCTGTGCTTCGATTACGGTATAGTTTTTTTTCTCCCATCATAATACAGTTACAGAAGAACAACAAAATGGCCTAGAGAGTCTAATTTGTAAACTCACAATGCCAGCAACTAAATCGGTAGCAAAAAGTGTGCTCTGGAGCAGTGATTGAAACTTGTATTTGCCTGGGAAACAAATTGTGGGAACCATTCAAGTGAGCAGTGGAATTTTATGTACATTTTCTCCAATGCAGCGGTACAATTTTCCTACTGTTTCCTACTGCAGTATTGTCAACGGATTTAGACCATGCAGGATGTGAATTGACTGTAGACCTTGTTGATCATGGGCCAGCAGTCTCACAGCAAGAACCGTTAACCTTGTGTCAGGGTGGAGTTTGCATGTGTTACTTCCCCCCTGCGAATTCTGGCATCCAAGTGGAAGACAGGAATGCCTAATGGATCCCTCCATATGCATGTATATGGATGATATTCTATTCCTCTGTGTCAAACAGCTTGTCAAACAGATCACTGCTCCTCGATCTGTGCGCAGTGAAACTGCTGTTCCTTTGAGACTGTGGTCAGCTTCCTCTAAAAAGAATAAAACAGGTATAGACGATGCATGGATGGAGGTTGCTCCATTTATGTGCCTCCATTAGAGGGACCTCATGCAGACCTAACAACGTGGTCTTCCCTTATGAAAGACCTCCTCTGTTGACTACTTCACTTTCTTGACAATTGAGCCGCTGACAACCATTTGACCTTCACCTGTTGTAGTTAGCTTTCAGTTATTTCAGACATTG
The DNA here is from genome assembly GCA_032274765.1 of Malacoctenus tetranemus. NCBI lineage: Eukaryota > Metazoa > Chordata > Actinopteri > Blenniiformes > Labrisomidae > Malacoctenus > Malacoctenus tetranemus. Next base: position 13,187,228 of record JAUESF010000014.1, on the reverse strand, counting down.
CACACACTAACATTACACACAGACACTAAATCTTGAGGACATTGCTTTTTCCTTTTTGGTAAAATGATTGATTTATAACATTGACAGTCTTTTGTTTTGGGGACATTGAACAGACGCAAAAGAATAGCATACAAAACAGTGTCTTAATTCAGTTAGCTTTGATTAACGAGGCTGCTATCTACATCACACACATCGTCATTTCCACACCTTTACTAAAAACATTGGTTTGCAAGTTTCAATTTAGCAGAATAACAAGCTCAGTTCATGACAAGCATATCCATACTTTTACCATTAGCAGTGAGTCATATGATTTAAAATGTGAAGTCTATGCGTGGGAGCCTTAGCCTTAGTGTTCTAGCACAATATGGAGCCATTGACTGTGTCGACCCTTTCACAAGAACCTTGTCATAAAATGAGTCACTTTCACACATTTATGTGGTCACGTTGGAGGCGACGTTTTCAACTAACCCGAGGAGCCTAATTGGATAGCTAGTTATGGCCGATAAAATCTGCCAACACTCGTGGTTATTTTCAGCCGGGCGAGAAATCAAAAGTCTGTCTGAAGCCAGTGACCCCATGTTCCAAAGAAATCGTCTCAAGTTAGGCTGGATGTCTCCCACCATTATTGTAATGTCATGTGAATTGTTGGACTGGAAAGCTTTACATTTAAAGTGCCAAACAAATAGAGCGCAGGAAGAGAAAAAGTTCTCAGTGACCTTTTTATTATTTTTTTTAAGCTCTTTTAACTTTCATGCACTCTGACTGAGGCCGTTTGGGTGTCGGGTAAAACATGACAGCACAGATTCTGTTTGTCTGGATGCGTCACCGGTCAGTTCCCAGTACATGCGTCAGACAAGAACAGCCCTTTCAAGTCCAGCTGAAGACAACAGAGGCCCACAGATGTAGAAAAGGTCAGCTATTTTGTTAATGTCCCAAGACTGATGGCTCGTTTTATTTCATTATTTTTGGCTTGATTAAAGGAATCCTGAAACATTTATCTATGGGTTTTGTTCTGCAGGCTGCCATCAGCCACATTTCACTTCCCCCCTCGAGGAAGTCCCATCAATATTTGATTGCTGTGTAAGATGTCGTGAGTCCACTTGAAGTCAAGGACGTTTTGTCCGGACATCAACTCTCTTGTCTCCAAAGTGAGGGCCTAAAATATTTAGGTTGAACAGACGATGCAGTGGTCTTCCCTTTCAAATGACTATCCAACCTAATGTGTGTTCCTCAAATGAAAGCTTTTCAATTAACGGCAAACAATGAAATATAGGTTTGAACATGTTTGGCTCAAAGCTTGCAATCCTCTCTGAAATGCTGCTTGTGCATTTACAGCAAACATGCTTTATTCAGGGCTGCTTTTGAGGTCTCCTGTTGTTTGTGAGGCTGCTCCAGTTGACCAAAGCAGTGACATCTAACTACAACTAGCAATCCAAGCAACAGCCTTGTGATCAATAAACCACATATTGTAGTTGAAGGGACACGGGGGAAAAGCGAAGGTAGGACGGGAGACTGCTTTCACTTTAATGGTCACACGTCTTGGAAAATGCTTCGCCTTTCACAGCAAACAGCGCAGGGAGTGTGCGGTCAGATCTCTGCAGATTTCTGTAGCTCTGAGGCTGAATCTTTTTCTCTATCATCAGAGCACCATAGCAGTGTTGTGTTGTTTTTTCTGGCCCAGTGTCCATTATTTTCACAGACACTTTTCAAGTGTCAAGACCACCAAAGCATGCCAAGACCAAGGAGGGGCGAGAACGAGTCAAGACCGAGACCAAACATCCATCCATCCATCATCTATGCTACTTATCCTAATTGATGGTCGTGGGAGTCAGTTCCCTGTGGTCCACAATCTGTGATCAGCCTGTAAACTGCCCTGTGTTTTCTGTCTGTTTTACACACAGGACTGCTATTTTTTTTTCTCTAAATCTAAAAGTTTAATGTGACTAAAAGAGGATTTGCTCAGTGTTTGTTTCCATCCCTCAGATTTGCTGCTCCAGCTCCAGTTTCCTCTTTGACTCGCCCGACGTCCGCAGTGGCTCAATGGAAAGTCGTGAGTTTTCAGGGTGTGTGAAGCTCATCTGACTTTTTCTGTCTCATGTTGTTTGGTGTCGCTTGATTCGTGTTTGTCAAGTGTTTGAATGTAAACACATTTATTGTCGTTGGTTCCAGAGGTGAGGCGTGTCTCCGGCTTTACACTGACATGAGCTTGTTTTCCCCCCTCGTGTTTTGTTATCTGGTTGCGCTGTCACATCTATCTGACAGTGTGTGATGCTGACCAACAGATTTAAAATACTCTTTTCAAAAACTTGCCAACAAATGACAACCTGCCCCCACAAAAAAAGCACATTTCACAGTGCTATAAAATGCTTCCGTCGGTATCATTGCCATGTAAGGTGTAGCCTCAGGAATTTGGTAAAGCTCCTAAATGAGGAGGCTTTTATTTTTGTCAGCTGATAAGTGACAGCTGCATCATGCAGCAGTGAAATATATTTTTTTTTGTTCTCCTGAGAGAATGTAGTTTTGCCTGAGCAGTGGTAAAGCTGCACTGGAAATCCCTGCTATGCTGATGAGGGTTTAAAATGGAATAGCTCATATAATGGGGTGATCCTGGGTGACTTATCCAAATCCCTCACTCATCTTCTTTTATTGCTGTTCACTTTGTCCCCTGTGGCCGATCCACACATGGTGGGTGAGCAACGCTGGAGAAATCCTCTGCGTATTGCCTGTTAATTTGATCTGTTCAGGTTATGTCTCACTGGAGGGGAGACAAGCCTGTTATCGAGAACATGCTTTTGAGTGCCGATTCTGAGTTCAACTTCTGCAACAACAAAAACTGATATGAATCAAAAGGCTCCCTGGTGGCCGTTTTTATGGCCAATAAAAGGCATTCAATCATTCATTAATGGCTGCCCTGTGAGGAGCATTTTAGGTAGACGGGAAATTCAGTTTATTATACAGTGATAATTTACAACCGGAGATGTGTTTGAAAAGGCATTTAGGGTTTCCTGATACCTGCTGCAGAAACTAATGGTGATCACTGGGAGAATCTGCTGGAGTGCCTAAATATTAACAATTAGCCACTTTGTCAGCATTTGCTTGCAGTAAAAAACCTAAACTAAAAATACCTTATAGAAGGCTATTCGAGGCACACAATTTGATTTACAAATCTTGATCTCAGTTGATTGTTTTGGGCTTGTCTTGGCATTTTTTCAGATTGATCCCAGGTTTGCCTTCTGTTAATGGCTGTATTTTGCAATTTTGTCCTGAATTCGGCAGTTTATCTGCTTGGGATGGTGCCGTTTCTGTGTTCCTTTATATCACAAAACTGACCTGGTGTGAATAGTTGTGGAGGTGAATGGATGAATGTGAGAGACCATGCAAAGCATGGTGACACCAATTACAGTATAATGCTACAAGATCAGTTAAAGTTGATTGCACGCATACAATTACACACTTGTAATTTTCCAGTTTGATTTTTTTCTGCACAGATCCCCAAAGATGAACCATCCGTTTCACTGATGATACATCGTTTGAGATTACCGCACACACGCGCACACGGAGTTATTGTTCTGAGCCTCTTTTGTTATGTTTGTATGATTAGGCTTTTGCCGGCATTTATCAGCATGAGATGATGTTCCTTTGTATCTCATTACGTGCTGTAATTTCATGAATTAATCATTTTTGGTGAAATTTCTGCCTGATTCAATTTCATTGCTCCTTGCATGACCAGTGTTTAATTTGTCACTGTGGCATATCTCTTGCTTACCTTTCAAATTAGGCACATGATCTTTCACAACAATTCAGCGACTAAAAAGAAGGTGATTACATGCCCTCAACATTGTTATGTGAATGTGTGAGGTTACATGCTAATAAGATACTAACTTTTAGATGTTTAATCAAAGACAGAGAAGAGAGTGTAATCCCTTTTTGCTCTGTTTCAACATGCCATGATTAAATATGGGGCTGGATTTGTAATAGCTTTGTGTCCACCAGAAAATCCAGTACACACATTTATGAATTCAAATGATTTAAGATTACATGGATCCTTCATGTTTTAGTTTTGATCAGCGCTCAGTTATTATCACATTTTCTATCTGGTGTGCAATGAACAACGATTTCTGCAAGTTGTATGTTTTTCTTCAGTTTGTGAGTCAATTCATTTACTATTGTGCGAAAACAGGATTTGATTGGCGGTTTGCATTGATTTTGCATTGACAAGTGTTTTCCCGTTGGTGGCTTTGACCAATCCATCCAATAATCTCTTTAAGGTTGAAATCGTGGACCTAAGAGAAAAAGGGGTTTAAAAAAATCTATAAAGACTGGAAAAAAAAACACTGAGTTACCACTTTTTCTTCCCATAAACATTGCCTTTTGGTTCATCCAGTGGCATCATTTTAAGTTATTATGGTTTTATCTGCTCTGTTCGCCCCACAGAGACACTTTTGATCAGTTGGGAACAAATAAGGTGAGATGATGAAAGGCTTCAGAAATTTTAATTGGGGAAAAGTCAGACCTCATTTTTGGCAACAAACAACTGAAATTAGTTGAAGTGAACTTGAACATGAAATGAAATGACTGGATATATAAAAGAGATGAAGTTTCTGTTTGGGTGATTGCATCAGACCAAAAGACACAGTTACTTAATGACCGCTCCACAACCTTGAGTGTATTCACTGGGGCCTGGACGTGGTACAATGTTATCTTTAGCCCTGAATAAAACGCAACATTACGAGGAAGATGTCCCTTTGAGGTATATTTAAATGTAACCTCAAACTAGTTAGTTTAATTAATTCATCGTAGTGCTGCCCTGTGAAAATATCAAATGACTTTGCTCATTTTCTGCTCCAGTGTGTGTGCATTGGAGAGTTTTTATGTTTATGCCTGGCCATGCAAATGCAAGCCTGCATGTCTCCCTGCTTGTGCGGATGTGAATCCTCAAGGCCGTTTTTTTTTCCCCCTATAAAAACTATTCACAAGCTGGATTTCTCACCGAGATGAAAGTGGCCATGCACATCCAGTGAGGGATGTTTGTGTGTAAATACATCAGTGAAGGTCAAAGCCTCATCCAGTCTTGAAGCACAATTAGAGTCGGTCCTAAAGTCCTCGGTCTCTCAAGTGCCAGGGCAGCGCGCCTTTGACCCCGCCGCCCCCCTGTTTCCCACCAGTGCGGCGTCAGAGCAGAGAGAATCTGAGTGGGAGGCAGATTCGTCGGGATGTTCTCACACTGTTTACCATTTTTCTTACTGCATAGCGGCTGACTGGGAGTGATGCTGACGTATACAGCAGGATTCTCTTCTGCTGTTTAAGGCTCCGCTGATACAACCTGTATATGAGTCATGCATCGCCCGACAGTTACTTTGCAGAGTTGAGCGTGTGCTCCGGTGTTATTAGATGTGAAATCTATTTAATATTTAAAACCCTCCACAGCAGACGGGGATCTGGCTGACAAATATGTTAGTGATGAATATTTTAAAGGGAACAATTTACAAAGACTCGCCACAGCAAAGGTTGTGATGCTCTCTTTTAGTTTCCCTCAGTGACATCTGTCTGATATAAGAACAAAAACACTTGCGTGAAAGTGCTTTGAAATCTCTGCTTGCATATGCAGGTGTGAAAGATGAGTTTCTCTTGTGGTATCAAACGACAGAAGGTATTTTTTGCTGTGTTAGGACAATTTCTTAGAACAAGTCTGTATACCTGTTGTTTCCAATCTTTTCTCTCGGGACTCCTCCAAATATTGCCCCAAATACAGACTGAATTACTATCTGTCACAAGCAAATAAGGCTGTTGACCCCCTAAATGATCTCTGATTCACTGAAACTTTTTAACTAATGAAGCTGAAAGTTGAGTTCGGCTTTGCTATGAAGATACCAAGTGCATGATCTTCATACTGAGATATTTGCATGTAGTGAAATGATAAGGCTGCTTCAGACCGAGAGACCATAAATCATGGTACAGTGATGATGCAGCAAGAACATTTTTCAAGGTGATACGTACAGTATTTTGCAAAACTGTTGTTTATCTCAACAGGGGAGGAAGCTCCAGCAGATAAGCTGTACGATCTGCGTTTGTCGCAAAGAAAGCCTGCTTGTAAATATTGTGAAATGAACACAAATGATGGAGGGAGTCATGGGTCAGTTCAATTAGAAGAGTGAGGCAGCAAAAGAAAGAGAGGGTGATGAGGAGGAGGGTGAGGGAAAAAAAGGAGAGGTTGCCTTATCTCCACATGGAAATGGGGGCAAAACAGTATTTCATCGGAGTGATTAAAACTCAATAAAAGGATGGAGGGCCTTGTGTCTTTGTCTTTGCATATTCATTTTTGCTTCACATTGAGAGAATAATTGCACATTGATCATGCACGTCCAACACCAAGGACCAATCGTTACTGTGTGAAAAGGGGAAGGAGAATCGCTTGAAGCCCACTTATGCAGACCCCAAATAGGTCCCTATCAGAAGAAAGATGGCGTGTGATGTATTGAATGTTGGACGATAGTAAAGACGATTCTGTTAATGAACCGTCAGTGCTGATTACATTTAAAAGGAACCTTGAAGCATTGCTTTTAATGTTTTCCCTGAAGTAAGATTGTCATTGGTCACATTAAATATGTGGAAAAAACATAAACAAATTTGAATTTAACAGTGAGTAAATCAAGCATCATCTTTTTTTTATGTGAGTTAATAAAGCAGCATTTAGTGCTTCAAACGCCTGCGTATGCACTTCACATCTGTTTGGTGAGGTGAGCCGTGCTGCTGCGGAAACGGCGCGCTGACGTAAAATGCAAACTTCTGACACTGGTCACACTTGAGGCATTTGCAATTAAAAAGTTGTTTATCAGAGCTCCCAGTCATTGTATTGAAAAGCATGAGCTGTGGCGCTTTAATCAGACTGAGACAGTGCTAAGAATTAAACTATGCGGGTGAAAGATGATAGCCACTGCTGGTTTTTACTATTAGCTGTATGACGCCCGCTGAGCTCCACTGAATTTTTAAAGGGCTTATTAATTACTATGAAATGGCTAAAAACTGACTCATCCACAAGATCTGACTGATGCTGGTGTTCAGTCTCCTTCAGTGAATCAGTATTCAGTCTTTTGCACGTTATTGGGTGATCCATCCACACAGGACGGCCTTTAGTGACATAAAACTTTTAGGACTGTAGTGAAACAAATAACTTAAATGTGTTATTTTTGCAGAGAATGCTCAGTAGTTGTAAAGATTTGTGCTGCACACATTAAAGTGATAGAAAACAATAGGGACAAAGGAGAAAAGTGCCCCCCCCTTCTTTTTTCCATGGAGTTAATTGATTGAATGTAATTTAATGTGAGGGTTCATAGAAAGAAATAGGAAATCAAAAGAGAAGCGAGGTTTTGTTAATTTCTTATATGCATTAAAACATGCAGTATGCATTGAAATGTGAAGACTCCACAGCATCCTCATGGATTTTAGGCTCATAACACATGCACACAAACTAAAAGACCAAGCATTTCGGAGCAAGGTCAGGAAATACAGCCACAATTACTCCTCTAAATTATTACCAAAGACCTGCTGCAAATGAACAGAACCCCAAAATATGTCCAAAAGATGTAAGAAAACTGAGCAAAAAAGCCATCAGCCCAGCAAAACGGAATGAAAAAAAGAAACAATTATCTAACAAGTAGAGCCACTAAATGGGTATTAGGAAAAGATTTAGCAGGTTTTACCTACTTAACATTCATAAAATGGGTTAAACCGGCTCTTAGGGAAAGAAGAGACATTCATCTTTTTTATCGGCCCCAATAACCACAAGAGCAAATTGGCTGTCAAGAGAAAATCTGGACTATAACTTTTAGGCGATAAGTCAACCCCAGCAGCTACATGCAGGTGCCCATTGTACACAAATTAACCCTTTAACCGACCACTCACCCAAATGGTGGAGCACACTTTGAGTCCCTATAATTTAATAACAGGACTTCCTAATTTTAATTAACCCAAGTGAGTCATCTCTAACACTTGGTAGAAGTATGCCAGAAAACCACCAGGGGTCATTATGTTCACCAAAGATATGGTTCCATTTCTGTTTGTTTGTGGGGCTCTTCAAAGACAATAATCACTATTTTGCACAATAGCATTCCATATTATGTGACTGCATGAAATTTGTTTTTCAGATATTGCAAACTCAAACAGATTCAGCCAAGATGAATTGATATGCATATAACGTGGGATCAATGTATTTGCATATACTTTGGGCGGGGCCTTTTGCATTTATGCGACCAATACGCATAATGTGGGGTGATTAAATCGAATTCAGACATACTGAACAGGCTCATGTGAAAATGTCAGATGACGTCACTTGACATTTTTTTCACATTCAGTTTCAATACATAATCACTTATTATATCACATATAATGTGTTCATGAAATAGATCTATGGGCCCCCACATGCAAATGCATTTTATAGCTGCTGAAAATGAGCTATTTCTGTATTGGATGTGATATTCACATAATTTTTTGGTGTCTGTGTCATACGACTATTCGTCTAAATTTCAAAAGATTTTTGGAATTGTTGCTTGTGTCAGGTTGTGCCCAAATTTTCAATCCAAACATTTTAGTATTTTCAGTCTCTGCATGTTCTGATGTTGGTCTTTTTTTCTGGCACTACTGCTTGTTTGACACTAATCAATTTACTCGCTTTGCTTTGACTGGCAGCACACTTCATTTTTCTTCCCTTTATCAAGGACAGGTATGCCATCTGGTGTGTGTGTGTGTGTGTGTGTGTGTGTGTGTGTGTGTGTGTGTGTCTGTGTCTGTGTCTGTGTCTGTGTGTGTCTGTGTCTGTGTGTGTCTGCGTGTCTGTGTGTGTCAGAAGGAGATCTTTGCAAACGTCATTTGATGGCTTTTGTTTATGTCCCTTCATTCGAGGATCTCTATTTTTGGCGGCGTCGCTGCCGCCTCACTTTGTCATGACACTCAGCAGGGTTCTCTCTCAGCCAATATTCTTCATTACTTCCCTGCTCCCCTGCTGTTTTTACCCTCCAGATATCGCTCTTTTTTCTTCTAACCTGGCTCACCCTGTATTCCTCACCCTGTTCTCTTCCCACACACAACACACACTTGCACTCCCTCTTGCTTAAACAGCATGACTTTAAACAGTCATTTGCAGGTGATTTTTCCTGCAAATCAGAAGTCAAAGCCTCAGCTGTCATCGACTTTCAATGTGAAGTCGGGGCTTTATGAAGTTGACTTGCAGGTGGCCAGTGTTTATAATACAACTTGACACGAGAGAAAGGAGATTGTTCAATTTTTTATCCCCATAAAAACAAGTATCACAGAGAGAAGCGGTCATGATGGCATTAAATAAACTTTTTTTTGCTCATGTTCAGACTTTCTGAATTTCTAATACATTTCAGCAGCAATCCATCTGCACATTTGGCCATATGTCATGCTGTTAAATATGTGTTGAAAATACACTGGCATGGAATAAAACAGAAGGCATGGAGTCTTTTGTGACATCAAAGATGAAAAATACGGGGTTGTGAGCGAGCGTGTCACACCAAAAGGGTAAAGCAGGCTTTAATTTCGCTCACATCTGTATTCCGATAGCAAATGAATGCATCTTGTGTGAAGCATGAGGATACAGGTTTGCATAACAAAAGAGGTGCGTCCAAAAAAAAATATGCTGCCGTGCTTTACCTCAAGCAAACTCATGCAAAAAAATATCAAGACTGGTGGGCCTTTTCTGTACTTGTCAGAGGAGAATGTCAAAACTGCAATGAAATGCAAGACAAAGGTTACAGTCACAGAGGGCACTTCACCACACATGAACACACCGACAGAAACACACACACACACACACACACACACACACACACACACACACACACACACACACACACACACACA
>JAUESF010000014.1:13155380-13176991 GCA_032274765.1 Malacoctenus tetranemus | reverse complement strand
ACACACACACACACACACACACACACACACACACACACACACACACACACACACACACACACACACACAGGAACCCATATTTAATTCATGCTGACTGAACAAACTGTCCACATGATTCTCCTCTTTGTAATGTCTGAAAGATGCAGCAAAACTGGATAACCTAACAACTGACAAATAAAGTGAAATTCATCTGAGTTCGTTGTAACTTGAGTGAAGAAATCCCCACGTGAGCTGGTGTTATGTTATCTGGTAATTTTGATTGCAAGAAATAAAATAAAGTGGCAATAATTATGGATTGTAACTGACATCGGCTTCAGATGTACCAGATAAGTAGCTTCTACAGTGCAAGCACTGCAAGGTCCCCTTAACTTTATACTCGGTGGTCTTTTTATCAATTTTCAAGGCAAAGGAGAACATCACAGTGAAAGGTCGACTGGTTTAGCAGAGTAAATATCAGTATCCTGTATACATACAGTCACTGCAGAAACTGTACAGTATTCAGCGTGGACAAGCTGCTCCTCACCGGCCACACTCAGCGTCGCTCGTGTAATGGGTTTAGGCCATGTGGTGACATGTTAGCTGATGGATGAGGTGATTATATTCCTTTTTCGTTTCACTCGAGGACAGTCCCCAGTTTCTAATTGGTATGAGTGCAGACGACAGGGGAAGAGACGTCTCCCTCGCTTTCTCCCGTTTCCCCCCCTCCACTCCTTACTACTTCCCCAGTTCCCAGTCATTTAACTAATCTTGTTTTATCCCCTTGTCGACAGGCGCAGGACTAAAGGGGTAAAATGGAGTGTGGTACAGATAACTTGCATGGCAGGGCCACAGTAATTTAATGGGAACAGATGTTTCCCCTGCTAGAGTGACAGCAGATCTTTCTCCAGCTCCCCGCAGGGAGGCGCGGACACATTACAGATGGTTGTTGTGCCTGTGGTCATCATTATGATGGCCCAGGTTTAGACTGGAATCCACTTTGCTTGAAGATGTGTCGGCCAAAGAAGATTTCAAGCAAAATGACTTCGAAGCCCTTTTGCTTCGGACCTTGAAATTCATTCAGTGCTCGTCAAGAACCAGAACCAAAATGAGTGTGGATGCCCTTATATCTATGATGTCATTGTGCTCTTCGTACTGTACGTGTGGGCTCGGATTTATTTGTGGATAATACTTGTGGACGTTTGAGGCTGTCTGTGCGATCTCATCATTGGATATAGACTCCACAGACAGTGAGCCAGCAGACACTGACAAACTCCTGCACTGCAGAACAAACAGCGGCGGCAACACAAAGCGTTACTATCGCCAGAGAGAGAGAGAGACAGAGAGAGAGAGAGAGAGAGAGAGAGAGGTGTTTGAAATGTATCTTTCTGGCCGCTCCCTCCTCTGTCTCCTCACATTCAAAAGATGGATCCTTCTCTATAACCTACTCAAATTGAATTCTTCCCTCTCGTGTCATGAAAAAAGGTGAAGACATTTCATCAAGTCTTTTCCTTCGCATCATGCTTGTAATTTGACTTGTCAGCTGTCCTGATGTGGTGGGGATAGGTCTGCTTCACACCACATCTTCTTGGCTGCTGCGCTGCCATGCAGGGTTTTCACTCTTTGTTAGAACAACTGATAAATTGGAGACACAATTTTCTAATCAGAGTTGATGATAACTATTCATTTTAGGCTCCCTCTGATTGATCTAAAAAGTCTTCAGTGGTCCACTTTAGTATTATCAGCTTGAACCAAAAAAAAGGTGTAATTTACAGGAACTCTCAAGCGATTTCAATGAGTTACACCATTGATTAAAAGCTGCCACACTGATTAATCATTAAACACAACGGAATGAGACGTGCACCGTGACACAAAGCTATTATTAAAACACATACTTTCATGTTAAATCCTGTGGCCACTGTGGAAAACAATATCAACCCCAAACATACACTCAATTTTTAAGCTTTTTGTTTTGATGGCGCTGCCAGTTCATTCTGCACTGATATTTCTCGGTGATTGCACATCCTAACAGTTCCACTGAAAGGTAATCCATTCAAGTAAACAGTGATTTTGGCAATCACTCCCTGTGCCTCCATTCCCAAGCCCTCAGCAGAAACGCATTTTATGATACAATCTAACCACACTGTACAAACGGAGACTGGGGGATTTTATTGGTATGGACTGTAAACTCTGTGTATCTCCCTGGTGTGTATTTTGTCTTTATTTCTTGTTTTCCCCGCAACGTGTGAAATGATCAAGTCTTGATTTTTGAAGTCAGGCTATAACGTTTCCCAGTTCCATTGTGTAGCCGAGTGGGAAGGCCGCTCTGAAGAAAAGCTTCTGCTCATTGTTGCCTTTCAGTGCAACTCTTAAGTTATCTCAAGTTTTCAATATATCCGCCTCCATATTTTTTTTCCTCTATTTAATGCTCCAATATGTTTGTGATTGAAGTGGGGGTCTTCAAACCAAAGTAGTTGTTAAAAATCAAACAGAAGTCGATTGTAAAGCTGATATTACATAACTACAATTGTGGTACATTCTCTGTGCTGGCCTGATTTCCATCTCAGTTTGATTGTGTGAGGAAATCATCTGCCAGAAGGAGCCCTTTTCATGATGCAAAAAAGGAGACCACATTGGGACTACCATCAACTTTTGCCGACAACTGACACAGCCAATGTGAAAGATGTAGCGCCTCCATACTGATTGTACGGTATGTTCTCCCTCAAAACTCCCCAATAGGCAAAAACGCAATTTATGTGCATATAAAAAGCAAGATCACTCCTGGTTTTGAGGAAAGAAAAGCTGTCATATTCGTAAGAGCATGTGCCAATTGGAAAGGTCACAACTGTCTATAGAGAACAAATGAGGCCGGTAATCGTTTTTCCTGCCAGCCTTCCACAGGCACATAAAAGACCAGGTGCTTGTCGGAATCTTGATGATCCCCCCTCTAAGTGAAATCATTGACGCACATCCAGCTCAATTAAGCTGCGACTATGGTGAGCAAGGAATGATCACATTCTGTGGCAGACAGTGAAAAAGTCAAACCGTGCAATGAGCATCATGAGGATAAGTTAAATTACTGGGTATGATTGGCTGTAATGTCGCAGATGACTCTGCGAGGGGCCGTGGGTTTGAGAGAACACCTTGTATCGGGTTCCAAAACAACTTATTCGCTCATGAAATCCAGCAGCCAAAGCCCGTCCGACGTTAAGTATCCCCTCGGTGGCAACTCAGGAAGCTGTTAAAACAGTGCGTACTGTTACACCTCAAGGTCGTTTGTGGCAGTGGGTGAGGAGGATTACAGGGGCTAATGGATAGTGCTCGAATTTAATGAAGAGCCCTGATGAGGAGGCAGATTGGTCCCCATCGACAGATCAGCCGCTGCCATTTCCATTTTCATGGGTGCCCAGATGCTTCACGGGGGGAATGTCACAGCTGATTGCTGATCCCTGCGGACAAAATCTGCCTTTTGCTTGTACACTATGTGCACGTGTGACTTTGTGTTTCTCAGTTCGCCAGCCAAGACGGATCCATTTCAGATTTTCGTGGCGAGTTCAGCCTGGATTGATTCTCCGGATTCTCTGATCCTGGGCCAGTGTTCACACTCCTTTATGTGTGGGATTCGTAACATGTGACACCACCAGAGCCACAATGAACTGGTAATGAATTTCAGGTTGTAAGTCGAGCAACCTTACACTCATGTGGCGTGATGTGAAGAGTAATCTCAAGGCTGTTAGACCTTCCATTTTGGGAGAAAATAATCTCTGATGCAGCTTTTTTTGTGTGTGTGTGTGTGTGTGTTCTGTAGAGACGCTGGGAATGTGAATTGGATGGTGGTTAAGTCCATGATACTTAATCATTTTCTTATCAGTGGTTGCTGTCAGACTCCAACTAAGGAATGACCCCAAAAGAAAGAGGAGAAATGAAGGACGCAGCACGCTCCATGTTAGCCTGTCGCCTTCTCTGGGCGCAGGAACACACCTGCCTATTGACACCGGTGCTTTATTCCACCTGAAATCCCCTCCTGATGCCCACTCTGTGAAGGTTAATGGGGGATAAAGCATTTTGTCATAAAGCTCTCAGCAGCATCTCTTCTCTTGCTCTGGCATTAGAGCCAACAGGCAGGACAGAAAGAAAAATTTATACCACAGCCAGCGGTCACTAGTGAACAACTTGTCATCATGGCCTATTTCAGAACAACACACCCACCGGTGCCAAGCGGTGGACGCTTCAGGTACACGAGAACACAGCTTAAAACATGTCGTGTGGGTTTGTCACTGTTTGTGATGCATTTAATGATTGAAACTGTAATTTCATACAGTACAAAAACAAGAGACCCATAACATTGTCTCCAACATTGACACCCGCGGAGAGAAGGAAAAAACAAAACTCCCCGTCTCAGATTGGAAGAAGTAAAATGCTGAAGGTCAGATTGGAGTGTTTTTTATAGGACAGACGTCCGGCTGACGTGCAGGTACAAAGTATTTCCTTCCTAAAGGTCTCCTGAGCGAAGAGGAAGGGATGAACAGCGGCAGAGGGCCCCACTGTCCACTCAAGCTGGGAAAATAGCGCCCTGCAAAAAAAAGCCCTAAAACCTACAAGACGGGTAAATGAACTGAAAAAATAGTATTTTGTTGGCTGCTACATCATCAAACATGATCAGTTTAATGTTTACTTGTTGATACTAAACATCTAACCGCAAGAAATTACTGTGTTTTTCTGTAAAAATGAAGGAAAAAGTGTTCCATGAAAAAAAGCTTTCAACTTTTTTCTCTGCTCCTCTTCGGTCACTTCCTCTGTGATAGCTCAGCTGGGGAGGCGACATACACACAAACACACATGCACACATCAGTTTGGTTAATTAGAAGCGAGCAGAACGTCTGGATCTCTTTTGACTTTAATTTGGAGTGAAGCTAAAATAATTCAATTATATCATGGAGTAAATTAGATAGGCGACTGGGTCATTCTTGTACACACATAATGTTTTTATGAATCACTTAGCAGTGCTCAAAACTAACTGAGAGCTTCATATGGAATTTAAAGAGCAACACTGCCCCCAGCTGAAATGTGCTATGCGCTGCCGGTGCTGTAAAGTTCAATGGAGGACATGAGGCAGAGGGGAGGGAGGACAAAATGCAGCTTATGCATTTAAAACATAAAGTGTTAGTTGAACTGATTGCACAGCCATAATCTGAGCGCTGAGGACAAGAGTTTTTACGGAGTCATTAAAAACTTGACTTTCATTTAATAACACATCACAACCGATGCTGATGGAATTTAGACCATAAAACACATACTTTGCAAAAAAAGGCAAATATATGTACACAAGAAAAACCCAATTTCCTGTACACATCAGGTGAATGCAGTTCTTAATTTGTTCAAATTCAGGATTTTTAGTCACACACAACAACTCGTGTTCTTTTAGCATTTCTCTGTTTGTGTTCTCAAAAGTGTAATTGCTCAATTTCACGTTGTTTTTTTCCCTTTCTTTTCACACATCTTTGAATGGTGTCAGCCTGTGTGAAAAGTGGAGGTTTGATAAGTAGGTTGGATTGATTAACTGATGTGTTGTACTTCCCAACCTTATGCAGACTTTGAAACAAGCGTGAGATACACCTTGTATAGTTATTGAAATGTTCAACCTGTGTGTGCAATAATACGAATTTATTGCTATCAGTGATTTGTATAATCCACTGTTATGATCTATCTGCAACATTAACTGTGTATTTAGTACTCTGACCAACTATAATGCACTTGAGATTTCCTGTATTTTTCCACAGGGACCCAAACAAAAACCTTTGCCTGCATTGTAAGATATTTAGACACATTTATGTCTCTCAAAACAAAATCTGGAACTAGTTGATTGTCCAAATCAACATCCTGCTTCAATAACTTCATCAAATTTATGAGCAGTAGCCTAATTTTTTAATCCAGATAAAGGCTAAATAAATCACTTTAAACACATTAACACAGCATTAATCAACTCATTTCTCAGCAACAATCACAAATTATGGACATGTTCCCTCCCATCCTCTCTATCTAATTTTATAGATGGCAGAAGTTTACTTTTCTAAACGAAGACTTAATGTGGCATTAACTGAGTGTAGCTTCCACAAGAGGTCAGCAAAGCCGCTCATTTATACTGAATGAATGTTTTTTTTTTACTGTGACGTGAAGCCGCAGAGGATTATCCCCATATGCTGTATAAGAAGCACTCTTGTTTATCACATTTCCGCACTGCCAGAAACAATCCTTATGACATTCAACGGCCTCTGCAGAATTGAAAGTTGCCTTCAAGGGTAAATGTACTGGGAATACCGAAGCTTAACAGATGCCCTTTAAGAAAAATGCCCCTCAAGTTTTCCTTGGGAGCTGGTATTTCTGACTGAGTCGCATGCAAATGCTGCTTGCTGTGGAGAATCTAAAGTTCAACAAAATGTGATCGGAAGCATGTGAGCAGCGGCAGAACTGAGACACACACACTCACAAAAAATGATGTGATACAAAAAAGGTCAGAAATTCATATTAAAATTGGTTTATAATTTTACACGGTCATAATCTATAAAATATGTTCTCTAGCTACGGTTTTCTGTCTTTTATTTGCAAGAAATTGTAAAAAGTAACGCTGAACCCAGTCTGGGTGGGGGATTTCCCCAGCCTTCTCATAGTCATTGAATGCGTCATAGCAGGCACATTTGCCAGCAGGTGGCTCTACTCATAGTCTCTCGTATTGATCAGTTTGACTTGTATAAAATAATTAAACTGTAAACGCTATCATTTTGTTGCTGTTGTATGATGCAAATAAATATAGTAAACAAATCACATTTTTATTGAGACTTAAAAATATTTTTATTTAAATGAATGTTTAAAAAGAATTTTTTAAAAAACTTAAGAAAGAACAGGTGCATTTGTTAATCACTGTTAGTTACTATGTCACATGAACTGGAGCGAATGCAGCAAAAGGATGACATAGAAACACTGTAAAACAGCATAAAGGTCAACATGAATGTGTAATATGAAGCCCCACAGGGACAATAAAGGAATGCTTCGCTTTTCCTAAGTGTTGGACTGCTCGACATATTAAAATGTCAACTGTAAAAACATCCAGAAGCCGAAAAGAAAAAGAGCAGAAGGAGCCTTAATTTTTTTTCATAGACACAGGACTGCCCTTTACTGTCCAGTGATGCAGGAATGTGAAGGATGCTGAGTGTCCACCTGATACTGCTCTGCGCCCGGGGGAGGGTCTCCAGTCTCCACTCCGGCTGCCATAACAAGGCTCAGCTCCGGCAGGCAGGCGGGCGGGCAGGCAGGCGGGCGGGCAGGGATGAAGAGAGGAGGCGCATCCTCAGAGGGATCAGCTGGAAACATGATCGTCAGGGGAGCACACGCTCACTGTTTGCACTCCGGTTTGATGAATTGACCACTTGGTGCGCTCGGTGTTATTCTCCAAAGGACGCGAGTGAGGAGACGGTCTGTGCAGGAACGACACAAGCCGCCGACATCATCATCATCATCATCATCATCAACAGCCGCTGCGACGTGTGAGGCGAGGTCACCGCGATAATACGGTAAGATGCACAAAAAAACGCACAGCTAGCCGCGGCGATTAATTTTGTGTTATATTATTTTGGACATTTTTACGCGTGAAAAGCGGCTCCGGTGTTTATTTCCAGCCTCACATTTACGAACCAGCCTCCCCGGTTCCCATCGTAGCTGCAGCGTCTCAGTCTGGCATCTTTCCTACGACAAGAACCGCACGCATGGCGTAAAAGATGTGAAGACGCCCGTGCTTCCTCATCTCTCCAGAGACGGGAAAACACGCGCAGGCCACGGGGAGCAGGGCCACTCCATCCCGGCTCCGCTGTCATCCCCGACCATTGACATGGGCTACTGTAAATGTGGGTTAGTGGAACAAATCCAAGCGCCCTGCGACCACCATCGTGCACCATGTGATTGTTTTTTTCCCTAGTAAAACCAACAGTTTGCTTTTACAGCATTGCGCATTGAGCTACAGCGTGGAAAAAAAGATGCAGCCGGCGAAATTGAATATGCTGCATCCATCAGTGGTCTAGACCAAAAAGCAATGGGGGGACTGCACGTAGTAGTAGACAGGCCTGTGGGCTGCATACTCAATAAGCATGGACGCTTTAGCCTGCTTGTGGGTTGTTTCATGATATCACTCAGGGAATTACATCGTGTCAGCTTATGTTATTTTAATGCGAGGAAAGACGGATCTAATCATGGGGTTTTTCCACAGCAAAATCTTAGAAATTCACATTTATTTGCACGTGTTTTCCCTTTTTCACATCATCATCCAATGGCAGTGACTGGCCCTGAGATACAGAACAAGTGGGCACAAATGTACAGGCTGTGATCTCAGTTTTATATATGAGGGAAAAAGCTGTGATAATGTGACAGTGAGAGGGTCCAGTCATCGCTGCTGCAAAAGCAGGAAACCGACTCGAATGCCATGTGTTCCTGCATGAATTATAGATGTCCCTCATTCACCATAACCTCGTTCACAACAAGTTAACCTTCAATTCCTTCTCCTGATTGAGTGGCCCAATAAAAGCTGCTGTTAATTCTGGTAACACCTCCAGTTGGACTGTTGGGCTACATAGCCCACATCTCTCTCACCTATAGGGAATACAGCCAGCTATAGTTAGACACAGGCTCTCACACAAGGAGGAAGATACAGAGGATGAATTTTCAGTATCCTGTGATGGGCTGATGATTTCTAATGCATGCAGGGGACGTTTTAGCCATGTTTTGGAAAGGACTTGCCCATTGTGCACGTGATTATTAACAGAATGTGAGCAACAGTGGTTATTGGAGATGCTCTTCCATAAATTGAAGTCGGTTCTCCCTCAGGAGTATCACCAGGTTGGATTTACACTTGTGAAGATAACCAGCAACTTACACATGAATGAATCTGCAAATAACAACGTTTTTATTCATCAGTTACCTTTTTTAATAATTGTTTTCTGTATGTTTGGTCTTTAAAAAGTTTGAAACAGTCAGATACGCTTTGTTGGGTTTCCAAACTTCACTGACACCCCTGAAAATGTTTTTCACTAGATAAACAAACAACAAAACAGACATCAAAATGTACTGGCAGCAAAACCCTAAAGATGCCAGATCATCTTTATTGGTGTATTAGAACAATATGAACCTGTAAAAGTGTTTCATTGAATAATACATCCCTTTCTGCTGTGTCTCACCTGCAGAGGTTTTTAATTAGAATTTATTGGTAATTGTATAATTTATAATTTTGTGAATTTTGCTTTGTTTTTAATCCTAATATGAATTTGTTTCAGACAGTTTATGTTGTTTACAGAGACACTAATTCGAGAGAGGATTTTTATTTTGTGGGACAGCAACGTCTCTCATCCAAATGGCTTTTCATGATGTTGACCAGTGGCTCATTTAGCCTTAAATAACCCCTTTTATTAGGTGCTAGGATAATTTCTCCTCATAATGACCCTATCTGGCTCGTCTGGTTTGTTTTTGTCCGTCTGCTGTCTGTCACTGTTGCTACAGAAATAAGAGGATGATGAGGACTGTAGCAGTGAACTGCATGCGTGCACTTAGCGATGGGAATTATTTGGTGAAACAAACAGATGAAAGAAACCTCATAACCTCAGGAAACACTGCAGATTTTCTCTTCTCTTTTTTTAAAGGACTGCACTCTGCAGATAAAGTGTGACTGCGATTCTTCTCCTCATCTCACAAAAGTGGCTGCGGGGCACATTTTCCCTGCTTTACTTACAATAGATTGGAGCATCGCAGCTTAATTCAAAACAAAGCTCCTTGCCGGAGTTTGACTCCTGACTTTAAGGCTGGTTCTAGTTTATCTAATTGCATTCGTACGCCGAGTCTATTTCAAGCTGAGTTGCTTGTCATGTCAGGTCAGTGTTTCGTAAGCAAACCATGACTTGTGGTGCAGCTCGCTGCGTGAAGGCGGAAGTACTCCTCTTGTCACTTTGCTCGTGGTGGGAGAAGCATGTGTTTGTTTTAATGAGATGGACTGAACCTTTGATAGGAAAGGTCGTTTCAGGCAACAGTGGGAGAGCAAAAAGAGCACATCAGGCAAACCGGAGCCGCACCATGTTTGTTTTTTAGAGCAGCATCTCCTCGGGTCAGAGCGCTGACTCTTTTCAGATGTTGAACTCAACGTTACATATATGAAACAATATGCATGTGTCAGTCCAAGCTCTGCAGATGGACTCCTGTGAGAAGAGCTAACTTGCTACCCGCAGTGTAGCCACAGTCGATTGGAGTAGTGAAGTTGTAATTGCAGTGATTGTGATCTCTTGTCCCTGGTTTCACCTATATTGTGCCCCAGAAGTGTCATTTTCCGAATCCTCAAACTGGAGGCTGGAGATTACTGCGCTCATCCTCTGATATGGCCGCGTAAAAACGGGATTTCTCTGCTATTTCCCTTGGCAGCAGCCGCTCATTTCAAAGCAGGGCTGCTTGAGGCTCAGGTACCTCTGACATGCTCAGCGCGTCAGTCAGTTAAGGTGCAGGATTTGTGTGAGCCGAAAGTATATCAAATCTAAAACTGGCTGATTTTCAAACGAACACTGAGACAGACTTTATTTCATTTTTTTTCCTGTTGAAGGCGCTATTGTCTCTCTCTTTTTTTCCCCTTTTCCTCTTTAGGCCTCATTCGTCTTGATAATAAACTGAAAAAAGCAACATTTGTCTTGTTGTCTGGGCCGGCTCTCGGAGGGGAACCTCACAGATGGAATCAAATTTGCAAACATGAAGACGCGCGCCACTGTCTGAGCCGTGCGAAATCAAATTTTCCAACCTGACTGACAAAACACAATTTCATCTTGTGCTGTGCATTGAGTGCATGAATGAAGTTCACTGCATGCATCTGCGCTCTCCGAGGACGTAGTTTATCCCATTATACGTACGACTATGGATTCATCACTTCGGCAGACGTGGGCCTTGAGAATTAAAGCCATAAATATTGGATTCGCGCGTTAAGAAGGCGGAATTTGAATAGGACGACTCGAACTAACTGAATGTGTGGAGTGTGTGGAGAGCGCTCATCAGATTTGTGCGCGGATTACAAATATTTTGACCCCGCAAATCGCTAGAAAAGTCGTGAGATAAAGCGGACGGACAAAATCGAGTATTTACCTCGTAGCTCAGCTCAGCTCCAGCACTCAGTGTTGCCTGTTTTGGTATGAATTAATGATTGAGCCACAGAGTGCCGGGTGATGACTGCACTCACATGAAACTTTAATGACCCTGCATGTTTCCCCTGTTAGTCAATGGGCAGAGCGGCACAGAAAGGAAGTGCTTGTGCCTGTAATAATCGTGTGCCGTGAGCATGTGTCCTCTTCCTCTGGCTTGAATGTGCAGGGCTGAACAGGAGAAAAATACCCAGTGTGGAAAAAAAGAAAAAAAAGACCAAGACGGTTTCATAAAAGTCTCCCAGAGGACTTTTAAGCAAGTGAAATACAGTATGAATAACTAAGCACATTTTATACATTTTTTATACCTATTAGCATTTTAGCTCAGGCTTTTTAACATTCATAATAATATATTAACACTGCAAAAAAGCCTAGCCTAGTTCTTCCAAGCGTATTATTGCTTCTGTATAGCACATTACCTGTTTTATCCATTATTGATGTCTCTTTTTTCTCAGAGACTAAACTTTTCTTCAATCCTTTGGGGAACAACTTTGGTATTTTAGAATGAAGCCAGTGTGTGTATAAGTCGGCTACAAGTTCTAACTAGGAGCTTATTTATGCTTAGATCTGGACGACGTTGCTAATATTGGAAAGTCTCCCATTTTTCTGCCGTGATTCATCTTTGATTGACAGATTCGGTAACAAGATTTATGTTCCTGAGCTGGGTCGAACGGAAGCTGTGCAGTGCCGGATCTCTTCTTTACTTCTTTTCCTTCGCGTGTAGATTCATTGCTTCCACATATAGAAGAAAATGTCCGAGAAAAAGGAGTGCATCCTGTCTGCTCCAGTGTTGCATCTGGCATGTATTGGAAACAGAAGGAACACACATTTGACCTACTATTTTCTTAAATCTCGCTTAAAAATGAGGGGGAAAAAAACTGTCGTCTCTTCACGAAGGATCTTTTTTCCGCAGCTCTCAGGTGCTTTTAATTACAGACACGTTTCAGTTCGAACAAGGTTCGAAACATTAGGAAAAGTTGAGCGCGGCTCCCGATGTAGTCACTTTTTCTGCTTCTCTCTATACCTTCATTCAGTCTCTTATAACACGACTCAGACTGAGTGGGCTCATCAAGCAGGATCTGGTGACGAATTCACCTCCCGTCCTCTGCTTTCTGCTCGGCTGCGTTGCGGTGGCTAAGTGTTAACAATATGTCTTTGTGTCTCACACCTGTGGGCAGCGGGACTCTGGGAAAGTGGGAGTGAGTGGGCACGAGGGCCACGCTCTCTTTTTTTTTTAACTGGGACTCCGGCAACGTGACAGAGGAACGTCACAGTGATGCCTTTGTGCTAACGGAGAAGAATTAATTCCAGCCACAGTTTATGCGATGGTTTTTTTTAAGATGTGTGGGCGTTTCAGCAGGGACATTTAGGGCCACATGTGTTGTGAGGAGACAGCACTGTTTGTTGTGTTGTTTATCATTCTGAGGCGGTTCCTCTGGTCAGTGGTAGAGGTGTTTGGATTTGCTTTGCATCGGGGAGGGGGCTTTCTGTAAGCTTTAGAGAAATTGTCGCAGGCAGTAAATAAACACTGGGCATGTTCACTACAAACGGCTTCACAGCCTCACACAGGCAGTTGATTAAATGTTGCGCATAGTCATTTTCTCTGACAAATTGCACAGATGCAAACTCCTTTCCCATGCCCTCTTCTCTTTAGTAGTGTAATCATGTTTTCTCCCCCCCCTTTGTAAAGCAAGTCACCGAAAGTGTGTCTTTGCCGAAGCTTAACATTGTAATTAACTGCACGTCGTGCTCAGGCCTGGTTCTCCTGTAACCGTAACTGTTGTCGTCTGCTCCATCTCCCAGGTCTTCTATCATCTCCTGTGCCTTGACCCCAATCCGAAGCTCTGACGCGTCGCAGGACGACTCCGGGGCCGCCGACCTCAGTCATCTTCAGCATTATCTCGGAGGATGTGAGTGAGAGAAATGGCTGAGAGCAGAAAGCCCCAATAAATCCAACCGAGACAGGCACTGGGATCACGTGGTTGTTATGGACTGACGGGTCAACTGATAGCAGATCGCAGCGGCTTTGCTTGGAAGTGTAAGTCTTTTGTTAATCCATCCGACCGCAGGCCAAGTCGGTTCGCACTCAATCTACGGTCTTTTAATCCAATAATGTGAAATGATCCACTTTCTTTTTTGCAGGTCCCTCTTTGTCTGTGTGACTCAGGGAATTTTAAAGTTTTGGTTCCTTTTTCTGCGGCAGCTGTGTGTGTGCCTGAGCGTAAACACGGTTTAAAAAGATGAGCTGGCGATAGAACAGTAATCTCGGTGTAAGGTCAAGTGTCCTTCTGATAAGAAACGCTGCCGTGTGATGCGTCGCGCGGCTGAGACAGGTGTATTTTGAAAGGCTGGCTTGTTGCAAAGCCTTTCTCAAATGTGAGATACAGAAAGATGCATTTGAAGATAGAGCACCGACTCACCAGTCAGTGAAGCGTCGTCCTTTATTCTACTGGTGTTGCACTAAGGATGTCTTCCATTACGGTTGTTATCTGTGAACCCAGAATCTCGACATTTATCTCCTGCTGCTCCTCTCTCCTCCCTTCCCCTCTCATCTTTTCTTACCTCTCTGCTTGCCACACTTTACTGACATGTGTTTATGCTCTTCTTCCATGCGTTTTTTGTCTTGGCACTTGACAATAGAAGTGGTGGCTGCTTGTGGTGTTGTGTGTGTGTCTGTGTTGTTTTTTTTGTGGGCTGTCTTTGTTGCTCTGTTCCCTGGAAACCAAAAAATCTTTTTATCTTTTTGTGTAGAAGACAAGCCATTTATTTTGTGCCAGCCACAGAATGGGGATCTGCTTTTTGAGGTCATATTGATCTGTGAGGAAACTGAGACATGATTGGATGGAGCTATCTATGTGATATATTTTGCTTGTGTTTAGGGACATTTTCTTTTTTTTTTTTTACACCTTTCCTACAAAGCAAATTACTACCCCCGGAGTCGAGATGCCATCTATATTTGAACAGTCTTCTTTCATGTGTCACTGATGATCAGAGGAAGCCATGCATTTCTGCCCTCCTTCGATATCGCTCCTCTAGTTCCAGATTAGAAATCGCAGTTCAATAAGCCGGGTTTCTGCAAAAAAGAGGAGAGGGAGAAAAAAAATCCATGAATGTCCTTTGCACAGTGTCATTGATGGAACACGTTGAATAATTTAAAGTACATGCATTTTTCAAATCTGCGGTGATCACATTTGCAGTGAGCTTTTAGCAGATTCGGGACAGTGAGGCAGCTTTTTGTTTACAGGCCACAAATAAATCCATCCTCTGCTCCCGAAAAACCCCCGCAATTAATTTCCTTGAAATGCGCTTGTATTAGAGCGTTGGGACGGCTGCAGCTCCAGTGGTGGAGCAGGTCAGCTTTCAGACCAAAGGCTGGTGGTTAGATACCCTGCTTTGTTGTCAGAGTGTCCTCGGGCAAGATGCTGAACCTCAGGTTGCTTCTGGCGCTGGGGGAGCGCTTTCTCGCTTCAGTCTTCTTTGGAGCGCAGCTTGTAAGTTTGAGTTAAGGTTGGGTTGAGTTTTGCTTCATCAGTCACCTCAGGGAGTTTTTCTTCCCTGCATTGTTTTCTTTCATCCCAGGGAATAGTGGGCAGCTGCGGTGCAGCGTCTGGGGATTTAGACTTACAATGGGGCTGGTGAGGGTTGGAAGAAGCGTTCACTTTCCCCACCTCAGTTCAGGGACTCAAACCAATAACCTTCAGGTCATATGTTGGCTTTTCTCACCCTGAGGCCACAACGCTCTGTCTGTGTTTAGTTGTGAAATGTGGGTCTGTGTTCACCGTTATGACAGGATAAAATCACCAACATTTTGGGGCATTTGAGTTTTGAATAAATACTTAAACATGAATTGAGGAATAGTGTCACTGTTCCACATATTATACGAGTATTTCTCTTCACTTCAGTGTTCTGTTCGCTTTTCTTAGCTTGTCTGCTATGTGGCCTCCTCCAGCTTGCTGGTGGAGGTTCAGCAAACCCATAGTCCCCAAACCACATGTGGATGTTGGATCTATTCTGACAGTAAAAGCACTCTAAATTAGAGTGGATTCAGGATTTAGTTGGTTATTTAAAAGATTTGACACATAAACAGAGCCACTAAATTAGGTACAAAATGTGGGGCAATAGATCAAGTTGGAGCTCGTGACATTAAATCCGTGCCGGCATTAATCATGGATAATTAGCAGGATAATTGGTGTTTTGTTAAGATATTTTGTCTCCAATTTGCAGAATTTTAAGACGACCTATAAAAACCATAACGAGTGCCAGCTGGTTCCCATTGGCACCTCATTGCAGCACCTCTATAAAGGTGCAAACGTTTCACCATGGTGTTTCCAGGCTTTTTTTTCCGAACGCCTCTGACACAAATGAGTCCGAGCGGACTTTTGAAACAGCAACACATTGATGTTTCTGGAGGAGGAGTTACATAGCATGCAAATGTAGGTGTGAAAGTTAGTGCAATGTGGCGATCCAGTGGAAAAAACCGGCACATGCTGCGACAGAACATGCGACAGAGACACAGTGGGACATTTGACACCACAGAGGAAAAACAAAGTCTGGGGAAAAGAAGCACAATTCGAATGTTTACTGTGAAAATATGTCCCGTTATATCACACTAACAACCTGTTGTCCAATGTTTGGGGGATTTGGGACGTTTCTTTGTCTCATCTGATAGCTGCCTTGTAGAAAACCAGTTGAAGCTCACCAGCTCCTCTATGGATCTGTTGGGTTTTGGATTTAAGGAATTCACGACACGTGTTGTTGATTTAACTGCTGTAGGGTGTGTTTCTCTTGCTGCCACATGCCATCATGCACCGATCATTATCTCATATCCATAAAGCCGGCCAGTTCTTTCTTTCTAAATAATGCACCCCGGTGCCTAAAACATTAACCCCCAAGGTTCATCAGGCGAGGGGGGGCGGGGGGTGGGGGGAGTTACACATCCTGAGTCTTAGCATTACATCATGCATGAGTGGGAATGATTTGCTTCTGCACTCCCAACACAAGTGATGCAGCATAATTTAATTCGCAGGGAGCATTTGTGCCGAGCAGGTGGTGGAGGTTGAGGTAATCACTCTGTTGTATTTCATTAAGATAAAATCAAGCAGGGATCCGGAAAGAATGATGCAATCCCGGATAGGAGAGTCAGGCCCAGTTGTTTGAAATGGGTCAGATCTCCTGTCCTGTGAGGGCTAGAGGATGTCACGCGCTAATTAAGATTTATAAATAGTGTCGGGCTTGGTGCATTCGCCATCACACGGTACATAATCAGTCATAATGAGTAATGACCGTGTTTACGTGGATGAACGTAGATTTTTCAAGAAGACATCGAGTACGATTAGAGCGCAGCGTTCTGCCTTGAAACACGCTAACGTCTCTGTCAGTGGCTCCTCTCGTGTGACACGCTCACAGGCTGCTGATCAGAGCGCCGCGCCGCGCCGCAAAACCGCAGACATTTTTCCTTCACTGAGTCTTATATCCGAGTTATCATTTATTCATTTAAGGGAGTCGTTTGAGGTGACAGAGCTTTTGACATTTGAATCCTTCCGCCTCCCTCCTCGTCCCGGGCCCGCGCGGTGTACATGTACAGGAGCTGCCAAAAGATGACAGATCCGCGGTGGCCTGTGCAGTGACCCGTCTGCACAGCATGCCTCGCAGCATAGAGCTGTAGGATGCGGCTGCGTGAGTGAATGTGACTCGCACAGTGGGGGAGAGCGGGGAACAGGTGCCGGCACTGTCAGCTTGTTAACACCGGAGAGAGAATTGGCTCGTCCAACAGAGTGTGGCACATATGCAACACATAGCCTTTGGCTGTGGGACGTATGTGCAGGCATGCATGCATGTGAAGAGACACAAGGCTGCATGCGTGACGTATATATCTGCACATGCCTGTGGCTCTGAGATCGGAGAACTGTTTTCCGAGTTTGACTTTTCCAGTTATAATTGTACAGAGAAGCACGTTATGCGGCACAAAGCATCCGGTTATACCGTTTATTATTCCGAGAGAGGGGCGGTATCGTGTGGTAAACCCAGAGCTCCTAATTTGTTGTCTAATAATCCTTTAGAAGTTTTGACGTGAGTTTTGTTTTCAGGACATTGTTAGAGCGTCATTATGTAGCTGGGTTTCCTACGGAAGCTCAGGGAGATGTAGTCATATGAAACCCCCCCCCAGGGTTTATGTGCGAGAAATTCTCTCAAACATCACAAATTAGGCCCCCAGATGACCCATTTCTCGGAGAACTAAATTGACACAATGAAATATTCCGTTCAGTCTCGTGGCCTGTATAACGAGAAGGGGACTTGGAACCAAGGATAAATTAGGACACTCAATTCTTGCGTTTCTCATTTATTCCATCAAAGCCATTTAGGCAGATTTGCCCCATTTGCCCAATTTATTCTGTGATTTCTCACCCTCTCATTTGCAGGACCGAGGGTGAGCAAAAAAAAAAGGGGGGGGAGTAAATGGATGCGAGTTTGGAGAAATTGCCTGCTTCACTTCAGAGAAGCAAAGACACCAAGATAACGTGTCAGAACCAATTTAACTCCATCATAGTTTTAAGGAACTTGACGCATCCTTCTCCTTTTTTTTTCAGTAAAGACACTCGTGGCGCTCTGCCCCAAATACATCACTAATAGCTTCCAGCAACAAAGTAAGAGAGAAGAGTGAGACTGTGTTTGGGACGAAGTGATGGTAACTGTGGAGGCAGGAAAAACTCTGGAAACACTGAGACGTGACGGAGGGAGAAGAAGGCAACAGAAAACTGGCTTTATTCACGACGCCACCTGCGTGACCCAAACCCACTGGCCACTTTATTCTGTCACATTTCAGTGCGATCCTGTTCCATTATGAATCTCCTGGGCAGCTTTTTAAGTTTATTTCATCTCTTGATTTTCAGAAAAGTTTTTGACTTCCCCACTTTTTTGTTTTGTCTGTATAATATTTTGGCCCACATACAAGAAGGGGCAAAACTTTACGCAGACCCAGGGTGAGATTTGCTGATGGAAGTACACCCTCCATCTGCTCTCTGTGTCCCCTTTAAACATTTTTTTTACTGCGAGACGAATTAAATTTATCTTCCTTGAAAGGTGGTTAAAACTTTTTCACACGCACACAGAGTGAAGTAAATGTCTTTTTAAAACCTGACAAAAGCCCAGCTGCCAATTCTCACGCACAGATAGTAAAACTCACCTCATTAACTCTAAACCCACACTCAGCACATACTTTGCTTCGTGTTAAGTAGTCATTTTTGGCTGGATGATCGACTTCTTGTATTTTTCACAATAAAATGTGTTAACACCTGTAGGAAGGCTGCGGAACACTTTCACTGTGAAAGATCAAAACCGTTGGACCTGCGCTGTTTATGGTTCTGTACAAGCGTTTATTTACAGATAATATTTTGTTTACATATTTACATTACAAAAAGCTCTAAAATGTGTATCTTGTGGTAATGGATACCTTTTGAACTTTATGCACACTACCTAATAGTTAACACCTTGTGTTAAAACCTCACAAAATCATTTAGTGTGTTTGTATCTTTATGCTGTTTTCTCTAAAATCTTGTTGTTCTTGATTTTAGATCAATGACAAAACACTGTATGTGCCATTGTCACCCAGCAGCATGCCGCACCAGGCTGCGCAGCACTGTAGTTCAAAGACAACACAGCAAAATGAGACGGCTTCTAACAAATACTACTTGAGCTCGACTCCTCTGCCAAATCGGCCGGGTCCGCGGCGTCTACGGTTACCGTCACCTGTGGGTTAAAGCCTCCCTCCTGGTTTGATGTCTGAATATTAGGTTATTTGATGCTGCTCTTTCAAGTCAGTCCGACAGGACAAGACTGCGAGCACATTTCCCATAAGGGCTTTAACTGCTCAGCAGAGAGACACACAGGCATCACTCTCAAGCCTCATCAAAGGCGGGGAGCTCCTGCCTGCCCTCTGCGTGCAGCGCCGAGTAGCGCCACGTGTATTTCATGTTGCTTTGGCGCCGTCCAGTGGAATTTATGCGCAATTGCAGGGGCTGGAATTGACTTGTATTTTTTTTCCCATCCACAGTGACCATGGTGTTGTTTCTGATTGGGATCACCATCGCTGTGAACAATTCAGCCCATGACAACCAAACAGCAGGTAACTGGTGAAATCACACAAAGAGCCGTTTACATTCTGCCAAAAGAACCATCCTAGCAAAAAACACAGTACAAGCTGAAAAGTACAAGAGCTGCAGCTACAGTTAATATGCAT
Organism: Malacoctenus tetranemus; assembly: GCA_032274765.1. NCBI lineage: Eukaryota > Metazoa > Chordata > Actinopteri > Blenniiformes > Labrisomidae > Malacoctenus > Malacoctenus tetranemus. The sequence continues at coordinate 13,157,569 of JAUESF010000014.1, read as the reverse complement.
TTTGTTACTACTTATTGACCATATTTGGATTCCCATTTCGTGAATCCCAAGTACAATCATACAATTGAAAAATGTGAAGACTGTTAAAATGTTTCTTCAAAATGGGAAAGACCAGAACGCAAGTTTCCACATTGTTAAAATCACAACTCTTCAATTTTACTCCTTAATTTATTTTTGATTAAATGTTAATTAAATCAGTGAGAGACAAAACTGATTGTCATCAAGTGATTAAATGGAGCCATTCTGAGAAGAGTGTCTTAAATCATATATCCCAGTTCTATCAATTTTCACCCAAAAGGGCAAATAATTAATTCTATTTGTTTACACAGTTTGAGCATGACTAGTGTTTTGTTATATTTGAAGCTAGAGTCATTTTTCTCTGTGTTTCTTCCAGAAAACCCGACCCATCAGGGGGCTCATGTGTTGCCCTCCACACTGGTCATATCACTGCTCCTCATCATCGTCGTCCTGCTGACGATCTACTGTCTGAGGTGAAACACACGTTACCTCTGCACAGCACAGCCTCTTTTCTTCTACCGCACACGAGCCAAAGACGGAGCGAGCAGACCACTCGGGTGGTGGGGTGGGTGTAGGAAAACAGGCGGTGAGCAGTGGCTTATGGGTAAACAGCTGCACTTTAAGTAAGACGGCAAACAAAAACAGCCAGGTCAGGTCGGGCCAGGCCACTCATTTGGTGTCCGTCCAGCTCCGAGGCTGCCCTGCCTGACGACAGCATGAGGAGGAACAGCTTTTCCTCCCTGAGATGGTTGTTATTGGTTTTGGTGTTTGTTGTTTACTTCCGTGATTAACAGCTTTGTTCTCTGGATCAAGCTCAGCGCATCTTCTTTTTTTGGGGGGTGTTTTTTTTTTATCTTGCTTCTTCAGTCTATGCTTTCCTTACTTTCCACCCTGCAGGTTCAAAAACCACAGGAAAGCTTTGGTCACCTCGGTGGATAAAAAGATTCCAAATGGCTTCTTGGAAGAGCAAGGTACCGTTGTGCTGTACTCAATGTAAGCGCGAGTACATGAAAATATAATGTGATCTTTTGCGTTTTATTCCCTTTTTTTATTTTATTTGTAAATTTGAAACTCTTTATGGACAACTAAAGTTTCACGACCTGATCTCCAAAGCAGCAAGAAGGGTTTTTGGAAGGGCCTGAGCTTTCCGAGCACGCGGGGAGTCGTAGAAACTTTCCCTTCAAGTAGAGAAAAAAACCAACAAATAAATAAATAAAAGGAAAGGCCAAAATTTGAGTTAAGACAATTTCGTGCCGCAGCGCCATGTTTATGACTCCAGAAATCATTTCTGTCATGTATCCGCAGGAGGAGGAAATCTTAATAGCCATCAGGCTTGTTTTTGCAGGTGCTGCGAGAGCCTGTAATGTTCTCTATGGGGGGACGTTAGCGGCCTGACCACCATATATTCCTTTTTAAACACAGGAGAGCAGACAGTGGTCCTCCTCCCCAGATCGCCCTCGCCTTCCAAGAGGTACTTCCCCATCCCCCTGGACTCGCTGGAGGAGGAGTACCGGATACGCTCCGCGGACGACGGCAAGCTCTTCAGAGAAGAGTTCAACGTAAGCATGACTTCATTCGGTGTGGATGAAGATCTCGGTCCTGCATGCATACAACAAGTACAGCAAACAGTCGTAAAATGTTATGTTGGAGGGGCTTTGCAGCCAGGGCTTTATTTTTGATCCCGTGAGGATTGGATGCTCTCTTTATAGTCGCTGCCGTGTTACTACCACCATGGGTCCTTTGAAGAGGCGAGCAGGGAGCACAACAGAGAGAAAAACAGATACCCAAACATTTTACCATGTGAGTGAGGATCCATAAATTCTACCTGCAGATGATATTAATACAACCGTCTGACTTATAGTTTTATCCTTTTCCAAATCATGAGGAAAAATCTGAACTTCAATGAAAAAAAAAACCCTAACTTCATTTTTTCCTGTCTTTCTTACAGACGATCATTCACGGGTGGCGTTGAGTCATCTCGATGGACACCTTTGCTCCGACTACATAAATGCCTCGTACATCGATGTGCGTGAAAAGTACATGTGAGCATTGAATGTGAATGATTGTCTTGATGAATTCAGACAAATACTGTGCTTTCTCTCCACCCAGGGTTTCAAAGAAAAGAACAAATTCATTGCAGCTCAAGGTAAAACTGCATTTAACGTTATTTT
>JAUESF010000014.1:13112644-13155280 GCA_032274765.1 Malacoctenus tetranemus | reverse complement strand
TAATACAACCGTCTGACTTATAGTTTTATCCTTTTCCAAATCATGAGGAAAAATCTGAACTTCAATGAAAAAAAAAAAAACCCTAACTTTATTTTTTCCTTTCTTTCTTACAGACGATCATTCACGGGTGGCGTTGAGTCATCTCGATGGACACCTTTGCTCTGACTACATAAATGCCTCGTACATCGATGTGCGTGAAAAGTACATGTGAGCATTGAATGTGAGTGATTGTCTCGATGAATTCAGACAAATACTGTGGTTTCTCTCCACCCAGGGTTTCAAAGAAAAGAACAAATTCATTGCAGCTCAAGGTAAAACTGCATTTAACGTTATTTTCACACAGGCACGCGCAGGGATTCGTACACACATTTACAGGGTTTGAAAATTCCCTTTCAGGCCCCAAACCTGAGACGGTGGCAGACTTCTGGAGAATGGTTTGGGAGCAGAAAACAGCAACGATAGTGATGCTAACAAACTTAAAAGAAAGGAAGGAGGTAAGCTCTCTCTGCACAGCATCTTCCTATTCCTACGATGCAAGACAATGAAGCAGTGCGATCTATAAAGCCCCGCTGCACAATTAGTGAAAACCGTTTTGTATGCTCGTGACCCAAAGTCATGGGCATAATTTATTTGACCCCCTTTTTTTCCCGGCTGAGAATCCATGCAAAGAGCCGCCCAGCAGATTACTTAGCATTGCATGAAACTTCGCCTCAGAGGGATGATCAATTGAGTGCTCAACAGCAGGTTTGATGGGACAGAATAGAGGCAATGGAGATCAATGACGGAATAATTGTTGATAAGATCCTAAGAGGCTTCATGATAATTAGTCTGAGAATCAAGTTAATGAGTTGAAACGTCACTGTGAAGATCTTATTGACTGACAGAGTCGCACAAAGTCACTCTGATTGCCTTTGACTTGACTGTGAGATACACACATTCAGCACCCATCTCCACACACACACACACACACACACACACACACACACACACACACACACACACGTAATATCCTCAGCAGAGGCAGCAGTCTTGTATCTCACATGTACGTCCTCATAAGTAGCTGTGCATATTTGGGATTTATTTAGGACAAACTGTTTTTTCTTTAAACCTCTGGAAGGTTGATGGAATAATTTAAATGTATTTTTTAGATTTTTTTTGTTGAGAAAATTTTACTTTTCTTGAGTGAAAATAAACCAAAATTTTCAACACTTCAATGTCCACAACAAAACGATTGACAATTTTTGTTGGGCAAAAAGCAACGAAATAATTTTTTTCTTGAATAAAAAATAAAATAGCATGTAACAAATGAAATGTAGATAAAAGATGGAATTTTAAAAATATTCTTGAAATACTGTGAAATAATAATCAAAGGTTATTGAAGGGTTTGTGCAATGAGCCAAAACATAAATCAGTTCACACTGACGTAGGTTAGACACAAAGACAATACAAACTAAATATTTACCTCCGTCTTTTAAGGGACAGCAGGATAAACCAGACGTAAAAAGGTGATCGTTTGGGGTGATTTGTTTTCTACTTCTCTCACCAGGAAAAGTGTTGCCAGTACTGGCCAGAGAAAGGCTGCTGGATGTACGGGAACGTCCGAGTGGCGATGGAGGATTTCACAGTCCTGGTGGACTACACCATCAGGAAGTTCTGCGTTCAATACGTGAGTGAAGCGCGTGCTTTCATACGCGAACGTATCGAGGACGCGCGTTATTCCGACTGATCATTAGCATTGAATGGCGTTTCCAGAGCGCGACGGCGTTCCCAGCCGCTCGGCGCGCAGCCCGACTCGCCTTCCCAGCGCCAAACAAACGTGTAATTACGGCGTGCTGCAGGAGGAAGACGTTCATCCTGAAAGGCGCCCAACATTGAGATAAATGTCCGCTTTTGTTTGGATGTTTACATGTGGCGCAGCATAATGGCCCACTTTTTTTTCCACTGCTCTTAATATAGTTTCTAATTGCTGTGAAAAAATATAAAATCTATTTTCATAATTGCGAGATTCTTATTAAAAATGCAACACAAAAGAAAGCTGCATTGCGATGGTGTAAAAAGTAATGCTCCCCGTGGGGAAATTATGGGATTTTTGTGAACTGTAATAGGAGACAAAATATAATAGAAAAATAAATAAATAAAGCTGTATGGAAACACATTAAAGAATATTAAAGGGTATGGATAATAGATGCGGCATGAATTATCAATATGTAGGTGTACTCAAAACATGACAAGCCCTGTTTTAAAGTGCACTGTTGGTTTTTCATCATTTTGCCTTCAGAAATTCGCGCACATACTGTATCTGTGTTTCTTTTCTCGTCTTTTTGGCTGCCAAGTTGGATGCCGGCTCAGTGTACTGTGAAGCCTTCAGTTGCAAAATTCACTTTGTTCCGTCTCCATCTGAAGCCAGACGAGCACACATATCCTCCCTGACTCTACAAACTGTGACTGCGCCGCAGCTCCTCGGTACAAGCTGACAGACTGGGTGCTTTTTCACGTTTAGCTCTCTGAACACAGAGTAACCAAGTGTTCAAGAGAACGAAATGGCGCTCCCCCGAGTCCCGACGAGATGTGAGAGCGAGGCAAAGGCAAGCCAGTGTTTGATAATTACATTCTGTCCTAAAAAAGCAAAACGACAAAAAGGAGGAAAATAATTAAATTAATCTCCGTGGTTCACCACAACCCTCCCCCCCTCTCTCTTTCTCGTTGCGAACAGTTTGTTGTTGAACGGCTTAACGGAGGGAGAAGAAAAAAAAAGATAAACGATAATACGATCCGTATCTTCGCAGCGTTTTTCCACACGCAGGTTCTAAACCCAGTGTTTTGTTTGCGCTTCACAGCAAGGCAGCGACGGTCCCCGGGCCCCCCGGCTGGTCACCCAGCTCCACTTCACCAGCTGGCCAGACTTCGGGGTGCCGTTCACGCCCATCGGCATGCTGAAATTCCTCAAGAAGGTCAAGGCTGTCAATCCATCTTACGCCGGACCCATTGTTGTGCACTGCAGGTGTGTAAAAACAATGGAGGCTGGAGCGAGGCTCCGTTATATAGTTCACAGTAATGTATGGGGGAAGAGGAAAGGCTGGTTCTTCATGCGGGTGTGTGATTTGGAAGAAAATCAAACCAAAATGTTGCTCATTGCACAGAGAATAACACATTCCTTCAGTTAGGTGAAATCCTGAGGTTTTTCTGGGCTACAGTTTATTTTTGTTTACTTTTTTGACCAATCACAAAAAGCAGGAGTGTCACATGACTTTTAGTTCAGGGGCCACAAGATGAGACCTGACCAGTACCATCATACCAGCATACCAGTAATATTTACATAACTTTCATACGTATCACTGGTAGTGGAGCAGTGAGTAACTAACCTTTTATTCGATAGTATTCCCACCTCCTGCTTTTCAGTTTCGTCAGTGCAGAATTGTGTAACAGAAGTTCATTGTCATTTCCACTCTGTCCTGAGATCATCTGATTAGACCCTCCGGTGGGCCCGAGTCGGCCCGTGGGCCGCGTTTTTTTTGCCACCGCCGCCATAAAGGCTTCACTAAAGACTCTTTGTAGCAACTGGTACAACAGGTGCTGAGGGAGAGGGACTGTTGTTGTTGAATGAGGCCCACTGAACGGGCTTCATCACCCTGCTGCGGAATCCCGGCTTTGTGCTCCCTGAGGTGCCGTCTGCTGAAATGACCCCTGTAAATCTATTAAGGGTGTGTTTGGGTTTCAGAGGTGAAGCGCTTCTGCATATGTTCGGGGCTTTTCCTTTTTTCCTTTTTCTGTTTTTCCTTTTTACAATCGGCGTCTCTGTTAGGAACATACAGTAGGGGCAGCGTGGCAAAGAATGCAAAATGTATATCAATATATCATGTGTGGTGTCAGAGGGAACGTGTGAACCGCTGCTGCTGCTACTACGAGTGCTCTCGAACATGTGAAGGAATGTTGCGTGGACTTCCTCTTCGACGTGTTTTGTTCCGGAGCCGCGCTCGGCTTGTTTGTTCCAGAGGAGACCTTGTGCCTTCTCTCTGTTTGTGCTTCCGCAGCGCCGGGGTTGGGAGGACTGGGACGTTCATTGTCATTGACAGCATGATCGACATGATGCACATGGAACAGAGGCTGGATGTCTTTGGCTTTGTGAGCAGAATACGAGAGCAGCGCTGTCAACTCATCCAGACAGATGTAAGTGTTGACCCTCTCCGACCCGCTGTACCTTGTACTGACAGCTCGGCTCGCTGCTCTAGTCGCGGCATAAACAAGTGAGGACATGGAAAACAATCATGTCTGTGATACGAAAATAGTAGGAAATAGTTTGGCGAACTAAAGCAACTACTTCTGTGTCTTCCTCTCCTTGCCTTCCCTCTCTCCGCCTTTCTCAGATGCAGTACTCCTTCATCTACCAGGCTCTGTTGGAGTACTATCTGTATGGAGACACGGAGCTGGATGTGTGCTCTCTGGAGGGCCATCTGCAGAGGCTTCACAACACCAGGGCTCCCCACGACAGGCTGGGCCTGGAGGAGGAGTTCAGGGTACGAAGGAAGAAGCTCCCTCTTAAACATTTCAGTCAGTAATGAATCGTCCCAATCACCCTGCACCCTGCATGGGTATATTTTCATGGAAAACTTGCCCAGGGTGCTGCTCTTGGCAGTAGTAACATAAATAACAATGCTTTGGATCAACTAAAACTTTATAAGGCACCACCATCTGCCACCTGGATTTTACTGTAGCTCTGTGAAAATTTCTCATCTTTTGCTGCAGAGAGTCCTCACTGTTCCCCACACACTGAGTGGAATTATTCCCACAAGCCTCCTCTTCCTCTGATCTGCTCTACCTCTAAGAAATGTTTTTGTCCAGCTGCCGCTACTTTTACTTGTTGCAGCTCCTAAAACATTGCAGCTTTTTAGCATAATCGGACCTAAAGAAATTCACCGTGTTTATGAGCGTCGTGCTGCCGGTGGAAACCAACTTTTCTGACGCCGTCCTCTTTCTCTCTCTCTCTCTTCGCCCCCGTTCAGAAGCTGACCAACGTGCGCATCATGAAGGAGAACATGAGAACTGGGAACCTCCCTGCCAACATGAAGAAGAACCGTGTGCTTCAGATCATCCCGTGTAAGGAGCCCTCCGATACGCCCAACAGTTTCATAATACATCACATCCGAGTAGCATCAAAGTATCACCCAGCTGGTGATTTTTATACACAGATATCTGTCTAATCAGAACATGTCCGCTGTGTGATCAGTGACATTTAAACAACGCTTGTATCTTCACTTTGAGTTGAGTGGGGGATAAAAAACAGAAAGCCAGAGGATGACTTTCTTACACTGACAACTTGTGTAGACTGTGGCGTGTTTGGCCTTAATAACACAGCTGAAGTTTTTCTTGGATGTTTTTTTTTCCCATCAGCCCTTTCAAACTTTTATTTTATTAGGAATCACTGGTGGAAAGTTTCATTTCCCTTTTTTCTTTTTGCAGATGATTTCAACCGAGTAATACTCTCTGTGAAAAGAGGACAAGAGTTCACCGACTACATCAATGCCTCCTTTATTGATGTAAGCGCTCCCTCCCGACCTCCTGTATAGATTTCCCATAGAAGTATATATAAAGCTCATTGTTTCCTTTACAAACAATGCAAAATATTATGTTTGCTGCACACTCAAGTCTTGTTTACCGGATGATCTGCCCTCCAGGGCTACAGGCAGAAGGACTATTTTATCGCAACCCAGGGCCCCCTGTCTCACACTGTGGAGGACTTCTGGAGGATGGTGTGGGAGTGGAGGTGTCATTCAATCGTTATGCTCACCGAACTCAAAGAGAGGGAGCAGGTACAGTACGGTGCTCTCGCAAAAGTACAGACAGAAATGTGGAGCTGCACATGCACCTGTTTTTTTAGTCTTTTATTTGAAATCTTCCTCATTTTTTTCACTTGCTAGTTTTGGGGGATGTATATTTGGTTGTTTGATAGTATTTTGTGTGGTGCACACTGAATGAATACAAGCAAGAAGCGGGATAAGTCACTGAAATTTAGGCTAATTGTATTTCCATATGACCTTTCTCACCAGGAAAAGTGTTTCCAGTATTGGCCATCAGAGGGCAGTGTAACATTTGGAGATTACAGCGTGGAGCTGACTGCAGATACACAGTGTGAAACCTTCACGCTCAAAGACATGGTTCTCACCAACAGACCAGTAAGTGTGAGATCAATCTTTGAATAATCTCTGTAATACATTCAAAAGTTAATACTTTCTTCTTCCTCTCTACAAATTTTCACCACGTGAAGGGCCATAAATTTTCGGGTGGGGTCGGGGGGAAGAACCCCCCCAGAACTTTTAAGTTTTAAGGTGGATGAAAAAAACTCTCAATATCTCACTCATCTCACCAGGAAAAGCAGTCTCAACACGTCCGACACTTTCACTTCCACGGATGGCCTGAGATCGGAATACCAGCTGAGGGAAGAGGGATGATTGACATTATTGCCGCTGTGCAGAGGCAGCAGCAGCAGTCTGGAAACCGTCCCATAATTGTGCACTGCAGGTGAGGAACTTCACTTTGACAATCCTGCAGCATGACGCACACCGTCAGATGGAAATTTCATCCCCTATATTAAATAATGTATCTGTCCACTCGCGCTCTGCCTCGCGTCTTCCTTCTCGCCCCCTTCACTTTTATTACCCGATCGGCCGAGGCTCGCCGCGAGATTTTTGGTGGGAAGTCGAATTTTTCGGGATTCATTTATTTTGCTCCTCCAAACGTCTGTTACAATAAATTGTACATTTTTCCTCAGTAGACCTGGTGTTCTCTGCCTAAACCACTTATGTGATCCCTTATAAAGACTTAGCTGCGAAAGCTTTGATCAGAACCTAGCTTCAGGTGAAGTGATTCTAAAGCAGCATGCCCCTGTGGGATTGATCCAATCCACTGATTCACAGTCAATTAAAACCTCTCAAAGTGAAATCTCCTCTGACTCCCACTATGATTAATCTGATAAGATGAGCTAACGACAGGAAATGGTGTCATCACTCTCTTCTATTCCTTCATCACCACTTGTCTAAGAGGGGCTTTTTAAAGCTTTTTCTGCGTCTCTGGGGAATGGGGCTAACCCGCTGCAATCCCCAACGTCTCTCTACACTTCTCTTCCGAATCGCACATCGCTCTCACAATCGTCTCTCTCTGTCTTTCTCTCTCCATCCCACCATCATGGTAAACATTGACTCAGTCAAACACTGAGCTTCCAAACTGATTAGTGTTAGCGTTTGGATTAGCCTCCCTTTAAGTGAGGATAATTATTAGCACCATTACACAAAGGTCACCTTTTTCTCGTGTTAACTTTTTGGAGTTAAATAGAGAGGAAAAAAATGTGGAAAGATAACAGAGTTTTAATGCGGTTTTATCGTTTTCAATTGAAAAACGTGAGAGTCGGTTTCTTTTTGTTGCTTCTGAAAAACGCTTGGTTCTTTCCCAATTAGAGTTCTGCAAAAAGAATAGAGAGAGAGAGATAGAAGAACTGCGTTTGTTATGTGATGCAATGACTGATGATGGTTTTGTCCTCCACGTCCTCAGCGCTGGTGCGGGTCGGACCGGGACCTTCATCGCCCTCAGCAACATTCTGGAGAGAGTGAAAGCTGAAGGCCTACTGGATGTTTTCCAGACAGTCAAGAGTTTACGTATGCAGAGACCACACATGGTTCAGACTGTGGTAGGTGCAAAACAAAATCAGATCAACCCGGCAGTGCACAAGCTGTCAGCTTATTGACATTCGTGTTGTTTGGAACCCTTTTCTGCACAGTGACACTTTTCCTCTCGCTGTTTTTTTCTCTTGCAGGAGCAATACGACTTCTGCTACAGGGTGGTGCAAGATTTTGTTGACATTTTCTCAGACTACGCCAATTTTAAATAGCATACATCCGACGATCTTCTGTATATTCCTGTCAAATTTTCAAAAAAACAAAATGCAGTTTTTTTCCGAATGTTGTTTTTTCTAAAAGGAGCTCTTTTTCACATTTTGCACTTGACGACGAACCTAAAAGAAATGCTGTAAAATACTGTCAAATAATTGAAAGCATCTGTGAAACAGGAGCGTCTGTCTCGTTTAAGAATGTTTGCTCTTCAAGGACCCCAATGTAAAATATAGAAAGGAAAACAGTGACTGGGGCTGGTTGGGTTTTTGCATAATGTTAAATAATAGTTTTATGTGGCAGATATCCATTTTTTTAGTATTTAGGGTGGAATATCAAGCCTATTCTACAATTATCTATATAACACATGTACACACTCCCAACCTGAAACTCTTCACCGATGTGTTTTGGTGTCGACCACTTTGTTTTCTTCTCTTGTAATTCGTTGATGACCACAATGCCTTCGGTTTACATTAGACTCGTATCAAATAGGAATTTTGTGTGTTTGATGAATGAGATAAGAAATACTTTTGGCTAAAACAGAAATAATCTTATCTGACATGGAGTGAATAATATTTATGACCTACTTTCAACTCAAACAAAAACACTTTTCAGACACGGTTCACTCTCTTCGACGCTGCAAATTACCTCACTAATGTCTGGGAATAACCTAACAGCTGCTGCCTGTTGCAATATCATTCAACTTCACCAACTTTCTCTTAGCGCCCGTGGCAATATTACTTAGTGGATCGGTGCCTGACGCTGCAAAATGCAATTAGCCCACATTGGAAGAGGCAGATGATGATGTATTAGGACAAGGACTCGTCGCCGCAGCGTCATCGCCGTCACCACATTCTGCTTTTGAGAGATCAGTTTTATACGTTTTAACTTCACACATGCATGTGTGCATAACGCAGTGCCATATTGATTAGAAGGAGTTCTAATCAGGAAAAACTTGTCACCAAGTGACACCATTTTAATAACAATAAGCCAGATGATTCCTGTATGTTTAATTTACATGTAAATATGACACTCTGTGCAACTTTTTTGTTCTGTCATTAATGGCTCATCGAAGAAATGATGTACAAACACATTTCAGATTGTTATTCCCATACAAATGTACCATACTTGTACATGCTTCAAACACGTGTGTAAAAAAATAATGCTGAACAAAAAACCACAGTAGGAAGTTTTTGCAGCTGCTTCTTCATGCACAGTGACAGAAACTGAACATAAGAAAGATGCACTTCCATTGGTCCATATTTTAACTGTGACGGTGACAGTGGTCTTGGTTTCAGACTCCAACACTGCTGCAAAAACAAAAGCATATATTTTTGCAAGACTTTTCTTTGTGGAGCAGTGAACTCACGAGTCTGAAGTTTCTACTGTTTGTACTTCCATGACTATGAATTTGTAAGAACAAAAAAAACAACAACAAGGTTTATACATGACGCACTGGTCATTTTGTTCATTTTAGTGTACGTAAATGCTTGTTGTGGTCATTGATCATCACTTAGGTTTCCTGCATTGTCCAATTTTAATCTCTTGCCATGATAAAGGAGTAAGAATAAAAGAGTGATGACGGCTGATGTAACAAATGCACAAACATCTTGTTTCAATGATGTTTCAGTCTGTACAAATTTGAACTGCTATTTGTTTGCTAAAAGCAGAATACAATAAATTATAGATGAAGAGAGATGTCAGATTTCATATTTATGTTGTCTTTTTTCATCCACCTCTAAAAATGTTTTTTTTTCTCTTTCTAATTTATATTTCATGCTGTTTGAACCCTCGCAGTGACGTCAGCATAACGGAGCACTTAGCCCGCTCCATTAGTAGCATTTTGTGTCCCATTAGTGAGTGAATGTGTCACACCTGCAGGTGGGGCGGGGGGGGGGGGATTATAATCGTGACAGCAGCCCTGTACAACACCTATAAAATCCCCCTCTGGCTAATGCACCACATGCTAACAAGGCAAATACAGAGGTGAGTGAGTCTACAGTGAAGTTTGCTGGGTGTTCATTAAGTTAGAATGACTCTGCTTATTAATTCCTGCCTAACGTGCTGTTTGCTCGCGTTGCCTCACGACCTCTGATCTGTGAGCCTCGCAGCTGTGAGTGAGGAGGCTGTGACATGATTGTTTTTTATGACAAAACCTGGCTTCCTCTGCAGCTCTAATGGAGGCGAGCAGCAGAGTAATGGTGCAGGTGTTGTTGTTGGCGTTGGTGGTTCAGGTCACTCTCTCCCAGCACTGGTCCTATGGATGGCTACCAGGTGGAAAGAGAAGTGTGGGAGAGCTTGAGGCGACCATCAGGGTGAGTGATTATTTTATGTGGAGTCTACAGTTTCAGGAAATGTGGTAACTTCATTAAACTTGAGGAAAATTTGAACAGAAATACCTCCATAAAAGCCGGCTGTTAAGGCTGCCTGGGCTCTTTTTGGTCTTCTTTTTAAATTGCTACAAATGTTATGTTAGAGTCAGATTTCATTTCATCTTCTGAAGCCTCTTTTATTGTGCTTAGATGATGGGCACAGGAGGAGTGGTGTCTCTTCCCGAGGAGGCGAGTGCCCAAACCCAAGAGAGACTTAGACCATACAATGTAGTAAGTGCTTATTATACATAATTTATCACCAATGTCTACTTCAATTGTACAATATTAATGTACACTACACCACTGTGTGCCACTGTGTTCCAAAGCGGCAATGACAATATACAAACTGCTGAATGACTGTTTTTATTTTTCCCTATTCGCATGATTGAATATGTGCATGATTAATTCTTATGTCCTGTGTGTTGGCAGCTGTGATGCTATTTTGTTTTAAATACATAAATCTATATAGACTTTGTTTGGTGCCATATATACAGATTAAAATTTGAATGTAAGGTAAGTTGAATTTTCAAGCCTTCGAAGTCATTAAACGCTATTTAATTTGAACTTCTTCAGCTCGATGACAATCCTGGTCATTTCGACCGGAACAAAAGGTTCCCCTTTAACTGAGGAGCGACTCAAAGAAGAGAAACAGACTCGTCAACACTAGTGATGGACTCCCTGACAGCAGCGCGCTCGCTACAGCTAGTCATTATTCATTACACAGATTCAAATTAAATGTCCTTAATGTTTTGATTGATGCACCGTTGTAATAAACTTTTGAATCCTGAAAAAAAAGGCGCAGCAAATGTTTAATTGAATTTTTCTTTAATCTTGCAGATTTGGTCATTAGAACCGAAATGATTCTATTTTAGGTCCTTTGAAGCCCCTAATGGATTCAATTGCCTTTGTCAAGCAGCCACGACCGACAAGCATGACAAACTTGTGACACAACAATCTTAGCATGACAACAGCTGGTGATTAAGCCAATTTATTAGAAATCAATGACTTAATTGAATTTGTTACAGTTTTTTGGTAATTCCATTTTCTGCCATGCAAGTCATGTGTGCATATGTGAGGTGGAAAATTACACCAGCTGATCTCGTCTGTCTCTTTTTCTTTTCCTTTTTTTTTTGTTTTGGTGCTCATACGTGAATGGTGAAGACGCACTTCTAAACATGTTCCTACACTGGATGTCCATGCAGCTTTCTGCTCATTTAGGAGAGCTGCAGTCATCCAAAACAGAGCCAGTGTGGAACTTTTCTCTCTCTCTCTCTCTCTCTCTCTCTCTCTCTCTCTCTCTCTCCCTCTCTGTCTGACTCTCTCTCTCCCTCTGTACAGGAAATTGGTGTTCATTATAAAAATTGGAATTTCATATCAGGAAAGGAAAAGAATCAGCAGGGGGCAGATGTTTTAAAGAGAACTCATTTTCTGGCAAAGCCCCACAGACAGAGCACCATACTAATCGCCTGGTGCATAAGGGGCTAGGATTCATGAACTGTGCTGACACCGGGGAGGCCCCGCATTGTTAGAGCGTGGTTGTAATGCACACCAATGAACCCAAACCCGCTGGCACAACTGGGAAAAGGTGAACATTATAAAAGCACATAGAATTAAAGAGAAATTAAACCACATTCCATTGCACTTCCAGAACAATGCTTGTTCATTTGTGATACTTCACATCCTTGGTTTAATATTCATGGTTGCAATTTGCATAACACAATCATTCCCTTTGATGAGGAAAGACTGAAGTGTTTTCTGAAAAGTGCCGTATTCTTACTTTGCCTTCTTTCACAAAGTTGCAGGAGCGATTGTTGTCCTGGACGTGTTTTCTTACTTCTCAAAGTCACTGCGAGACTCTCGCCAATCGATTAACTTGCGTTGTAGACTTCTCTTTCCTTCAGTTTCTCAATGATTTTGCATCCTCCCCTTTAAAGAGAATTATTCTTTTATACCGTTTCCTTAAAATATGTTTTTAATTCAGTCCTGGTATACTTTGGTGAGAATAATTAATGTTTACAGATAAAGCATAAAAATACCATAAATTCCCTTTAAATAATCCCAGAGCATTTGCCGTGAGAGCCAACTTTCTCCCTCCCAGTGTCCTCATCAAGGACCTGCCTAATTGCACGTATATCAGGACAACAAAACCTGCTGGTATCTATGTTTCCAAATTTGATTTAACCTCACTTTCTCCTTCCCAGACCCCCTGGTGGATATTCACTTTGTTTACCTCAAATTAAACTTCATATTGTTTACAGCCTCCTGGTCCCTGAACATTTTATAGCATTTTAGAATTATTTCTTTATTTATTTTTTGTAATGATTGTAGAGTTGGGATTCATTTGAATGTTTCCCTCATCTGCATGAAAATTATATAATTAACTTTTGATTAACCAGCTCAGTTGAGTTGGTTCCCCCATGCACACTGGTGAATAGTACCCACCGCATTTTAATGACTGTTTTCCAATTGAGTGGCGACCTTTTCATCAAAGAGCCACAACTGGGGCTAAACAACGGATAGAAAATAATCACGGCCAAGACAATAGCAGAGGCCGACAGGCTAGGATGTCATCCTTAAATATAACAAACAAAGATGAAAAGCAACCTTGCTACGTGGAGCAGCCGTGGAGAGGAGCCAAGTGCTTATGCTGCTGGATGCCCCATTGTTAAAGCTGTGGAGGTCACGTCCATTGGCATAGAGAGGGAAAGGACAGGAAACTGAGAATGGCCCATTGTTACATGTCCTTGCTCAGAGGGAATTCCATTATGAAGGGTAATACATTTTTGATACTTTGATTTTTGTGCCATTCATTTGTTTGAAAAACAGAACATATTTGGATAATGGCTTCAGGAAAAAAGGGGGTCTCAGAGCACCTCCGTCCAAGGCTACCGCGCAGCATTAACACACCTGCCAATCAAGCACGCACGGGCAGATGTGTGCATCCTCGCACAGCCTACCTTCAAATAAGCATTCTATCATATGCATAATACAGTTTTCATTTCATCACTATTATGCTCCTTGCGCCGAGTGTGCGTGTGTGTGCGTGTGTGTGTGTTTCCGATGGGTCATAGGAAACTTTTATTGAAGCGGAGTGTATAATAAAGTCATTTTCCAGGTGCTTGTTGTGGCTCTTATTACGAACAGAATGATAATTTCCCCTGGAGGAATCTGGCGCTGCATATCAATTGAAGTTTAGTGTGGGTCTTACTATGTTCCCGCAGGCTATAGTAGAAGGCAAAGTCATCTTCAGAGAGAGTCTAAATGTCAGGGAGGTCTTCAAACACTTTTTTTCCCAGAGCCTTACTGAAAAGGCTCTTTGCGAGTGATGTGTCTTGGAATTGATATTGTGGACGTGAGGTAAGGAGGGAGGCTGAAGACTTTGTCGAGCAGTTGATTCGGAATTTAATTAGGAAAAAATATATATAGATATGAATTTTAAAGAAATGACAGTGGAAGGGGGGGGGGTCAGGGAAGGAAATGAAAACATTATTAATGCTCCTCCTGAGCTGCGCTCTGAGCTGAAGCATTTGTTCAGACAGCTGCTTCACTTACTCCTGTGTCGTTTCCGAGCGTGTCCACATGGTGACACTCTTGAGCTGTGCGTTTCGAAGGCGCTGCCGAGCGGAAGTCTCCCAGCAATTCCATCACTTGAGTGGAAGAAACTGTTTTTTCCCCCCCTTAAAATCTAACAAAGACTTCAATCAATCAGCTCAAACTCCGCAAAAATTGCAAATTTTCATTGACTGATGGAGTTTTGTGTTTATAACTATCTTGTACATTTTCTTCTTCTTCTCCAGCAGAACTGTACATGGCCTGCAACTAAGCTCACTGTAATATGTGGAAACTCACATTTGATCTGCAGAAAGTCATGAATTTCTCAAGTGTTTTTAGTTTTGCATTTGCAAGGCGTTCATTTATTTTATTCCGCTTTTTCTCTCCCCCCTCCCCCCTTCTCCTCCGTCTTTCTGCGTGAGTGATGTGTTGAAGTACAGCTAAGCTATACGGTAGCATGTACAGTAGTGAATTGGCCTTCCTTCTCCTTCTTGGCTGGCAGGGAACCTTCCTGTTGTGATCCGACTTCTCTCCTTTGATCAAAGAACAGTGTTAAAGCACTGGGAGAAGGAGGAGGTATGAAATATGAATGAATACAGCTGTGTTTTGATGGATATGTCTCAAAGTATCCCAGTAAGAGACTGCTAAAGGCCAGGAAATCTGTTTGTGTTGTGGAAATGGGCTCTTCCTCACTCGTTCCTCCACCAGCTTCATCTTGGGTAGCTTTTCACTTCATATTTTAGAGATCCTTTGTTAGGAACCAGATCAACCCCGTATCCATGCATTTGTCGGAAACTGTTCTAAGAGGCCCTAGTTCATCATATATATCATTAATGACACCATTTCCTTTGTTTGGTCTTGAAAAACACCTTTTGAACAAAACGCGCTGCCGCCGCCGTCACGAGAAGAGGATATTTATTATTTTTCTAGGCTAGACCCAAAGT
This sequence comes from Malacoctenus tetranemus, assembly GCA_032274765.1. Classification (NCBI taxonomy): domain Eukaryota; kingdom Metazoa; phylum Chordata; class Actinopteri; order Blenniiformes; family Labrisomidae; genus Malacoctenus; species Malacoctenus tetranemus. Next base: position 13,140,535 of record JAUESF010000014.1, on the reverse strand, counting down.
TCTCACAGATGGAATGAGATCTTATGTGAGGTGATGGAGGCTTTGTCACTAGTTATGTCTGTGATTCCATTTCCTTTTCTAAAGCCCCACTGGGGAGCCGTGACTCATTTTGAAGTTGGAAGTTGATACTGTGGTGTAAAACTAACATTCCCCCCTGAATTAAGAAACTATCAGAGCTCGCACAAATTTCAGATTTTCAGAGTTAGATGAACTCGCCTTTCAAATTACACTTCTTTAATAAACAAAGATAATAAAAAGCCGCGCTCATAAAAACAAAACAATTATTAGGAGAGACTGTAAAAAGGAAAATGAGTGCCTATAGATGTATTTTTACACCGCGCTGTAGCCCAGCTGTCTTATTAACAATCGTTTAAAGACCCTCTTCAGTCATTCAGGATTATATTAGCTAAGATCCGGCCTTTGGACCTGTGGCAGGACAGTGTCTCCCAGCTACTGGAGGTTCAAAACTTTCTGCATGCTCTTTATTAGCCTCACTAATAGCTGGGTTCCCCAAATGCCAGGGTCCACCTCTGCTGGGACTCCGGGCTCAGATCCTGTCAGAGAGGGGTCGCACTAACCAACTGTAATCTTTAGGGTACTCCACTCCCGCTGACCTACATCTAACGCCGGTTCCATCCCCCCTGCTTACCCCCAACCGCTATCCTTTCCCTCCCCAATCTGGTCTTGCCGTACCACGTCAGTTATGCCACCCTCGGCTCTCCCTCCCACATCTTACCACCCTTGTGTGGTAGCATCCCTCCACCCAACCCGCCCCATGCTTGTTCCAGCCTTGTCCGGCTGGCCGCAGCGAGGAGCACGCCTTATCCTGTGGTAACGGCAATTAGCAGAGTAAAGCAAGCTGTGGAGAAGACTGGATCCCCGTCCACGTTTCAACCCCAGATCACGAGTCTCCAGCACGACTTCAAGGCAAACCATGCAATTAGCTACAATAATGATAATGTGTTGTAGGGGAACAAAGAGAGGGTAAAACAGACTTCTGGTGTGAGGGAGAGTGGGGTGCTAATAGTAGGGGGGTTATTTGAATGCCCTGGTGCAGATAGGAGACCAAATCAGACTGATTATCAAACGTATGATGAATTACATTTTTCCTCTAATTATCCGTGTCTTTTATGTGTAAACCAACTGAGTGAATTTTGCATTCTAGACATCTTCGGTCAGTGGTCTTTGGGCATCACACTGGGGCTACGTCTTTTATATCCTCCAAGAAACATACAAGGAGTTACTCATGTGGCTAAGCTGATGGGAAGAGGGGAGAGATGTACTGACAATTTTCTTAGTTGACTTAATTAGATACTTTCAAAAAATGTTTGGCAGCGGTACAGGAATGGAAAAAGGGAAAGTATGTGGTTTGATGTTTGACTATCGCAGATGTGTTGACACGGAGTCAAAACATGCTGGAAACAAACCACAAAACCCAGACCACAAATAACAGCATTTCAAGTCAAGGTTGTGAGTAGATACAGTTGAGAAGCAGACTTGCTGCCTTGGTTGGAACACAAGAGTGCAGCGCCTATTCTCTCCGCTGTGAGCAGAGACCATTCCTACAGTCTTACATCCAGAGGTTTATAGAGGATATTTTGCTGGGTGTTGTGCAAAACGAACCGTGTCCCCAGAGCAGCAGCAACTTCACCTTGGCGGAGTAATGCTGTGATATTCTGTTTATTCTTCACTCACTTCATTTTACTCAGAGGAAATCCTCTGGAGATGGCTTATCTTGGAGCTGGAACAGGTGCACTCTAATTTACTCCTATTGCTTGGGGAGCCCAGGGGCCCCTGTAGAGAAGAAAGTAGCGATGTAGCACACTCCACTGTAAAGCACAAACAGCCAGAGAAAGAGCATTTAATCGAAAGAGAAGAAAACTGTGAGCTTTGAGTGCAGCCGTATCATTTGGATGCAGAAAATCCACCGCCCCCCCCTCTTTTTTTTTTTGCTTTCCCCAGGAAAAGGACCCGTCATTTCATTTAACTTTCATTTGTTCGACACTGTTTACTTTGCTTGAAACTGTCATGCTACACTTGGCAAAGCACCAGGTGACGTGGGGGACCTGTTGTATTACCCCTGCATAATAAACCGCTCTCCTCCGCAGTCTTTCCTGGAATATCCAAAGCGTTGAGGGTTAAGGAAAAAATGGCTTATAGCATCTCTGATATGTGCCACTTAAGTTAAAGTGTACATAAATGCGTGTGCTATGGCCTATTTGTTTAAGTAATGCTTCACATTTTCAGCCAGGAAAAAAAGTTTGTTTCATCTTTCACCCTCATCCCCTGCATTCGCCGCGGAAGAGCAAAGCTTTCAACTTTGAATTTACTCTCCAATTCCTTTTCTTTAGAGAACTATGGTTTTGAAGAGTCGAGATGCTATGTTATTTGTTCGGTATATTATAAGTCTGAATTCAGTCAGTATTTTTGTTTTGTGTTGTTCATCTCTTGGGAATTATGCAATCAAAGCAGATGCCTCAAGCAGTCTAGAAAGCGCCCCTTGTGAATAAGAGAAAATCTTGTACACAGCATTTTTTGTATGTGTGTATGAGGGAGGGGGGGCATGACAACAAAGCAAATATATGGCATTGTTCTCTGTATTCTATACCCATGCATGCTGCACCTTTTTAAAAGGGAATAAAACCATCACACCTGTACTCGTTTTTTTTGTTTCTAGAAAAAAAAACCCAAGAAAGAAAAAGTCAAACCAATTGACTCCGCTCAAATGACAATTCTTCACCACTGATGAAGTGTGTAACCGCTCTGTGTGCATCACTTTGACTGATGCAACGGAGGTTCAACCGTCAGTGTGCTGGATCGCTGTGATGGAAACTAAAGCTTGAAGACTGCTTGGAATTTCACATTGTATAAACAGACATTTCTCACTCAGGAAAACACACAGAAAAAGCCAGAAAGACAAAGGTTGGGCTTTTTCTTTCTCTTTTTTCGCCCCCTTTCTTGCTGTTGTTTGTTTGTTTTTTTAAAGGGAGTAAACACAAAGAGTGGAGAGAGAGCAACGCAAGGACAACAAGAGAAATATGATATACACTTTTAATGAGTGTGGCTGCCCCGAGCTTCTGTTTTTAATCACCTTTCCGTGTGACATAATTTGCTGCAAGATTGTATATGCTTGAGGGACTTTCAGTTCTTGTCAACTCAAGAGCATTTGAACCAATCAATACCTGTCTATCCTGTGGCACACTCATAGTTGGCCATTAGGAAAGAGCTGCTTAAAGTAAGCTCAGCCAATACCATTAGCCCTAGCCTAAGGGCAGTTCCATGCCTTAGTCAGGGTAGGCACCTGCCCCCGTCACCCCCACCTCACCCCCTTAACCCCCCTCCACCCCTCCCCCTACCATTAAGAACCTCCCCTGAGACATCATTTGGACACATCGGCCAAAGAGCACTTCTTTATTCCCTCTCTTTTCTTTCCCTGGCTCCACAAAAAATCAATACATCTCCCCTTTTTCTTATTTTCACAATTTTGCCTCAATATTATTCTCTCCTCTGCCAGAAACCAATGGGCTATCCTTTTTTGTCTTTTCATCTACAATTTCCTGTGACTAATGTCTCCACACCTCATGTTACAAGGGAAAGAATTGGAAAATAATTAAATTATCTTGTCATGGTGATATCAAACACGGGGCCAGCGGTGCGCCGAGACATTTTAACAGCGGCGAGGCCAATCTGCATTCACTTGCTCCTCTTTTGACCCGATGGATTTTTTTTCCTGCTGTATTTTTCCTTTTTTTTTTTTTGATATTTATGGAACGCGTTTCATGTCATTTGCGGAGTTGCTTTGCAAACTCAGCAAATCGTGGCGCGGCGCCTAAACCGAATCATTTGTTTTTGACACTCAATAAGGGAGACATCACAGCTCAGATATCTTCGCAGTAATGAGTGAACTTCCTCTGTGTCAGTGTTTTTCTGCTTCAACCATGTCATAATATCAAACCCCAGAGAAAAGAGCCGCGTACAGAGTAATGCTTCCTGACTCCCTCTAATTTTATAGCAAGGCGATGGCTCTACACAGCATTTTCAGAACTGAATGATACAATCTAATGTCCTTAGAAGGGCCGTGGTCACTCAGTTATCACCCTCCCAAACCCTCTGTTTCCAATTGAAACTGCAGAAGTGGGGTGCTGCCCTAAATCTTTGGCCTGCACTGTTTACGATAATAACTCTGAAGAGTGATAGCTGGTTCCGCAGCACTGGCGATTTCTGCGGCCGCCTATATCGATCGGGGGTCCTAATGAGCAGCAGCGGAGCTGTGGCTAATGGTGTTGTGTCTGGTGTCCGTGGTAAACGCCCACGTTGAGATTATCATTCCCAGGGGGGACTGAGAAAGGTTTTGCCAGCCCAAGCCCTCAGGGTGTGAGCGACACACTTCAGGGGTCAAGGTAAACTATCAAAAGCACAGCCAGGCCTTCCCCTCCCTCACTTTAAGCACTATAGTGCGGCGCACTCGCTCGCTCAGGATGCAGGAGTGAAATCAAACCTTCTTCCGTAGCGCCCTTATACATCTGCACGAGGAGACCATGAACTCACCACTGTGGTGCAACTCTACTTTATCACTTCGGTTCTTTGTCTAATTTCTCTACAGTAGTTGTAAAAAGCAATTACTGAGGCATTGATAGAGACTTCACCAAACTGCCTAACTGTTATTAAGAGACCTCGAATGAGACCTGGCTTGACAGACTGATAATGGCTTATTTGACTTCAGAGATCGCCCTGGCACAAACATTGTAGCCCCTCCACGTACCCAGGGCGGTCATTGTCCTTTGCTATGCATGGCCATTCTGGCGGTCTTGAGTGACATCCAACAAGTTCAGCAGAATCCGGATGTAAGTGCACACCAGACAGTACGCAGTATCTTCAAAGAAGGAGCCGGAACAGTCCCATTGTAATGAAGGGAGTTGTTGCTCCCTTCATAAACCTGGCCAGGAAATGAAACCTGCTGTCAACTCACACGTGGGGCACGCAAACTCTTTAAGCTATGTGGACGATTAAGTTTGGATAAAAGCGCAGCAAAAATAAATAAATAAATTTAAAGAAAAAGCGTCTGTACTGCTGCAGCCGCCTCGTCTCTGATGCAACAGACGATTCCTCCGCGGATTATGCTCGACGGTATTCCGCTCAGGGTGCGTGTGGAGCATTAGTAGGGCACATTCTAATGAAGTCAGACCAACGCACAGCACCTCTCAGAGTCATGCCCTGTTTGGAGTCACACTTCCATGTCCTGGCAAATGCTGAGCATGTAAAACAGAACTGTCAATTATTCAACATGAACAGGAGGATGTATGGAGTGACATGGGGGGTGGACAGGGGCCGACTAAGCCTCGGGCAGATAGGGGGTACCACTTTGATGTGAGTGTGTGGGCCTGCAGAGTTGAGCAAGGTGCACTGGGTAATCTGCTCGAACACCACCACCCCACCTCCAGCCCCACCACTCCTTCATTTTTCTTTCTCCTCCCTCCCAATGCTGAGCCTCTCTGCACCCTTTATGTCCTGCTTCGTTTTCCCCTCTGACACGCACTCCCTCTCTTGCTTCATCTCTGCTTCACACATACATAAACAAACCCACATACAGATGCACACACACACACACACACACGCACTCCCACACATACAGTACACACACACACGTGCTCACACATGCACATGCACACAGTGACATGAAAGCAAGCTTCCTTTGTTCGTTAACCAAACAAGAGCAGGCAGCACTTGTTACAGATAATAAAGTTGTGAATGGCTGATTTTGGAGAAATAGCGTCGTTGCAGTGTCACAGGAATGGCATTACTCATTTATACAATGAATACTAAAAGTTCCTCTCTCTAGAGTCTCCTCTCGTAGTCATACAATAGCAAGCTTAATTACATTAAGTTCTGAGAAGAGAGAAGTTAATGGATGACATTTTGCTACACCATGAGTGCTCCTTCCAATAACAATAGAAACCCAAATAAGACCTAATTAATATGCATAGCAGAGCCAATGAACTTAATTGTCAAGTTGCTTTTATCAACCTGTCAAAGGATTGACAATTAAAACAGCCTCCGTTAAAACTTTAATGAGAAGCAAGTAGGATAGAGGGATGATGAGGGAACAAAAAGACGCAAGCTTCATCTGTCATGAAAGACGCTACAAGACAACTACCCATTATTATTTCCTATCAGGATAAAACTATGCAAATCATATTATGCATTTTTAAATAATGAGTCAATGAGTAATATTTAATTTATTACCTATACTCTTAGAATGAATATTTAACGCTGTTTTTAAGTTGATGAATTCATTAGATAATTTAGTGTTGAGCTGGAACAGGAAGTTCATCTTTTGGCTTTTTTTTTTTTCCTGCTGCTCACAGTGTCCTTCAGTTTGCACCCTGATATTCAGAGGGAGCGAGCGTCGCTTTTCAAGTTCAACAAGTAAACTTCCTGGAGTCTTCAGGCCGAGCGAGGAGGGCCTCTCCATTTACTGGTGTTGCCTATGCAGAGTGAGGGGTCCGCACTCGGACCTGAACCGAGCGAGAGGCAGCATTTTGACTGGAGTTTTTTATCCCAACATTGACACCAGCATGTCTATGTTCCAGAGGGGAGTTAAAACTGCTGACTCACTCCCAGCGCGCTGGTTGTTGTTCTCCCTTACAGATGTGACCGTTAATAGGCCTGCATCCATAATCATTAGTGTGTCTCAGTGCACAGGTACCCGATGGGCCCCGTGCGTCTGCCATTTGGTCTCGGTTCACTGTGCTTGCCTGCAGATGTGAGCGAGACACACACCTGCTCAGGGGCTCTCAAACAGACCGGCGCCATCCGTCACAGCTCACGCTACACTCGCTCTGTCGGAACAAGGCCTTGGTTCCGGTCCAACGGCCCTCAGACTGTAGGTCAGCGGCCGTCTCTCGTGATGAACCCACCCTACCATGAATCATATTCTCCCGTCCCTTTATACCCACTCCGCTCCAGCCGACCCAGCCCTCATCGCGCCCGCTCGCGGTGCGCTCTTTCCTCAAACAAGCACTCAAGCGCACTGAGGTAGCTCAGGTGAGCCAGGTAAAGACAGCACCTTAAAGAGAGACATAAACTAATGATCATGTTTTCCCACCACATGCACTCCCTCTGCCCATATGCCACAATGCACTCAATAAAAAAGAGAAAGAGAAAAAAAAAAACTTTCGTGTGGGTCTTTCACGGGCATCAGGCCACGCTTCACACTACATTTGTTGATGTGTGCATGCATGTGCACGTCTCATGCCAGCCCGCCTCCCATCAAGTCCTAATGAGGCCAGCTGGCTCTGTGCTCGGACCAAACCAAACTGGAGACGGCACAGTCCTGGCTCTCTCCGCCTTGTACACCCCTCCTCCCAGAAGCCTCCCGCCCACCCTCCCTCTCCTCCAGATATCTTGGAGAACCATGGACGGCTGAGCACACAAGGCAGATTTGGAAATGGCCAGTGTGTTTGTTAAAATCTACGATGTCTCCCAGATCCCTTGGCCAGGGCCTGAATTTAGAAAGTCCACGGCTGCAACCCCAGACCTGCCTCCCTGGGTGCTTACCACTACAGTGTTTTCTGCATCTACAACAGGAGTGGTAATGTTGAGGTCTGCAGAACAGCGGAAAGGAGGAGATACCCCGAGGCACAGTCAGGGGAATATTGTACCTGACTATGGAAACAGAAACACAGCCGGTGTTACATATACCTACAGTGTCTACAATAAGAAAAACTCAAATGGATAAAGCAGATCTAAGACAACAAGTACTAATGTACTTTTCTAAACTGTTAAAAAAGAAGCACACATCCTATAACGCCAGATGTAATTTCAACTTTATTGTCTTTAGTCTCTGGGTTATGGTCTTCTGAAGATTTTTATTATCGGGAAGATAATTTCTTATTAGACTGCAGCAGTTAATTTCACTGCAGACTAATTAGAGCCATTTCACATTATTAACAAGCATTATTGTTGATAAGGGCCAAAGAGGTCTGCAGAGAGACTTGTATTGTCCAGGCTGTTTCTTGGCATGCAGTTACGTCCATGTGGGTGAGTAATTCCAGCTCCCTTGCAATGTCTCCTTGACAACTAACAATAATATACCTCCTCTCAGTCGCACAAGAAGCCCCACACAACAGTTTTTTACATGCACATGTAGAGCGGGCATCACTATGTGCATGCATTAGCACGGAAACATGCAGACAAGTGGTGGTGCTCACACATACATAATGTGCCCTTACATGTGCACATCAATTTGCATACAAATACACATAAACAATACACAAACGCACCTCCTGTCCCCCTTCGTGCGATCTGGCTCACTATCGTGTGCAGACAGCGGACTGCTTGGGAGTCTTTTTTTTTGCCCAGGAAGAGAGACCGGACCAGGGGGAACACCTTAACAGGTAGCCCTGGGGTGCTTACCAGAGTTCGGGCAGCCAGGGGGAGAGAGTGGCTCTGGGAAGCCGTACCACCACTATCCTCTCTGTCCACTGATTATGAAGCAGGTCCCAGACGGGTGCCTTTAGGAACCCCCCAGGCTACTCACAGCCTCCTTCTCCTCTGTTACAGGATCTGTCGCTGGGGGATTCGACTGAAGTGTGAAGAGGGGTGTATGTTGGGAGACATGCGGGGAATTCTAAATAGGTACGTGCCGATTTCATTTGTTGTCTCTCTGTTAAGTTTTGCTTCAGTTACATATTTGATGAAAAGGGGGAAAAAATTACAACGTTCAACCGTCCTCGCTGAATTGATTTGGGATGGTTTCCCCTTTGACTTGTGTATTCCCCAGACAGCCCGGCGTGTCTCAGTTGTTGAAATAGTCAAACTCCAAACCAAAAATGTCCTGCTTTGTATGGGCTACAAGAGCCGAGAGGAAAAGGTCTCAACACTTGGGCTCAACTATAACCCTGTCTTGAGTTATGATGACGTCCCAAGTTTGCAAAAGCCCTCTGGCTTCGACTATCTCTGACATGTTGTGTGTGCGTGCACGTGTGTTTGTGTGTGTGTAAAACTCCTTGCAAAGTCCAAAAAAGGAAAGAAAAAAATCATAACTAATGAGCCCATTTAGCGCCCAGCACCTGACTTTGGCCCGTGATCTCCGGGAGACATTAGAGGCAATTTGCCATCGACTTCAGGGCTCTTGTCCCAAACGTTATCAATGAGCTTGTCAGGTAGAGACCTAACCTCCCTTTGTTTCCTCCTGCACCCCCCTCTCTGCTTCAGTCCCCCAGCCTGCTCCCCGGGCCCCTGAAGAGGAACCAGCGGCATGATGTCACACACCTGTTTGGCTGGAGGCTGCGGCCCGGCGATGCTCGCAGCCGTGGGTGTCGCGTTGGCACCCCTCGCTCCCCCCCTTGTCGCTGCCTGCTACGCCCCGTGGATGTGTCAAAATGGCAGATGATGGTTGGGGTGTGTGCAGCTGCTTGGGAAGAGGAGTGCCAAGGGCGCTCATTTCCTGCGGTGAGTTTTAATTTGCTCTACTCGCGTCTTCTGAAGAACCCTACCCCCCCACACCCCCCCCACACCCCCAACACACACACATTCATCTATTCCTATAAAACTTACCTCGCACACAAACACACATACTGTATACAAATCTGCCACAACCCAAGGGGACAAAAGCCCCACATGCCCAAATAGAGGTGAGTAGGGAGGGGGGAGGGGGGGGAGAGGGAGGGGGGGGGGTAACAGGATGGTGCCAGACTTTAGTTTGGGAAGCACACTTTTCTTCAAACTTGCTCCGATGATCTAACTGGTGCGTGTACAAATCACTTCTCACAGGCACTCAGCTGGGTAAAAAGAGACAAGTCACAAAACCTGCTGATAGAATATGCGGCTAGCTCTTCGACGTTGTGCAAGGGGTCTACGTCTCCTGACATCTGCTATGCAGTTGTCACTGGTAACTTAAATCCCCATTGATCAGACAGCGAGAGTGAATTTGTGTTGCTGTTTTTTTTCTAACTCCCACTTTGCGAACAAACCCATTTTCACACGGGGCACACGCATATACCTGACAGTTACACCCAAACAAGCCTTGCTGTTTACTCGAGAACAAACACATAGACGCCAACCAGCAAATCTATTCTCAATACACACATCACCCCAGACGTAAAGAGATTCAATTTTCGCCTACCGGGAGTGTTTCCATTTTTTTACGCAACAATTTTTTTCTTTCTCTCCTGTGTCAAGACAGCTGCCTTTGATGTTAGCATCTAATATACAGGGCTAAAAAACTATAGTTTGCTGTGAGCTGACAGATAAAACAGTGCAAGACGCCATTACCCCGCAAAGCGGAATAATGAGGAGACCTGAACACACAGAAGACAGGAGCCCAGTTGAATTACCGTGGTCTCTCATCCAAGGTGGGAGCTTTTTGACAGCTTTCCAGGCAGCACAACACATTACCATACTGACGCTGCTCTGTAGTGCCAAAGAAAAGCTTTGATGAAAACATAACTGGGAAACTGGGAAATCTTTATATGTGTGTGAGTGCATTCGTGTGTGTGAAAGCGCACGCATGCACGCGTGTGCCTTCCCCGTGTGCTCTGTGTGTGCACACGCATGTTCTGTGCGGGCATGTTCGCGCATTCATGTGTGTGTCTTCCCCGGGTGTGTTTGTGCATGCCTGTGAGTGCCTGCGTGTGTGTCACAACAAAGACAGGACAACAATGGGAAACCAAGCAGTGTCAAGCTGCAACTTTATGTTCTCTAATTACTAAGTGGATACTGTATCTTGAGTGCGCTCCTATTGGCTGAGATACAAGGGCTTCTTTTTTGATTTATATTCATGTTGATGATTCAGTTGAATTATCAAAGTGTCAAACCCATCTGACAATATGTCTAAAAGAAATTCTTCAAGTGGAGAGCAACGCTGCCAAATTTATTCTGCCATTTCATTAATGTGGTTAGCTAGTTAGTTATCCATATTCTAACAGAGTAGGCTTGATGTTAGATCTTTGGCAAGGACACCCTGTACTGAGTTTTGGCACGGTACTGTGCCGCAGTATGCTGCTGACTCTGGGTCTTAACGACAGGCTAAACGAAGCGGGCGTTACGGCCCCCTGGATAGGTCATTACTCGTCCGTGGCCAAGAGCTAAACTGGAGCAGGGCTTTTTAAAGAGGGGAGCAGGTGTGTTTCACCATAGGGGCTGGAGCCGGCCCAAGACCAAACAGCCTTAACGGTCTTTATCTCCTTCATAATGAGGCCACGCTCTCCACACACCCGAACTCTGCCCACATGGGCTAATGCTGGAGGTATGGAGACCCAACCCTCCCCCCGGTTAAATGGTGACACTTTCAAAATGACCCATGCCCCAAGCAATAGAAGAACAGTGGCATGTCATGAATGTCTATAGACGCGGACTGATAGGACATGTTGCCATTTAAAGTGAGTTTCCTTAAGAATTTAACCCAGTTAATTATCAAAAAGTGCCTCTACTGTGGTAGAAAATACCTTTGAGTATTGGCGTGACGCGCTGACCTTTTCTTGTTTAAAAGTAAAATGTTTAAATAACTGTGCACTGAATAAGGATTCCCTCAGCATGTGTGTGTGTGCGAGTGTGAGTGTGAGTGTGTGTGAGTGGCTCAGTGTGTGTTTGTATGTGTGAGTAGCTGCGTACGTCAGTGTGTCTGAGTGGTATTGTCCCTCTCCTCTTTCACCTGTCTGAGTAGGTTCTCTAGTATGGTCCCTGTGCTCCCCACAGTCTTCTCGGTCCTGTCAGCCGAGTTGAACTTGATCAACATCAAACGGCATAGCATTCAAAAGTATTAGTGTTCTCTGTTGATGGGCCCTCTTGCTATCACAAATCAGTCCCTGAGCTACTTTATTATTTATCTCTAATTCATCAGTGTTGTCTCCTCGCACACGGGCAGTAATGCACACACATAAACTGACTGTGAACGCACACACACAGAGAGACACACACACACACACTCGTACGACACATACTGCACATTAATCTCTGCTTACCTTCAACTGAGCTTTTGTTTTTGTCAAAGTCTGTCATCACAGCTCTGCTAAAAAAAACCGAATCAAAAAGGTGTGTTTTTCTCTTGTCATTTTTTCTTTCACTACCTTTCCCCCAGGTCAGCGCCGAGCCAAAATATTTCCGAGGAGTGATTAGGCTCATGCTTGTACTTTCAAAATGCTGATTATTGCAGGGACCCGACAGGCCTTGTGTTTTTCTCTGAGCATTCTGGGGATGTGAGTCCGAAAGTAGCCCCATGGTGCCGCGACCCCTGACCTAGCGTGGGCGATCCCACCAGATGTGGAGTGTGTGCTGGGACAGTGGCGAGGGGCAGCTCGGTCTCACGCGGGGAGGCCCTGTCTCCCCAAACTGCCACAGAGAGCATGGCCAGAGGGGTTCTGTCAGCACCGTTATCAATCATACTCCCTCCCTGTCTCTCTCTCTCTCTTTTACGCTCACTTTTTCTTTCTCTCGCTCTCCCTTTCACACTGTTTCCTTTTTGCGCTGTCTCTCACTTCACCTTATTCTCCGTATTTCCCTGTTCCACTCTCCGCTTTTGTTTTTCTCTCGCTTTTTCTTTCAGCTCTCAGATATCCTCTTTTCCACTTAGACTCTCAGCTCTTTTCAGTCACATACTGTACACGCCTTCAGCTTCCTCCCTCCTTCACATATACACACTTTAACCTTCTCCGTGTGACTTTAGCTTTTTCTTTAACTCTCTAATCTGCCTCACCCCTGCTTCGCTTCAGTCTTAGCGAACACTTTTGGTCTAAAATTGTGTTTTTTATTTTTTTCCCCTTGTCCTTTAAATTGACAAAGCAGATGCTCTGGAAGGACACGATATGTAGCTCCAACTCCAAAAGGAATACATCGACCGTGATTTATCATGCCCAGGGAATCCGACTGGAGTGAAGAAGAAACGGAGAAGTGGACGAAGAGCAAATAAAAAAAGGACAGAAATCAGCATCAGCAAAAAAAATAAATAAAATAAAGGACGCTCAGGGGAAGCGAGATTAAGTTTGAAAATAACTTCATTTTTGTGCATCGTGATGCAGTGTAATGGGAGAAGGAGGCAGGGGTCGCGGTTTGAGAAATAGATGCCAGTTGTCCCCGCCATCCGGTGTGAGGTGTTCACTGACACATGGCACTTTGAAGGCCCCGGTCCCTCCTATCGCTGCGATCCGTTACATCTGCAATCAGGGCAAATGGGTTACAGCCAGCACAACAGACAACAACTAAATAAACAACATACCTGGGGTGGATCCCCTCCAATTCCGGACTGCCAGTCTGGCTTTGGTGCATTTTTAAAACATCACTAGGTAATTGAACTCGAATGTTCACACTGACACATTTGCATGGGGTAAAGGGGGGTTGGTGTAAGCAATGGAGCAGCTGGTACGCACCAGTACGACTCCGGCTCAACCAGTCCTTCTGACTTCATATGTAGCACTTAATTGGTTCCCAAGGCAAGAATGAAATATTTAGCTCGCACGTCCTTTAAAATGCGATTGATTTTGATCTGACAGCTGTGCCTGTCCCGCGCGAGGGAGTGAGAGAGAGAGTGAGGAGAGGGTGAGGGCTGTCTGGGCTCGTTGCCTGAGAATAGCGCGACAACACCCACTCACCCGCGCACAAACACCAGTATACGGCCACTGAATGTACAGGATCACTCACGGACGCCATATGCTTTCAACTAAAGCCTTCCTTTAAACCCCCCTATTTAACCTCCAGGAAACAACAAGCTTTGAGCTTTGGACGATCATGAGTGAAAGCTGTTGTGTTTTTATCTGTGCAAGTTCAAGGCGCACATGTACAGTCTGTAAAAAGTCTTTGTGCCTCTCTGCTGCCTTAAATGAAATTCTTTTAAATTTTACACTTTTTTTCCATTTCTTGCTTATTACTTTTGAAATCGCATGCCGAGAAAAATCTGAATGTTAAAAAGCACTTTAGCCGGTCTCGCTCCCACGCAGCCGAGACCTTGTCTGTGTTTGGTAGTGACTCCACTCAGTAGCATCACTCCAGCCAAAGTGAGGTAGAAATCCAATCAAATTGGATTAATGTCACTAATTATGTGACAGAAGTGTGCGGCGCACGGCAGTGGTGTGGTCACGCCATAACATGATAGAAATGCATTAAATGGAAACCTGCATGGGATCCATGGCTGGGAACCTCCCCCCTGTCAAATTGACTAAGCTGCAAATTACGTACAAACGGATATATCCTTTATATAACAGCAGTGATTTTCTCCACTTTATCCTACCTGTCAAGCTCAGAACATCACAGGCTAATTCTTTATTAAGTGAAAGGGCATCGGGGACCAGATGATCCAATTTAAGTACATTGGGCAGAATAGAAGACTAATTAAAACCCATATTTTTACATTATTAATTTTGGAACTTCACTTTTAATGAATGTGAAATGACAGGCCTTCCATTTATACACACATACTCTTTGGGCTGCTCAACAAGGGAATAAGAGTTACGGGTATACTGCAGGGGCTAAGAGGAATTTTTAAGCATCCATGGCAGACTTAATATCAAAGTTTAGACAAAGGTGTGCGCGTGTAACTTTCGCATTGTAAACACGCATTTTAATTGAGTGTATAGGTTTGGAGCCTTTGGTTTATTTGGGGCTGCTGTGAGACTGGAGACAAAAAGTAATCAGGACGTCTGTTGCCGGGGGTGCAACCTTGTCATTTAGCCCTCATTCTTCCACTCAGTACCTGCAGAAAGAAAAAGAAAGCATGGTAGAGAGAGAGAGAGAGAGCGCGAGAGAGAGAGAGAGAAAGACAGAGGCACCTACATGCCGTTTAATGATGTGCCCCATTTACAGTCACCTCTGCTCAAAAGCAGTGCACTTTTTTAGCCACGTCACCCTTAATTGTCCATCATGCCCTCTAATCAGACCATGACCCCGTTTTAGTGCTAACTTTAATTATCTTAGTGACTAGCACTGAAAAAAGCTGCTTTTAGCTGAGGCTTGCAGCGAGCCCTCTGTGGGTAAATGTTAAAGGCGTCTTGTTCCATACCCAAGGATAAAAAGGAAAATAATTTGCAATGCATATTACAAGTTGAAAACACGGCTAAAATGAATGAGCTTCTGTCTGCGGGAAAAAAAAACAGAAAACTGTATAAAAATGGGGAAGGTGGGTCTTGTGTTTACCCTTCGTAAAAACAATTCTTTCTATTCACTTTTCATTCCCCACAGGCTAACGCATCCTCACTTCCACAAATAGGCACAAGTCAGAGGGCAGTGAGTTTGTAAAATTGAGTCAAATATACAAAACAGCGATATTTAATGGCGTTTCTTTTTTCACATCAAGTGACCCCTGCATGGAAACCGATCTTTTTTTTTCCTCCGGTTTCAGGAAACTCTTGGAAGGCAAAAGCAACATCCTGAGTTGGTGAGGAGACAGGAGAGGTGCTGACATGCCGACAGGCAGGGGATCCTGGGAAAAGCCACAGACAGGAAGAGCCTGACTGACTTTGACCCCTGAGGTCAAGGCTGGGGGCTCGGCAACTGAAAGATGTTTCCAAGCCACACTCAGACTATCATAGAGTTTTACAGGAAATAGCGCAGAAATACTGTACGCTGTGAAATGTGGGAGATCTTTTTTATTGCTTGCTCTTTTGTTTTGCTCTCTGTGACATAAAATGCATTTTAGCCCTGAGCTATATTTGACTTATTTGTTTGAGGGGTTACTGTATGTAATTGAGTTGAGCTCGAGTCCATTTCTCATCTCTTTAATGTGAAAAGCTGGGTTTTTTTGGGCTTTGCTGCTTTTTTTTAACTTGGTAGATTTGCCATGACTAATAGAATTAGAGATGATGGGAAATGTGGAGATTTGTGTGACAGAATTTAGACTGGGATACGAGCAGACCGCTACAACGCTGCTCCAGTTTCTGACATGTGTTTTGAATCGAGAGGAGTTTTCTCGACTTTTTAGGCTTTTGTGTGGCGGGTCTCTGAAGGCCCTTTACAGTTAAATCAAATTGGGCGAGAGGAGATTGTCCTTTCCCCGGTCTCGCAGAAGGACCCATAAATCAAGGCGTCCATCGTTTGTCACACCTCTGTCTCCCAGCTCGTGGCTCGGGCCCACCGCATTCCAACTCGGAGTTTTCACGGCACAAATGTATCCATCAACCCCACCGAGTGGCCGCCAGCCGCCAAGCCGGCTCAGCGATCGATGGGTGCGATGTACCCTCCCTCTCGGCCTGTGTGCAGCTCTCTCTCTGCGTGGGAAGGGGTAAGAGGAACCTCATTTTAGCTGGTTTTAGCCTCGGGCCACTACTGTGATTTTACCCCATGCTCCTGGCCTGACGTCATTAAAGATGCATGATGATGGATACCATGAAGTCAACCTCTCCGAGGGGGTTTTGAGGTGGAGGGAGAGAAAAAAAAAGAAGCCTTGCTTGTTTTTCAGATCACACTAAGAATAAATCAAGACTGTTTAAATGTAGAGGTTGCAACTGGATGCATGTGACTAATCTTTCAATGCACATCAGAGGGGAGAGTAGTCAGGTATTTAATGGTGAGGCCTGTTTTGACCAGTTGGTGGTGCTCCTGTCACAGTGAATTCACTGGCTTGGATCTCGCTCTGTGATTCACATAAATACACTCTTGGCTGTTTCCAAACCGCGCTGGAGACACCGAAGACAATGATGCAAATTTAGATTTCAGAGCAAGACATGCTTGAGAAATTGTTTCTTTTTCGCCTCTTTTGCAATAGAAACTTGTATTTACTGTTACTAATTTTAGGTTCTTTCACTCCCACTTAACATAATCCGAGCCCCATCTTCTCCTCCCACTACATGTACATGTTTATAAAATGATACAGGATATTCATGAAGCCTTTACTACACCACACTCTGAAAAATTAGAAAAAGTAAATATATTCATGTTTCGCTATTTCAGTCTTGGAAATTCATTAAGTTATAAATATTTATCCATATGCATCTCGCACACCTGAACATGTAACCTTGAAGTTGCAGCATAGGAGCGTCGCAACAAATGCGGGGGGAAAGCACGTTTGTGTGTGTGTGTGTGAGTGTGTGTGTTCATGGTCACCGAGTGTGTGATTTCTTGGGAAGATTCAGCAGGTCTCCAAAGGGAATGACAGGGAAGACATTTGACAGCTGTGCTCCTTGGGTTCAGAGGTCATGTCAAGTCCTGGATGAGCCCAAGGTAAAATGCTTCACAGGGCCCGTACCGGTCAATGGGTATCGTTTGCCTCTGTAGCAAACGGGCTTGGCGGTAATGGGACCTCAGTCATGTGTCAGTGCCTGGAAGAAAAAGTCAACTACCATGAGGCCGCGTTTATAGCCTCCCAAAACAACAGAGAAAGTGGAGAGATTGAACTTTCAAACTCCCCCAATTTATAGCTTAAAGGTGTCATATGCATGATAAACCCTCTAGGTAGCGTCTATTATCAGTCAACACCTCTCTCTTTCAGTCACCCACTTCTCTCAATCTTTTCTCCCACTTTCTCTTTTACTTTCCCTGTCCCTCCCTCCCCTCGCCCTGTTTCAGCTCTAACTGCAGTTTCTAGCATCTCCCTTAACCGGCGCGGCCCATGCCGTCCCTGCTGGGGAGTAGAATCCATCCCCTCACTGGAAGACCCTGAAATAAGGCCTTTATCAGCCAACCCCACACAGTATCAGGGGGCCCCCCGCTCCTCTAGCTGCCTCTGATGTGAAGGAGAGATGGACAGAGCTCTGTGGTCCTCTGGTCGAGCACCAGAACAGGATTCAGCCCATTGTACCATTCAAATTAAGCAGGCATCAAAAGGGAAGAGGAAGCTGTTGTTGATGTATTGTCTCGTGTTATTTTAACCGGCTTAACTCAAGCCTCTTCATGGTGGAGTGTTGTGGCGCTGGATGCCGATGATGATAAGTGGTGGATTCTCTGTTAAGACTGCTAAGCTGCTGTGCTGGCTGAACGCGGGGCTCTGGCTCCGTTGGCTGTCGTAGCTGATTTTGGCTGTGGTTGAACCATTTCAATAGGTTACCATGGATTTATCCACTCAAAACCGCTGACTTGGCTGTCCGCGTGCAGCCTCTTCATGTCACCACTGGGACCCCTGTTTATTTCATAATGCTGACATTTTTTTTTTTTCTCGAGGAGATTTGAGGAAAAATTAAAGTTCAACACGACAAACACACAAAGAGAAAGTTTCTAGTGAGTTACACAGTTTTCAAGCCAAACTGTATTAATTCACCCGTTATTGGTTTCAATAACTTTCATCTTTTTTTTATTGCATTAAAAAAAGGTTTCAAAGTGTCTGTTCTTTTTGGTGTCGACAACTGTTTTCCTGGGCCTTCGAATTTGAAACGAACAGGCCTCCGTTTTAATAATGACACCAATAACATGCAGATAGCAGCCATAAACATATACGTGAGTGGAAATATGTTTTCCACGGACTTAAATTGCGGCATTTTATTTACCGGGCCGGTGAATAATCACCCTGTAAAGACGGTTCAGTCAGCTTGGAGTACTTGTGAATAGCTCCCTCCATTCTCCGCTGAAAGCTGTCTATTTAATTTCTCTCTTCTGTCCTCAGAGCAGCAGCTATTAAGTACCTTCATATGTCAAGCCAGTGACACCTCCTCCATTCTCTTCAGCTTGTTTAAGCGTGCCCCTGTATTGTTGCCCGCCGTGCTTGACGTGTTAATAGCTTAATAACGTAATCTGGCAAATAATGACACCTCATCACAAAGACCGAGGCCAAATGTTTACAAGAGAAGCTGTAATGTATGATGACAGTAATCTGAATAAAAATGAATTTACTGGCATCGTCTCATTTGCAGTAAATTTTCACTTCTTCCGTGCACAACTGATGCTCCGCGGACACCTTCCTTTGCTCTCTAGCTGTCTCATTACCCTGCCTTTCAAGTGGTGGGAGAAAGGGAGAGACGGAGAGAAAAGAGATGGAGAAAGGGGTGAGAGTGTGAGAGAGAGAGAAAGAGGGAGGTGGGGGGGGGGGCGGGTAGAGGAAGAAAGACGGAGAGGGCAAGGAGGAGATAGGCACTGATAGAGCTTGTTATTTTCAAAGCTATTTCCCCCTCTATTGTTTGCTGCCGAACAGGAATAAGGAAAAAAGAAGAAGTTCACACCGATTTCAAAAAGTCTCACTTCCTTTTTGACAGATGTGGTGTCAGCTTTGCTGTTTAATTAAAAGGAAATGGAGGTGATGATTGCAACACAGACGTGATCTGATATGATAATGTATTTACAATCATCAAGATGATCGTCATTAAGGATGTGTCAAGGACGAATTCATTGTGGGATTTGGGGTCCTGAGCTGTCAAGTGTATTTTTCTGAGGCAGTCGTGTGATTGTCAGGAGGATGCTGTGACTATGACAGTCACAATTAATAATTTGCTAAAAGAATGTGATTGAGTTTTATCCGCAGTTTTGTCGTGGCGATTTCCAAAGCCCAAAACATTTATACCAGCGAGGGAGGGGGGAGGCGGGAGGGGGCCGATGAAGGCCCTGGCAAGACAGAAACAAGAGACAAAAATACCCTTGATACATATGCTATATGGGATTCTATTATTAAATAACTTTGAATTATTTCATGCACGCCGGCTTGAATTTTTCATAAGAGGTGCATATGGAAGGTTCATCAAAACAAATTGTTTGATTTTGACAATTACTACAACAATCACACCCTTCTTTCACTGCACCTGTTTGAAAATGAATAATTTGAAGTCATTTTAATTGCTTATGTGACAGCTAATCATCAAGGCATTAATTTATTTATCGAGCTTCATTTGAACTTCCTCCTTAGTGATAACATATCCAGCCTTACTCTCTAGAGTAACAAGATACTGATTAAACTGTAGCAACCTCCTTCAGTATTATGCAGATGCCGAAGACTGAGCCCAGAGTGGCTGTAATAATAAGATGCATGATCCACGCTAAGACAAGATTGGTCATACGATTGAAATACAGGGGGAAAAAAATAACTTGTTGATTTTTATCATAATATCTGAAAGTTAACTTGATACCCTGGGGAGGCCAGAGAGGATCAACGCGGTAATTGTAAATATCTTTGGTGTGTAGATTTCAAATGGTCTTTTAATTATGTGGCTTCATTTTATTGAGTGAGCCTTTGAAAAAAAAGGGAGCGCGAGAGAGAGAGAGAGAGAGAGAGAGACGGAGGGGGGAACACAGGAGTGTGCCCTCAATGAAAAGACACACTCGACAGTGTTGAGTTATGTGACAAAACACAGAAAGTGGAGAACATCTGCCCCAAACTCTCAGAGAAGCGGAGCATTAGCCTGAATGTTTCTAGCTGCTGGTGGCTCATCTGCAGTTGGTGGTGTGCCGGGATTGGTGCGATGGCAATGGGGAAATCAGCCACTGTTCTCTCTCTCTGGGTCCCAAGCATGGCCATTAACTGACTGCCAGCAGCTCTGGGAAGAGGAACAACAGATGCCAGCAACTGAAAAGCCTCCAGCTCTTCAGCTAAACCAATCCCAACTGAGTCGGGACGGGCCTCTGTAGATTTTTGGACATACAGCGAACAAATGTGGACATGAAAGGGGGAAGAGGAGGGCTGTTCTGGAGGTAAAGATTTGTTAACCCTCTTGAACTTGACAAGAGACGGGACCGAGGCACAGATTAGCCCTCTCAAAGCTGGCTTTCGTAAAAGGTTGCTGTGTGAATATGTGAACATTGGTGTGAAGTGGTGTGTGCGTGTGTGTGTGTGTGTGTGTGTGTGTGTGTATGCACATATGTTTGTGTGTTTGCACGCGCTTGTGCATTTGTGTTTAAACAACTTTGCCTGTTTGCACATTCTATATGCAGACACGTGGAGTCGTAACGACGGCAGCACATTAAACGGTATGTAATTACAGCGATGAAACCATTTAATTATGTTGTAATTACATTTTACTTCTCTGCCATTACCATATGTGTTCGACTGCAAAGATTTCCTTTTCATTTGATGTCATTAGATATCATTGTAACCATTTGGCAGAGCACTGCGCCGCTTACACCACAGCTCAACTTTCATTTCCTCCCCAAAAGCAGGAAAAGACATCGACCTAAAACGTCCCCACGTGTTTAAATGATTCACGTCCTTGTCTTCTAACTGGAAACTTGTAATGACGCTGAACTATCAAGGTGCTGCCGCCACCTCAGGGCGAGGAGGTCACACATCTGAGCGCCGCATCAGAGCTCGGGAAAGACTCGCGGAAGGTGAGATGGTTCTGACCACATCAAGCACCCGCGCAACAAGGGAATGAGCAAATGATGGGACAGCGAAGTATGGAGAGGGGGGCGGGGGGGAGCGGGGTGGGGTGGGGGAGCAAGAAAGCACAAAGCCTGGGTAAACACAGCTAGGTCTGCATCTGGAACCAACTAAAAAGATGCTTAATAATGCAGAGCCGTGCAGGCGGGCCCTGTGCAGCTGTTGTGTGCGCAGGACCATGAAAGACTCTCCATCTGACAGCTGGCTCCATCTAGCTGGCTCCATCACCCTCTCCCTCTCTTTTTCCCTCTCTCTCACCCTCTCCCTCTCTCTCTCTCTCTCTCTCTCTCTCTCTCTCTGCCTCCCTCTCTCTCCTCTGCGGTCCAGAATGGCAAGGAGACAGCAGATTAGGGATTAGCCAATCCCTGCCATCCTCATCTGTCCCATCTGCCTGCCAGCCAGCCAGGACTCCCGATTCCAGGGAGGGATGGGACGTTACCGAGCAGCGAGGGGGGGGGGGGACGCGGGACAGCGAGGGAGACAAAGCAGGACCGAGTTCCGGGACGGTGGGAGAACTGGGACGAGGCAAGGCTACAGAGGGTGAAGCCGGAGAGGGGAAGGGGAACGGGCGGGTGTCAGGAACACGCGGGCAGAGACGGGACGGCAGGACTTGACTGAGACAGACAGGGACACAGTTTGGGGAATAAAAGATTAGAGACCTCACCCTTTCGATGAACTTCAGGCTACTTTAACAATTTAAGTCAGTGCCATGATACATGCCACGATTCTGTAATCTCATGAAACATTCACACGACCTGCCAGTCTGAATATTCAACAACTTTTCGATACATCTCCGCGTCTTAATCCGTGGCTGTCTGGCTGCACGCGGCACGTGAACGTACATTATTCTCCGTGCAGAGATTTCACCTGAACAAAGCTGGCAACCCTTTATAGTGGCTAAAAATACACCCTTGTATTTTGTCTCGGTATCAAAGAGACCACTTGTCTTTTTAATAATCTGCCAGCTCACATTTGGCAGAGACCAGAAAGCGCACTCAGAGAAATAATTGCTGTTATCTGTTAGAGTCAATAAAACCTCTACAATTGCACTATTTGAGATAAGAGTGTGCTCCTCGCCATGTGTTCCCCCTAAACGAAGTCCCGCTAAATGATTTAGATATACACTCACTAAGTATCTGCTTATACATTATGAGTGTAATAAGCTCCAGGCAATTGCAGGCTATTGGAAGCATCAGTCATTGAACTAAATTACAAGGAAACAGGCACACATGCAAATGTGGTTTCAGCCGGAAAATAATCCGGATATCAATATTTTCGGTTCGCAGTCTTTCACGTGACGTTTCTCCTCTCCTCCTTTTTTGTCTCTGGCAGTAAGTGAATTTACTGTAAACTGCAGGTGTGCCGGTGTTAAGCGAGCATTATCAGATGGCAGAGGCATTATAGCTTTTGTTTCATATTATAAAATGATCCAAACTTAAGGGACCAAGTTTTACTCAGCAACAGGGGAATTTCCTTGGGAAAAAAGAGAGAAAAAAAAAAGTTTGCTCCTTTTCCTCAAGAAAGGCACCCGGTAGCTTAACAGGCCCTCAGCTCCACTACCTGGTTCCCTCTGTGCACACCTTTAAATCACACCCAGGATAGTTGCCTTGTCAAAGCTCTCTCAGTAAGCCAGGCATCTGAGAAACATTAAAACACTTCCTCATGCAAGCCCGAGCCTCCCACAGGGCAACGAACAGGAGCAGAGCCTTTCTCTCAGGCCCAGTATCCGGGGAGGATACTGCTCAGTACCGCTTGGAAAGTCCCAGCTCGGACAGCGGTGGTTAATATTTTAATAGCCTACGGCTGAGGCAGTTATCATCCAAGTGTATTCTTGTTGGTGGATTTAAAAAAACCCACTCTCACTCCCTCTCGCTCTCTCTCTTTCTCACAGTTAAGAACCCGATTTGAGTTTTTAATTATTCTTTTTTGAATTCCCCAACCAGCTCTCCTCTGTTCTTTTTCATTTGTGCTGTGCAGTTTTTCCAAGACTCGTGCCCAGGGAATCCCTGACAGTGTCCTACTTAACTTTTCACTTTCTTTCCTGTGATTTGTTCTTTTTTTTCCAGTTTGAGGGACTATTACTGATCAATCCGCAGCTTCTCTCCAAACACCTGCGTTTATATTGATCAGTCATCTGCTTTCCCTTCTTTTGAACTTAAGGGAAGTCTTGTCAGAACAGGTAAAAAGTGATCAAATCCCCTTATGAAGCCATGGCTCTGTACTGTGAAATCCTCTACTTGGGAACAATGTTTGCCCGCGAGTGGTATACTTTGGAGTTGAATGGGCACCAAAACAGTTTCCGGCATTGAACCGGTCTCCGAACGCAACTTTGCAAAGAATTTTGTTGTTTCTACAAAACAGCACGTAAAGCTCCTACAGTGTTATCACAGGGCACCTCTTTAAAATCTAAAATGAATTATAGAGGAAGACGATCAAGTGCGGAGAGAGGAGTGTGGAATAAAACATGCATATTTGTGTGTTAGAGCCTATATTGGCATGTGTGTATACATGAGTGTATTTGCATATGTTTGCATGTGAACATTTGTGTCCATGCAAATGCAGGTCTACAGGTCTTCTTTCTATATGTGTGCGTGCATGCACTTGTGCATGTGTGTGTGTGTTTTTGCATGTGTGTGTGTGTACGTGCGCGCGCGTGTGTGTGGCTGCTCTGAGCCAGCCGTCAGCACAGCCTGCAGGGAAGGGGCCGGGGTTACGGCATCAGCTGCAAGCAGGAATGAGAATGGCTGAGAGTCAGACAGACACTGCCGTGGGTTATTATGTTTGAGTCAGACCAAGCACTCCTGGGAGCACCGAAAATATTGCTGTTACAGTTGTAACATTATCACAACAGAATAAATAAGAGCGGACCTGGGACACCCGTGGAAAGGTTTCCTTAAAAAAAGGAATATATGCACGGGCCAAAACAGAGCGGGAGTAATTAATTAAATAAATCTCATCACAGCACTCCTCTGCACACTTAATTGAAGTGTGCTAAACACGGCGAGTGCTTTCAAAATTGAGAGGATGGGTCAATCCGAACCTCTGCACCTCCATAATGAAAGAGAAAAAGGAAGATAATAGCACACATAACCTCAAGCAATTAAAGGGCTCTAGAATGTGGTGAACAAGCTTTGCCCTCTTGGACACTGTTGACCCACAGTGCCCAACAAGGTCCCCTGGGAAATAAGCACTTATTAAAAATGGAGGAACAGCCACAATCCCACTGAGGCTGTAATATGCTATAGAGTAATTTAATTCTACTTACATGTATCACTTCAGCTTCCGTGCCGAGTATGAAGCAATTCAGCATTTCATTTGACAAAATATGACCTGTCAAGAGACTGAATAATAACACTGTTAGATCAGATGTGTGGACAAGCAACACAGTGCTGTGCATGGTTCCAGAAAAAGGTCCTGCCATTCATGAAGATAGCAACTCAACATAATTGTCATTTCCTCTGGAAACATGCTGCTTTTTACAATAAAAAGCAATACATAAAAAAAAGAGAGTCTCATCTACTTAAGGGATTATTTTGAAAGTCTCTCTTTACCCTCCAACAGACTGATGAAACACACTTCCATGCTTGATTTGATCATTCTTCATAAAGGAGAAAGGCAAAAAAAAGAAAAGGGGGAAAAAAAGTATACAACAGAATCACAAGTCCTGGCATGGGTTTGGGAATATTGGTTGTACCCTCCTCAAGAGTCAGGAAAATCCCCTGGTATGGCTGCTCTTTCTTTGTGCTGTGTAGCTTCATCGCAAATAAACATACTGTCTGTTATTGTTTTCCCATAAGAACTTCAGAGTTAAAAAAGTATATTTTTTTCCTTTGCTCTTCAAAATGAAATACAGGTCAGTGTCCTACATAAGTTTGCTGCAGTTTCGAAAACATTTTTGCAGCATATTTAAAGTGTGAGTTAGTGGCTCTCTTTTTGTTTTTTGCTAAATTCCTTAAATTCTCTGTGAAATATTTGCAATTTATTATTTAAAAATGGCTCGGAAAATGTTTGAGCCATTTAGTGTAAATAATGATCATTATTATATATCCAGATTTATACGCTTCGGTGTGAGACTGGGAAAGATTTCAAATGCAACCATGAATAAAACAAGTGCTGTAGGGGAACAATTTGGGACGTCTGATTTTCTCTGTGGGTGTTGAGATGAATAAAAAAGGGCCCTTCTTGAGCATGCATGTGTGGTTGTCTTTGGGAGAGCGGCCATGCCCTGTGGACAGATAAAGGAGTGATAGGACACCGGGGGATAGGGCAAGGACACGTGGCGGCCCGCCCCTGGTCATTGGTGACAAGAGCAGGGGGACGTTAAACACACACACTGGGCTGACTCCACACTTTGATTTAGCGTTTTTGCCTAATGTTACAAAGGGGGGTTACAGAGGCCCACTGGAGATGGGATCAGCAGATCTCACCGACTGTCGTCATAAAGAAGCCTGCGGAGGGCTCAAACCTCGATTCACATCTGATGCACGAGCCAAGCTAGCGTGCATGCGAGCGAGAGGAAGAAGAGAGGGAGAGAGGAAAAGAGGGGTGGTCCGTAGACCATAGAGAACAATACACAAAGGGCATTTAATGATTCCATATTGATGCTCTGTAAATGGCTTAATTTGTCTGAAGACACACAGCAAAGGCAGTGCTGTGTTGAAAACAGTATTGACTCAAAACACATGATTTAATACATATTAATATTGGATGAATAACTCATTAATGGATGCATCAGACAAATCATAATACTGTGTCATAAATAGATTGAGGGCTTTTAACAATTTATGGGATATTGGACGATTTTCCCCGAAACATTGTGCTACAGATCCAACTTCCGGCCATAAAAGTCTCGCACCGTACGCGCAGGTAAATAATCGCTCCCTCTCTTTTTTTTTCTTCTTTTTTTTCCAGCTAGTTACTCTCACTGTGGGCTGGGAGCTGATCTCTGCTCCAGACACTTTCAAGTCTACTTAATGTAGCCTACACGGGCTTCACAGGCTGTTTCATGCTCTTATGGAAAACAGGCCTTTGAAATCCCTCAGCAGCCCAATCTTAATCTCATTTGTGAATATGAGCCGAGCCACGACAGGACCAGGAACATCCTCGTCTTCCTAAAGCACCGTTTCATTTGTCAGGAGATTTGGGGCGGTTGACACTGGAGGAGTGATTTAATTGATTTTAATCACACACCTGAGATAGGGGGAGCGAGGGGGCTGCCCTCAACGATTATTCAGAAGGCCCGTCCCGTTGCTGTATCTCTGCTTTCAGCCCTCTGTTTGTTTTGATACATCAGCATTTTGATGGATAGGAGTTGGATTATGAACTTACAAAGCGGTTTGGAATTTTAAACGTGACCTTGGACTCATTATGCCAATGAGAAGAATGAAACCATTGTTTGTCAGAGGAAAGTGCATCACCGTCCTGCACACTTTGGTGAAAAAGCGTTTCCCAAGAAGCCGCGTGCAATATGGATTTTCTATTTCCAAATGTTGCTGTCAGCTTCCTGACAACGTTGACTTATTATCTGCAGTTGACTGTCTACTCAATGTTTAACGGACACACACTGTGAAAGCGTTCCACAGGCAATGCTCAACTTTGTACCACTTAAAGATGAATTTTTCCCTTTTGCCTCCTCAGGAAGTTGGAGCCTTCTCCCATCCCTCGGCGTACCGCGGTAATTTGTTATGAAAATGTGGACCAAAAGCAGAGGGAGAAAAGCAGGACCACGTTGTTGCAAGCCATTAGTTGGGAAAGCTGTTTGGTGAACATTATAATGCAAACCATCCCAAGGAAAAAAAAGAGTGTAAGACAGCCTGGGGAGAGAGATTTAAATATGTAATAAACTAATATTTCATTTATTTCCCTCACATGGGAACCTGACCATTTAGCTGCAGCTTACTCAGATCAGAACCTCTCCACTTTAATGAGTGAAGCCAGCAATTAAACACGAAATATTGGAAAACAGCTATGAAGTAACCAAGAAAAACATTTCAATATACAAGTCACTTTTGATATATTTTGTTTAGTCCGTATAATTCTTCCTTATCTCGAACATCCTTCTTTTAAAATCGATTTTCAGCAGTTTTTTTTTTAAAAGTTCAAAAATGGAAAAAGTGAAACAAAAGTTTCCAAGTTGCATTTTTGCCCTGCATTTCATGGTTCTCTTCTGCCCTCATTCCTTCATTCACAGCCCTTCTCTCAGCTTTGGTTTTCCCCGTTACAGATGCACAGTGGAAGCCTGTGTTTTATTATGTGATTTTGCCCTGTCTTTTCCGCTCCATGTAGAATACAATGGCATTCATTCTTGATGAGGTTGCTGTCACTTTTAATTTCTGTTAGTTCGGGTAAAATGAATGACAGTCAGCCTTGTAATAAATATAACATGCACTGCATTAATTTTTCAGAGGACAAGAATGGGAGGCTCCCGTTACTAATTCCTTTTCAAATGTTTAGATTTATGGCTCTCTCAATGAGTGCATCTTTTTCAAACTTTGTGGCAGAAATATATTTCCATCTCATTAATGAGCAATTAAGGAAAAAGAGGATGATGCATCCAGAATCTCCATACTAAAGGACATGTCTTTGAAGCATCTTCACGCTGTTTGTGTGTGTGTGTGTGTGTGTGTGTGTGTGTGTGTGTGTGTGTGTGTGTGTGTGTGTGTGTGTGTGTGTGT
>JAUESF010000014.1:13058685-13093685 GCA_032274765.1 Malacoctenus tetranemus | reverse complement strand
AATAATAATAGTGGTAAAAAAATAAAAAAAGAAGACATTTTCACAGATAAGACTACAACAAGAAACCAGGAGTGGCCTGACTCTTCTTTTTTAATTTTTCTTTTCTTTTACAGTGAATTACAAAAATACAGACTTAATCAACCAAAACTTTGACTTTGGAAGTTGGTGAATTATTTTAAGCCTTTGACCATGAAAGTTGATGGATGAGTCGGACGTTCAATCGAAGAACTGTCCAACATGCGCACCCAAAAATGAAAAATGTGAAAGGGGAACACACTCGCCGTGCAGCGCGAGTGGACAGATAGACAAACGGACGTTACAGGAGGAAGATCCATAAGTCCTTACCGTGACCTCAGAGTGTCAAACCAGCAGAGTCACGTGACGGACAAAGGCTCTCTAATTAACAGAGAGGACTCTGGAAAGCCGCTCTGTAATGAGGCACCATGCTGGACGGGCCTCCAGTGAGGCACTCGGCCCATATGCAAGGCCAGCATTGCAGGAATTTACATACTGCAGGTCAATTGAACATATGCACACTCAAAACTGACTAATGACTTCCACTAGCGCTCTGATTCTATTTCACAGGCTGCTCTCAGGATGTGCGTAGTATAGAACACTAATGAGGATAACACTGGCAGGCGTACGGCCGCAAACATTAATATATGTATCGAGACTCGGGTTCAATATTAAACCTGGTTGCTGGGGAAAGGGCTACAACCACAACATTTTTGTGGGAACAACTTCAGGCTGCTTGACTGAACCTCCCGCACAAAGGAAGTGTTTCATCGTGTGGCTGATCAGCAGGGAGCAAAAGCCAATGTCCAGTAAAGTGCCCATCCTTGTCTTTTTGCCGCACATTTACTCTCAGACAGCTGATGCCCGGTACCTGTAAGGCCACCCATTCACTATTAAAGTCTTCCCCCAGCACCCCACAGTTTGGACAGTTTGGGGGCTCGGTGGGGGTGTGTGTGTCCATCTGCGTGTGGTTGCATGCTTGCGTGCTTGACTGCCCGTGTGTGCGTGCATGCGTGCAGCCGGCATGCATGTGTATGTATGCGCATGAGAGAGGGGGTTTATGTTGAGGGGGTGGCGGCGAGGAGTTGGAAGGTGTTAAAAGTAGGAGTGCTGGTGGTGGTGGGGGGTGGCTCTTATTTGGCTGGGTGTAAAAAAATGCCCCCAGGTCTCCTGATGGAAGAGACAGGTATTAGCTCTGAGACCTCCATAGTCCCAGCTTGCCATTAGTTTCCTCTCCAGCTGCACCAGGATCCGGACTATGAATCTGCCATGGCTGGTCATTCATCAGTTTCACAGTCCGCACCAGCACACACACACATTCCAATAACAACACTGTGAAATAGTGAGTGAGTGAGTAAGAGACATAGCGAGGAAGAGTGGGATAGAAGTAGAGAGAGTAAAAGTGTGAGAAAAATATCTTGTCATACAGAGACTTTTACTTCAGCAAGCGTGTACGGCGACTACATACTGTACCTTTGACTCATATAAGGCGGGTACATTACCTGCGCTCAGTGTGTGTGTGTGTGTGTGTGTGTGTGTGTGTGTGTGTGTGTGTGTGTGTGTGTGTGTGTGGGCGGGCGGGCGGGCGTGTGTGCGTGCGCGCACGCAGGGCATTCATGACCAAAGAAAAAAGTCCACACTCAAATGTTTGCCTGATAGTGTACATGTGTGAGTGCAGTCTTCCACAAAAAGGTGATGAGACATGATATAAATTAACTCGGGCTTCTGCGTGCTGCCGTTTCGCACAGTTGAGCATTAGCCCGAGCCCCACAGAGTGATGTGGAGCTTCCTGTCAAACAGGAAGCATTTAAATGTTGGCTGGAGAATTATGGAATTGCCTGTGGAAACATATCGGGAGAGGTCAAACGCAAAGGTCAGCACTCCAAGACTTTCCATGTCAAGGTCCTCTCTCGTCAGACCCTTCAAGTTTTTTGTTTTTTTTCTGGCTCTGGTGGTTTGTTTCAATTGTAACATTTCTGGACTGGAAATTAAACCGTGTGGAAATATTAGTGACACAACTGCTGACTGCATCCCTCTCACCTGAAAAAACAAAATCTGAGTAACTTTTCCTAAGCATGAAACAGTTTTTCTTTTTTCTTTTTTTCCTTTTCTTTTTTCTTTTTTACATCAAATCAGGGAGAATGACCTGCAACAAAACAAATCAATCAAAGTGTTCGGTTTCATCCAGACGACCTACCGTACCACCAGAACTTTTTTTTCCTCCCCTCTTTTTTGCTGCCCTGAGTGAGTGAAGGCCACAAGCTCTGTCATGTAGTGTATATGCTAACTCAAAAGGAAGGACAGGTCCTAGCGATTCGGTCGCTTGGGTTGATGTGACCAGGACATGGCCATGGCAGCAGTGAAAGCCCGGTTGAGCCATAGTGACACGTCGTCTCCATCCATCTTCAGTCTGAAACATTTTACGCTAACTGACAGAGCGTGGCGCTTGCTTACCCACCTCCCAGAGGAAATAGTCCAGACTGGTGTCTTCTTGACATGCACTAAAGAGTGAGCAGTCCAGAGGTCCAGAGGGGCATTGTGTATTCAGTCCAAGACGAAAGGTTAGATCCTCTGAAAAGAAAGAGTAGTTCAGTATATATTGTTGAAAGTGACAATGACTTTTTTTTTTGGTGTGTTATTCAAGCAAATAAACAATTCAGTCGCTCCTTTCACATTTTACCCCCCGCGGTGTTATTGTGCGCTACTGCTGTTTTCAGGTATAAATGTAGGTGTAAATGTTTGTTTAAAACTGTTTCATGTTTTAATTGCTTCATGAGGAATGTAGATTGAGTTTACGGAAATATAATTTCTATTTATGTGTGTGGGAAATAAAACATGTGAACATATGTTAACAATGCATTAACATATGTTTAGGACGGGATAAAAGATTGAGAAAGTTTGTGCGTTTACTAATTCATTTTTTTAACTCTTTTTTTATTCATGCAAGATGTTTAAATTTAAAGAATTAAAATATTCCAACAAAGACGTAAGCCACTCACTGACAGCCTGAATTTTGGTCCACACTTATGTTCATATCCTGTATCTCGGTCAGGTACCAAAAGAAGGGGGGAGGTAGAAAAGGAGAATTGAGCAGTGGCTGTAGTAATAAATCACAGGATCGCTGGTGACATTCATACAATACGGATACAGTGTTAACTCAATGAGTCGGACAGCCCTAGCCTGTTCCTCCATCCTGACCTTGCCTCCCTGTCGTAATCAATCATGTTGGCACGGCACACACGCTCCTTATTTATTATTACTCTGGACCCGCATGTACAGTAAACAATGAGTAGAATACATTCGAAAGACTGAGAGGGAAAGAGAGAGGGAGAGAGAGGGGTGCTATTATAAGAGGGAAGGTATAAAGGTCCGGTGGAATAACCGGGGGGCATGTGTGTCCAGCTGGCTGGTTAAAAGACGACTGAACAGGACAGTGAGCCACCACCATGGCCAGTAGCAAGCCATAACGTGCAGAAATGTGTCTGTTGCAGTAAAAAGGTCAAATTATTATCACTCGTTAAAATTTTCAAATGCTGCTGCTGATGTTGTGAAACATCATAGTGTCATGTTCACGTCCTGCCTTTTTTTCTTTTTTCTTATCGTATTATCGGCGGCTGCACACTTGGATAAGTGGACTCTATTTATAGGAAGGTGGTGTTAAAGCTGTTTTCAGGTCTGTCTCTACTTCAAGATCACATTAAGGAACCCGTCAGACAGATGTCATTCAATTCGGTGCCTTTTGACTGTTTTCCCTTTTGAAATATTATAATTTACTTCTGTTATTCTCAGGTAGCAGGTGTATATCCTGAGTGACAAACCATTTTCTTTGAAAAACTAATAGCTTACAAAGTCAGTGTAAATTAACAATGACCCAATGTGAAGCCTCCATAACACCACCATAACAATCCATGAAAGCCAGCCAAGCCAGACGTCATACAGTCCCATATGCAGCCTATGCAGGGGGCCTGTCTTGGCAACAAAACAGGGCCCCCATGTACAGCGGAGGGCCCCTGAACTCTTCATGAAGGATGGCTGGCTACAAGCAGGGCCGAGGGGGAGTCAGTTTAAAACACATACCATATGCAGTTAGGAAGAGCCTCATTTATCAGCTCCTGAAATTCCTTGGTTTTTACACCTCAGACCCCCCAGCACTTTCTCTCCTTCCCGAGGGGTTAGCCACCTCCTAACTGTACACCACAGATGACAGGTCGCTGAGACCTGGCTTTAACTGTGGACCACGACTCTGATTTGTCTCTCCATTGAAATAACAAGGCATTGATTATGTAAGTCATCCAGTGACAGTGTAACAGAAAAAGTTCGATAAATATGCCACAAAATAAATTGCACAGAGCAGGCTGTGATTCTCTCCACAGCCGTGTCTCTTTTTTTTCTTGTAATTTTAGGCTGTGTGGTTTTTTTTTTGTTGTTTTTTTTCCAGTTTCCTCGTAAAGTCGATCAACCTCTCCTGTCTTTGTTGCCCTTCTCCTGCCCTTCCTGTCCAAGCTCTTCTTCGCAGTTGGACATCATCTGGCCCGTGAATGGCACATTGTTACGCTTGTTCCTCAGTGGCCGTCTGAGCAGATGCCACGAGCAGCCGCAACACTGGTCCCTGCACAAGGTTGGTAGCTCGCGTTCAACACGGGGCTGTAAATTACATCCCGCGAACACACAAACACTGCGCTCAACTGAGTTTCGGCAGTTTAGAGCACCATTGAAGGAGCATGGCATGTCCTGATTCTGTTTGAGTGAAGACCAGTTTCGGGCAGCGGGGGAAGTGGCCCCCGCTGTGCACGAATATGGCCTAGACGGAGGGATCACGCACGGACAGCTGGGCTTTGAACTTCTTACCCCGGCGTTCCTGGGGTCAACAGCTTGGTGGCCGCAAGGGTCAGCCAGCAGTAAGAGGCCGTCTTCTAGTGAACTGCTGGACCTATTTTGACTGGGTCCCTGTGGCATGATTACCCCATTGTGACTGGAGGTGATACTCTTCAGAGGGATCAGGTGAAGCAAAGTTTAGAAATAACATTTGGGCTGAATGCATGCTCCTCCTTTTTCTTTTTTTCCCCCCCTTCTATTCGTGGAGTGTGTGGGAACAGGAAACGCTACAAATACCTTCTTGATTTGAATTTGGTTCAATTTAAGACTTAAACAATTATCAAAGACCTGCCAACAATGTGGGGTTTAGTTTGTACAAAACTTCAAACAAAATCATGGAGTTAAGCTTGCTGGAAGTACAGTAAATAACACTATAGATCTTAGATGAGACACAATAAAATGTGATTTGTTATGATCTTGGGAAATACATGGCTCAAAATCCAATCAAAGATATCACCAAAGTGTATTTGAGGAAGAATCATCCTTGTTGCGACTTGCTACAGACAATATTTACACACTCAAATCCCACGCCTAGTCAACGGATGCATAGTGGCTCGCTAAGATATATGGGTTACTTTATTCATAGCACTTCAATTACAAAATCATGTATTGGGGGAAGAATAAATTAATAATAAAACCCCCTATCTGAACTTCTAATATTTTGCTTGGCGAAGGGAAACGAATTACCCTTTTCAGAACTGATGATGTATTACTAGCGTTTGATCCTTGGAGGTTTCGCCATGCTCACATTCATTACTTTCAAGTGCTGAGGTGTATCTGCAATTAGAAGCACCTTGCAGTGGATTTCTGACACTCCCGCAGACTTGAAACACCAGATCATAGAATCATCACGGCATTATACTGCAGGAGAGGGGACGGTGTCTCCTTCGAATGGAGGCGAAGACGAGGGGGGGTGGGGGGTGGGGAGGTGCTGCGGGTTCTTAATTTAACCATGTGCCCGTAAGTGAGGAGAGCCGGTAAGCAAATGAGGACCTTTCATTAAATCAAAGGTGATTTTTGTTCTGCTAATGGGTGCCCCAAAAATCTAGTACAGCGGCGGAACATGTGATCATTCTCAGCGGAGCTCGCTATACTGCTACAGACCGGTCAGGGCTATTCTTATTACAGTATGCATAATGTAATGAGCATGCTTGTTTAATTTAATCACACTGAGTGGACCGCGTTAGTATTTCTTTGAAACGACAAAGCCATACAAGCATGTGGTTTGATAGAAGAAGAAAAAAAATGGGGGGAATAAATA
Organism: Malacoctenus tetranemus; assembly: GCA_032274765.1. Taxonomy (NCBI): domain Eukaryota; kingdom Metazoa; phylum Chordata; class Actinopteri; order Blenniiformes; family Labrisomidae; genus Malacoctenus; species Malacoctenus tetranemus. The sequence continues at coordinate 13,087,534 of JAUESF010000014.1, read as the reverse complement.
ATACAATCGCTCACCCGGCTTGTATAGATAATGTAGTTGCTATTTCACAAATGGCAGCCATTTACATGGTACAGTGAGTTCATGGTATGGAGAAGTCGTGTGGACCTCTGAGGTGTTTTTTTTTTTTTTTCCCACCGTAAAGTTCGGTTTTAATTCAAATGCCCAATTCTCAAATGTCTTTAGAATTAATGTCCTTAAGAATTGCTGTCATCCTCAAGTCCACCACTGATTGGTCCTGACAGGGGCCAAAACGGTCACTGTGGTGAAACACCTCAGAGAAGCAAAGGAAGTTTGGCCAAAAAACACGCTGAGCCATTATGTTAAAGTAAACGACAGCACTTCCTAATGTCATTTGGCAGTGCTAGCACTCAGCAATTAGGGCCTCTCTTAATGCGACGCTGGGAGCATTTCTCCTCAAGGTTAGCGCCTCATTTCCCCACGATGGGTCTGCAGGGCCGCACCAGATGCATTGTGGGAGCTGGGGGGCGCGAGTTAGGACAGGTGTCCGCCACCTTGGATATCTCCCCTCGCAGCTGGCACCAGCTGGCACCCCCAGTGCCCCATCCGGACGGTCTGCTCTCTCTCTTCTCCACGGAGGAGAAGGAGGAGGAGGAGGTGCCGGAGTAAGAGGGGGGGCATGTCAAGGGCAGACCTGGTACAAGCTCACTCACAGGGCACCCATGCCATGACATGACCTGGCCACTAGGGGACCTGCCAGCAGTGAGGGGTAGGAGTAATGTGGTGCAGCCGTGCCCGTTTGGAGACCTGCTCCAGCATTCCTAATGGACCGGCAATGATGAGGCCCAGCAGTGCCAGAGGGTCAGAGGCAGCTTCTGTGGAGGACGCTGCTCTTCCCACTAGAGAGCAGAGGATGTCATGTCTGAAGGTGGTCTCTCTGGATGCACAGCAGCCATTCCGCCAGGAGGTAAATGGGAGAGGAGTCTTTGAATTACTCTGTATTGATTATACGCAGGTACGTATGAATTTTAAAAACACAAAATATACCAGGGAAAAAAGGCATTTCCTTAAAAACTGTGTGGATATACATCATCAAAAATATATTCTCCACAATTATGGTTTACTTATCACATGTTTGATATGGCTACGCAAGTCAATTTTACACAACCTTGTGTTTTGACTTCATTCATCACATTATTTGTGGCTCTATATCTGTTCATTTCGCAATCTTTCAAATGAACAACTCTATTTTTCAACTCTGTGTAAACGCAGTATTTCAATTTTAAAAAATGGGAAAAAAAACCATCATTTTTTTCTTCACATATTCAACAAAAGAGGAAGATCAAAACATTACATTTCTTGTGTTTGGTTAGTGAGTGAATGGTGCACAGTAAGAGCAAATTATTATGAATACAAACTGGCTGACTTGTCTCCAGTCAGGAGAAATCACTTCGCATTATAAGCGCATTATGTTCCAGGCAATACCACACAGTGGCTCCCCACTCATGATGTGAGTTAATTCACTTAATATGTCTTTAATGGGGAGAGGCTTTTCTTAGTATAAAATGGTTTCCACACTGACCATTATCTGAAATCAAGCCTAATGATGGCTCTGGTTTATGATAATGACCATTATCACACAGACCACCATCATGTCTGCCAAATGATCAAATGATCTTGCGTTTCTTACGTGCAGTCTGAATTTGTTAGTCATGTAAATTTAAGCCCTTGATGAAGCTTCCCCCCGTTTCCTCTCGCACCCTCTTGTATAATATCAGACATCTTTTGCTGCTGTTGTTCAGACCTGAAATTGAACTAAGCCTGCGTTTGAAGTTCTTAACTGCATATAGCATATCATCTTTGCCCTCATCAACCCTTAATGGGCATCAGATCCATGCAGAGATCTCACAGTCTCCTTAGTTAACAAAGTCATCAGCTTCAGTATATAAAGGTAACTGTGAGGCAATAATAATAATTTGTAATAACACACAGTGGCTCTTGGTGTCTGATGCCACATGAATCCTTTGAAGTGCAGACTGTTGATTACTGTAAATGAGAGCTGTTTCAGGGTGGATTGTGGGTAATTATATGCAGTGCACCCCAGGGAGCAGTGCTAGGACCCAGGGGACAGCGGTTCCACAGGAGAGTGAAGCACAGACAGAGCAACACATGCTGGGCCACCGATTCCCAGCATGAAACAAGTCAACAGGCCTGTCTTTTATTTCTAATGTCTGTGATTTACAAGAAAGAACCACTGTCACCCAACCGCAACAGTGTGTTGTATACCGCGGTTTGATTGACAGGATTTCATATTTCACATGTCCCCGCACCCACTCACCGCCCCACCCCACCTCCCCCGCCCCGCCACTCCCTCCCCCTTCAACTTGATGATGATTGCAGCATTATAACGTAAAGCATATTGCCAGTGGAGCTGTTTTGAAACGCGCCTTCTCAAGAGATTCAGATGTTTTTTTTATTGCATTCCAATAGTTAGTTATATCTTTAAACTATTGGTGTCATTTGAATTGATGAAAACTGATGAAAAACATAAATCAGGCAGTTATTTTTAAAAGGAAATAATTGAGATGATAGACAAATATTAAAAAGAATTGAGCAAAATAAATACATGAAATAAATGTACATTGTAGTTTATAGTTTCTAAATAAAATAATGTTTTTAAGATAGCAATGTACAGACCTTTTCTTTTTAATTTCAAGACACACATACTTTATGTCATCACTCTTTACCCATCCGTACCTGTATCTATTTTTTTTTCAATTCCCAAGGGATGATTTATTGTTTTTATATACTGCATTTGTAACCATTATGGACATTCAGTGTGTGGTTTATAGCACGCTGTAATGTCGTAAGCCCACATGAATTTTTACTATTGCATATGTAACCAAGTATGACACCTCCTGTGGAAACGCATCACTGAAGGCTTTCATAAAAAATATAACAGCGTAAATTACAGACGCTGAAACATCAAATCTATTTTTTTAACTGGTGAGGATAAAAACATAAGGAATTATTGTGCGTTAATTGAAACACAATTAAAATTGTCCTTAAATCGACTGGGTCCAACCTAACAGCCTGTTTCGAGTCTTTTTAAACAGTGCTTATAAATGTTAAGTAGGGGCCAGTTAGAGTCACCAATTTTTCTAAGCACATATTTTCTAATTGTCCTTATCTCTCAAATATACATTGAAAATTGAATTCAAATTAGGATGCAATGTGAGGCAAAGTTTCCAATCATGCTGGGAGCCCCGCAATCTCTTTCTCTTCACTTGAGCTCATTTCTCCACTAATGACTTTGCCCTCTGATGCAAGCCAAGGGATCATCAAAGGTCCTTGAAACAAAAAGGGAAATATAGCAATTACTGGGACTTTCATCGGCAAGAAAGAGATTAAAAACCCTGTGGTTGTATAAGCACCCCGAGAAGCAAACCGAGATCTGTTTCACTATTAGATGTATATTCAAGCACTTCACTGCAAACGTTATTCATCAACATGTTCTTCCTTTCGCCACCTTCATTCATTTTTTTCCTCCACGCATGATAATAGAATCAAATGTATTATGTATTACTAATCACATGATAAAAGCCTGTGGTGCTTCTAATGCATGTATATTCCAAAATGCTGCGCATGTACAAGAAAAGTCATTGCCTTTTTAACAGTGGCCTGAGGGAATGGAGTTGTCCCTTAGCCTCCATAACCATTGACACAAAAGGTCCCCAAACAATTTCAAATTACTGCTTTATTTCTCTCTTATATAATCCACCCACATTATTAAATCTACCACCTTCTGGGACTTTACTGATACAATAATATTACAGTGCTAAGATGTTTACATTTGAGACCGCCAGCTTTCCTTGTTATAAACATGTATGCCCTTAGGACTTGTGAAATACGTATGCATACTACTTGGCCTAAATGAGGCACAGGTCATTTTGTTTTTAAGAGGGGTCAATATTACCTCAAGCGAGGGGCCAAGGCCAACACCAGAACCTGACTGAGCAGAAAATGGCTCCTGATACTCACAGATGAGATCTATTATACATTAAACATGCTTGTAAATATTCACTAGTCAGACCATTCAAATGGAAAATATGGTTTAGGTCAAAGGTCTATGAAAATGTTGTCTCCAGAGGAAGTCCCCCTAGAATAGAGGCAATGATGATAACAGGGAGAAACACCCATAGGGGACTGGGGAGAACATTAAGAGTTGTTTTACATGTTTGACTGTGGTACAGGGATGATACCAGGGAGATAAATGATGGGCACTTATTAGACTGGACTGACCTAGAGTTATGTACCATAGCTAATGGAATGTAACACTCCCATCAATTACACACGCTCAGGCTGAATTACAACAAATTAATGTCCAATAAAGTTTCCTAAATAATTTTGTTCAAGCATTTCGTTAACATTAAAAAAAAGAAGCAGTCGACCATACAAATACCACAAACTGATGCTAATAAAACAGGTGTCATTTTTTTAATCCCAACAATATTGAAATCTATGAATAGGAACGCACAATAGGTGCAGAATACTACGTGGACATCAGTTTTATTAGGGGTTTGTCTCACTGACAGGATCACATGGCTCGAAAATTATTTCATCATGTTCGAGTCCAACTGTGGGACTACGGTGTTATCTTCTATTTTTGTCTCTCTCAGCCGTATATTTCAGAGGCCAGGAACAATGTAGTCTGACAGACATATTCTTTATGAGGGGCTCGTGGTCTCTCTAATTTGACACAGTTGTCAGAGATAAAGCTCCTTAGAGAGTGTGGCCATGCTCTGGGTAAGAATGGGGATTAAATTAACACCCCCACCTTCACATCCTCTGACCCCAATACTGGAGAATAAAACATACATGGTGACTCACTTCAACACCCCACATCTCCCATCCAACTTCATCCCTGAATGTATTTTGATTTTATTGCTAAATGAAACAATGATATGCTCCACGGGTTCCTTCTGCGGGAAACTTTATTTTAAGACAGCACTGTAAATTGACCAATAATAATAGTTCAATGTAATAAGTAAAAACACCAAAATTAATTTGGACTTTAAAATTGAAAACATCTTATGAAAAACAGCCTTGCTTATCAACAAGCACATTTACAATAAATATGGCCAGAAAGAGATGCAGGAGATGACTCGCACACTGTAACAATACACCACTCTCTCCTTGGTAGGATCCTATCAAATGACCCGAGCACGTAAAATCAAATCAACACAGGAATGGATCATATCAAATTCTAATGAAAACATAATGTGCTCTTAAAATGTGTGTTGGCCCGGCAGCCAGTCATCCAGAGAGTCTCCCCCAGATGACGTGATGAATAGGGAACACCGATGGAATATGCATCAAAGTCGAGCTCATGATTTATGTAATAGCAGTCACTTGGACACTGATTAGCTGCTCTGTCAAGCGTGTAATACGAGAGGCACAACCCCTGGTTTATCAGTCATTTATCTGAAGTGCGTCCTGATATTATCACTGGATCCTAATGTCATCATTATGCCGCACAGCATGTGCGGGCCAGTGTGTCATGGTGCCGGCGACACTGCCTGTCAGGAGTTCAAGCCTCTTCATTTGCAAAATGCTCAGACATTCATAGCACTATGTCAACAGTAAAATAGAGAAGCCACATCATATCAGAGATGGAGGGACAGAGGCACACAGGCACACTAAATAAGTGGGCACTGGAGGCTACAGAGAAATTTTGCCTCCTCTTTGTGGTGGTCGAATTGCTTATGTGGTGATCAGGCTAATTCTTTGGAGAGGGGAGCAATAACAAAGTGTCAAAGTAGAAGGAACAAAATAACAGGTTGCTTTTTTCTTTTCTCCCCGTGCCGGCTCCACGGTTTGATTTAGAGGAACAGACATAACATGTACTGTACACTGGGTATACACAATGAGAACACCCAGACCTCCTCAACGTGCCATGTGAGGCCCACAGAGCCATTTCTCCTGATTAAAATGCACACTCACACACACCACTGTGTGAGTGGATGGCGGTTGTTCAGACTGTCAGGACTTTCCTGCTCTCCGAGAGAATATCTGATATCATAAATGACTTCAACTCCTCCCACGCCAACATGAGAGTGAGATTGCGAACACAGGAAAAAGAGAGCAAGACACCGGCAGGCAGTGTATGACTGAGCTGTGACAATCATACATTAACCGGATGGACAAAACTGCTAATAAACAATTTCTGTCACTGCGACAAAAGAGGTTAGGGTTGTTATTCTCGCAAACATCTGGTGCCGTACACTAAAAGGAAGCTGGGCAACGTATAAGTCCGTCAGCACCTCACACAAACAAAAATAGTGAGGGAAACTGAACAGGAAAAGGAGCTCTTTGAGTCCCAAACAAAAGATATCAGCCCGGCTGCCAACACAGACAGGGCACCACACCTTGGCAATGATGCCGCTCACAATCAAAGGAACAGTCGTCATCAGTGGAGCCGTGTTTTTAAAGGATATCTTAAAAAGATTGAAAATAGGTGTCATTATGGGAAACAATTGAGCCTGGAACCTTTAGTATACTCTGTTGTTAAATCGCTCACACGCACTGCAGGCTGTTTATTTTGACATAATCACTAAAATATTTCCTGTTTTCCAAATAAATTATTCACACTACTCATAATAAATATATGTGGCTTCACAAATAAAATTCAAAATGTGCAAAGCAACCTAAAAGTGCCAGTGGTAATTAAAATTACCACACAATTAAAAACTGTAATAAACTCAACTAGAAAGCAAAACCTCTCTTTGAAGGAATTTGGAATTGCACATTTGAGGTTATTTATTTATTTAATCATTGTAATAAAACTAACACAAAACATCCAATGTGACTGGCTCGTATGATAATTATCTGGCCACCGAATGCAGCATTAAAATGATTTCAAACAGTATGGCTCAGAAGATCCAGCAGAGGGGGCTGCTTACTGCAATCATATGCTGATTAATTGAGCTTGATTCTCCCCATGCTGCGAACATAAGTTGTCCCACACTGTAGGCTACATGTTGGTATGTGGGTAAAGGTTACAAGGCTTTATCGAAGTCACCTTTTACCACAGGTAGCCCTTCACATCATTTTTGATGAATATTAAGAAAACAGTGATTTTCTGATTATCCCTCATCAAGCCTATATCAAACTAGGTTATGTTCATTTTTATTAATTGTGCATGTTGCTCTCTAATTAGCTAATGAGAGACAAAAAGCAGGTTTAGAGCAGAAAAATGCAAATGACTCTTAGAAAATAGCACAAAAAAGTAAATGGCAAGGCTGAGAATCATCCTTCATTGAAATGTCAGAGATAAATGGCTCAAATGTCACATCAATTAAAACGGGGGACAGTTAGTAGTTCATTAAAGAGAGAGCCATATTGCACCGTCGGGTACCGTTGCCAACCCTTACTATCTGGGGCAGACTGGCAGCGGGTCCAGATGGCACGGAAATCCTCACAGATTTCAAAATGGTCTCTGCAGGGGTGGCGTTTTCTCCCCCGCTCCCACCCTCACCGCTGAGATGGGGTGTGGGCCACAGGCCCACGCCGGCCTACACATTCCAAACGGAGGCATGCAGAGAGCTGAAGGCACCACAGAAATAAAAATAAAGCTGCAGAGGACAACAGAAGCTTTTAGAGGGAGCGAGAGAGAAAAAAAAGATGACTGATGCCACACACTTGGTCATAATGACTGAAATATATGCTTCAACTTAATCTATGATTGCTCCAGGCAACATAAGGCAACTCCCTCTCCTTTAAACTGCATAAAACTCTAATAAAAGGATTGAGCACTGCCCCATGTGTTGTTCCTAATAACATGCTGACTTTATTAATACGTAAGATGTTATTGGCTGTTGGAATCACATAGGTGTTTTCTTTTTTTTTCTCCACAAACATTATACCCGGGACCCCCAAAGACCTCACTGAGATGCTGTCACTGGAGATACAGAACTGGATAAATGTCTCTGCTATAAGTGGAAAGATAACACTGTTTGGAATTAATGCTCAAAATATGCATTTCAATATTTTTCACGGTGTATAAAAAATATCAAGCAAATCAAATATCTAAATCACTACCATTACTGGTCTTCGGTGTACTGGGGACCCCCCGGAGGACCCCAAATCCCAACTTGAGACCCAGGCTATTAGAGAAGCCGTCTCTGTCTGTCCCCAGCAGGGGGGCGGAGCGGAGACGTTCCGACAGCCAATCGCGACGCGGCAGCGGACTTTTGCGGCTTCTGATTGGCCGGTTTGACCACGCTGGCGCCGAGGAAGCAGGAAGAGTCCGTGTGTGACTTTTGTTTTGCAGCGGAAGAGGACTGGGCGCCGCGCAGACACTGAACGGAGGCAAATGGCTCAATTTGTAAGCTGCAGGGCTCATTTACGGTGTCAGCCTTCCTCTAAACAAACCCTGACATCGTACGCTGTTCAGAAATTACTAAGCCATGGAGGACGGCTATGTTTTGATCAAGTTAGTCCAAACCCCGTTCGTCTTTTCGACGTTTTAAGTGCTCACATAATATTAAAAGCGTGTTGGAGACACGTGCTTCTTTTTAAGAGTCGCGGCGACCTCCTTCTGCGTTTCGGCGTGAATTTCATTAATCTAAAACAGCGCATTAAAGAACACATGTTGCATTTTCACACCTGCGCAGTCACGCTGCGCTTTCTAGTCAATTAATCACGCAGGTTTGACCAGGAACTAGTCTAATGAGAAACGAGTCAAATGATTGACGAGCATGTGAATGCTGCCAGTGATTTTTAACAACACAAGCTGCTTATTGTTTGTTGTTCCTCACCGTGAAGAGCTGGGTAAACATCCAAACATTCAAGGCAGTCACTGCGTCTACTGCGCCGATAAACCGCACACTGCAAACATGATAGCATTATTTTTAATCAGCGCACACTATTAGCCAAGGCCATTATTGCCAAAGTCCATTATTCTATCTATGAGTCTATTACCAGCTTGCTAAATGGCAGCCCGTGTGTGCAGCGCTTATCCAAAGTGCACTGTACCATTGTTTGGCTCAGAAATTTCTCGCCTTTATTGTCAGTTCAGGCAAACCCCTGATGAATACAGTGAGAGCTGCAAGAGTAGAAACAAGAAAGTTGAAGCAGACGCATTTGTGATCACATACCATGACAGATGTGCTGGTGTTGGTGGTGCGCGTGTGTGAATGGGGGGCTGATGGGGGACGGGGTGTGTGTGGGGGGGTGGAAGGGGGAGGGGGTGGGGGTAATCTAAAAATAAAAGATATCCACTCTTAAATTAAAAGTACGTTGTTCAGTATGCAGTGAAGCAATTTAGTTATCCCGCTCTTTTGTTCCTTGCAGCTTCTGATTATTTTTTTAAAATTCTATCAGTAGTCAAAATGTCAGAAACTATTTATATATATTTTTAAAAATCTTCATTTAAAATTTGTAAAGCTTTCTCCCCCTCGTTGGCTGCTTTCTTCACTGATAGGTGAGACAAAGAGGAGCACAACAAAGCAGGGGGTTTTATTGTCTTCTAAAAGATAATAATAATAGGAAACTATAAGAGAAATTGTTTTCTGTATGATACCATCTCAATGAAGGACGTGAGTGTTGAAAGTTGAACAAAATATATTCTTTTTAAAGAAAAACCTTGTTTTTCTTTCCCAGTAAGATTAGGAAGTCTTCTTATTGCCTGTATTAAACCTGCAAATGTTGTTCACACATTCACCTGAAGTTGTAGCGCGTTGTGGATATCACATGATACGTTTGAGCTGCTTCTCCCAGCGAATCCTCCAGGTATTCACACAATGCAGCTTCTCACATTTGACAGTTCACTGCGGCTTGTTTGTTTATTTTTTTTAAAAACATTACTTTAGAATCATTTTGATGGACACTTGTCACTTTTGTGTCACCTTTTGCAATAATGTAAAACGTCCTGCTTGACACAATGTTTATTAAATGAATGTGTATATGAAATGTCGTGTTGTAGTTCCATAGATAACAATTAGAGTGTGTTTACACTCATTAAAAATTCTGAATGTGGAGTCGATTTTTTAGTTGAAAATGAAAAAAAAGAGAAAGATGACGTTTATAGCCCGTTTACACTTTCTAGATCAAGGTTCCAGGAAAGGTTTCCTTGGTTGAAACTCTTACAATCAATGTGACCTTTATTTATTATAACCCCCATCTCTCAAAAACTCACATATAACATAGTCAATCATCTCTCCTTCCCTCAAAGTAAAAATAAAAAAGGAACTGCTGTCTGGTTATTGCCAGTATCCATCTCAGTCGTCAGAAAAGCTGCACGTTTTTGCTGTTGTTAAGGGCTGGAAACCAGAATCCCATCGGAGTTGCACCCTAAGGAACAAATTTAATGCTAGAAAAACATCCCGGCCATCAACCAAAAATGACGGATTGAAAATAATGTCGAGCTATCTTGGGAATCCCCCACCAGACAAGGGAACAGACTGCATTGTTTTTCTCATTTATGTGATATATAGAACAGAAAGAGGGGAAAAAATGGGCGATTTATTGGTTAGATAGGCGTATTCTTTTCCATGCACAAAAGAAATATTGGCTAGTAATGTAGGGATCAAGTCACATCATGACATTGTTTGGAGGCTAGGTGTTCAAATATGTAAGTCATCTTTCGTTGGTGGCCCACTAGCTTTTCAATAGATCATTCAATGCAAATATGTGTGGGAAATTGTGAAAGTTGCCACATGAATATGTCAATGAACGCAGTGTAATTTGTACTTCCTCAGCAGGGCAGTGAGATGAAGAAGCAGAGGGAGAGCCGGTGCACTCAGAAGACCATCTCATTGCTGAGCCCCCTGGGGACGATCCAAGTCAGTGGATGTGAGAATGGTGTGCACACCATCCAGATCCTAATGGATGTCGCACCTGCTGAAAGGTACTGTACAACAGCCGGGCTGGTGACGTGATAAACAAAGGTGTGAAATTTACAGGCAGACAGAATCCACTCCTGTGATGGAGTGCCACCATTCCTCATTGGAAGCAGGGCATTTTTGTAGATCCCACAAGAAATATCCTGGAGAAAGTTGGGCAAATATGAGCAGGCACTAGAAATATGAGGGGCACTAGAATACAGTTGGGCTTGAAATTAGATTTCTGATGGCATGTGGTTGTGATTCTTCCCGCAGTATATTTGAAATTTCAGAAAAATAACTTGTTTATTACCCACAGGGGAGTTGATTAGACCTGATGTCTGTAGGGTCAGCAAAGGCCATGGGGAGCACGGACTGTTCGCTCTTGTTTATTTATGTTTCCTTCAAGTTGCATGCAGTAGTTTTGGGTGTCGACTGACACTTGGAAATGTAATATGTGATTGCATTTCGTGGCCTAGCCATCCCTCAAAATTGTCAGAAGGTTGACGGTCTTACTGAAGCGGTTGAAACTGATTAAAGTCGGCGCTAATAAGTCCTCCTTCCTTATTTTTACAGGTCCACATCCTACAGCTCAGATTAGTTTTGATTAGATTGGAATTAAATATCCATGTATCGCAGATTCGCATTTGATAAACTTGAATGGTTTGGGAAATTAAACCATTTCCAAATGCACCCAGATAGGAAGTTACCCTTTTGAAAATGTACGTTCAAACTCTAATTTATGGAAACCCATTAATGACCTTGTATATTATACCTCAACATGTGTTTCCTTCTCGACTGTCTGCCATTTCCTAAAATTCATCAAGCAGTAAAAACATTCCACTTGTTGTTAATGAGTTGAAGTGAGAAAATTAATAATATGGAATTTTGATTATGGAAGATGTCCTGTAACCATGCACAAGCACCTTTCTCCGTCTCCTTGTGAACGGGGTTTAATTTGTGTGTTCAGGTTCAGTAGGAATATGCAAATGAATTTAATGATTCGCATCACTAGATCATTTCTCAGTTTAATATCATTTGCTATGTCGGTCATAAGTGAAGCTTTGATCTCATCACTGTCTGTATGTTCTCAAAGGTGTGAGCAAGAAATCATTAGCAACAATGTTTAGATTTTATCACAACCAGTTGAATATGTTGTTATTGTCACAGGGTGGGGGGGTGGAGGGGTGGGACGAGAGCCACCTCAGATATATGGAGTAACGCAATGTAAACAGGCATTAAGGGAGGCGAGATAAAGTGACAAAATACAGGCTTATCTTCGCAACCGGCTTTACATGTAGATCTCACAAAAGCCCGCCTGTAGCAGTAATAGTTCAGATCAGGCATTTCCATTGATTTATTTATGACATACTAAACAAGGCTCTTTTCAGCTTGGGATGTGGTGTGTTGCAGGCTTAGGAAGTCAGTGTGATAAATGATCTGTTAGAGTATATTTTGGATAAGGGAAATAGATAACGTCCATGCATAACATAGAGGGAGACCCACAGCAGATATTTGTGAGCGTGCCAAAGCATCGAAGGCTTCCTCGGGCCGCCTGCGCCTTGCTATGTTTTTCAAATTCACCACAGCCTGGTGTTGAACAGCTGGTGCAGCAACAAAAGCATTTGTGGCATTGATAGATAGTTATTGATAAATGCCATTATAGCTACATAAACGCCCTTGAAGTATTGCTTACCCACCATGACCGTCAGCTCTTTCTAATAGAAACGTCTCAAGCCCCTTTTGCTTCCTAACTGATCTTAGGAACATTTCCTGAAATCAACCTCCTCTGCCAGTCTAACGACAGCCCTGAAGGCACCATCAGATGAACAAATTCATTACATCTCAACAACCCCTGTTGGGGCCCAACGCACCAGCCTCCCTGTTAACCAGTCCCCCCCTACCCCACCCCACCCCACCCCCTTTTAGTTTTTAGCATGGCCTCGGCGTTCACAGAAAAATGATACGCATTTTGTTTACAGGAGATTACTATTATCTGAAATATGATGCTTCGTGCCTCTTTCACACAGAGCACAGACACATAATACAGAGGAAATCATAGAGCACTTTTTTATTAGGGTGAAAAATGAAAAAAGGGCTGGACTCCTGCCCCGAGACATTTTGTGAGCATATTATTTTACAATGCTTTGATCAATTTGTCTGTCAAGCTGGCTGAGATGTGGGGGAGCAGGAAAAAAGCAATTTAGCTTGTGAGGTCCTCAATAGAAATGTACTACAGGAGCCTGTGTATGACATGTTGCATTAGAACCTGAGTAGCCTTTATTGCCTGATAATGTCGCAAGGCAATGCTGATATCAATCACCCTTTAACAGCCAGTGTGATGTTTTTTTATGAAGAAAAAAAAAAGAATAATGCATGAAGCATTTCTTGGAAAATAATTGATTTAATTCAGAGCTCAGGGATTTCTACTTTTAACAACATAAAAATATTGTGTTGGAAAAAAACAGGCACAAACTGTGCTAGAAGCTAAAAATTGTTAAGAACAAGCTCTTTGCATACGCTCCTATAGAAAATTGTAATTAATTTTACACGGATAAACATTCTGTCTCATTTGCATATAGATATAAACAATATATTTGTGCATCTGAATTCCCAGCACACTTGGGTCACGTGATCTGCCTAAAATCCTAAGTGGCTAAAACCAAAAATTATCATTACACTTCCCGGGCCATAAATCCCCCTTTTTTTCTCTGACACAAAGCCTTATAAATCTGCGTCTGATTTTTCACATTGCACATTGTTTTTAGTTAATGATTTTCATCTGTTTGTTGTTGCTGTGATAGCGGGGAAATGTACCATATGCTCCGGCAAAAGACAAATGATTAGCAAATGAAATTCTGGACAGCTGTCTGACTGAAAGCGTTTGGTTGATAGCATTCTGCTACCATAATTAGCTTAAGCTTTGGGTTAATTAACTTTCTACCTGGATATGCATAATAATAGCATTCTGCAGAAAGCCAAGGAGCTTCCACTATATCAGCAGCAAAGGCTGGCGTTTTATTTTGTATTTCGGCAGCATATTTCAATTTCAAGAGGCGATTTAGCTCGGGAGCATCGTCAAATATTGTAGATTTTACTCCCCAAGCCAGATAATTCTGAAACAATAGGGGTGTATTATGTGGCAGAAATGCCATTTCTGAATGTAATTAAAGCGGATGAAAGCAATCACCAATTTTTAAACGCTTTTGTCTAGCACGAGGCCTACTTGTAAAAAAATACCCATCAAGAGGAGAAAAGAGGCAAGAGAACCCCCAAGTCCTTATATAAGAGGCCTTTGAGACTGAAGTGAAGTACAACAGTAATTAGTCTTTTGTATGAATTTTGCCGGCCATGGTCATGATTAGTTAAGCATATGAGAGGACTGCAGGACTGTATTGCTCTTAAGGAGGAGGGTGTTAAAGTCTATTTATCACCAGTTATCCTCACAGCTTTCCATTATCACTGACAACACTGGATGGGGCCTGAGAACAGCCTAATTGTTCTGAGGTGGAGTGTTTTTGTGTCAAACCCGTCACCCCAGTCACATTGGCATTCATAAGCAGCCAGACATTTTCCATCTATCTAGCCTCTAATACCCAAGCTGTCACAACAGCTTTTACACACTACCAACGCGAGTGTGAAATATCTGAGGTGATGCATTTATCGTTTTTCTCACACTCATGTAGTGTTGTGAATCAATGTCCTGGTTCACACTGAATAGCAGTATGGTAAAATGTGTTCCCGGTTTGGGGCCTGTTTACATGATGTGCTCACACACCGGGAAACATAACAGCAAGTTTTTTTTTTGTTGCTCCGACTGAAATCTTTCTCTCCTCCTCTCCGTCTTTTCCTTTCTTCTTCTTCTGCTCTGACTTACTCTATACTTGTACTTTGTACTTTAAGCAATTCAGATTATTCTTCTGCTGCATATAAATAATACTGAATATACATTTAAAAAGAACTTTGTGCTAAATAAACTGCTTACATTTGAAACCAGAATGCTTTGTCATACGAACAGTGATCTGCAGAGATATCGAAAGAAATCATCAATAAAGCAACGGAGAGAATTTTTTGACGTACTCCCTTTAGAAATGACATGAATAATTCATCGGGTAATGATATTCAGATAATTTTAGTTCTATTTTTTACCGCAGCTTTAGAATATTGTTTTGCATGTTGTGAAGTGTAGTACTCAGCTGCGTATTCATTAAGGTGCTGCTCCCACTGGCCCTTGGACCCATCTGTGCTCAATGTTTATGCCTCCGTCTCCCGGGACCGTCCCAATCAGGCTGCATGTGCCATTTCCTGTGTAAACCAACACCTGTGTAACACACTACCTGTAAACCGCCCCACACAGACGGGACACTGACATTCACTCAGACACACACAAAAAAAAAAGAGAGGGAAAGGAAAAAAAATTAAAAATCTGCAAATGTTGTGGTTTCTAAAGCAGAACCTCCAGGGTGAAGTCCAAGAGCGCAGCGAGAGTTAGAGATGCGGCGAGAAGCAGCTCCTCCAGTTTTGTTTTGTTTTTACCCCCCCCCCCTCCATCTTTACCCGCTGTCGACGGGGAAGTTTTGTGTTTTTCCACTGTGAGGGGTTTGTGCGAGTTTGTTTTCGAAGTTGATTGGATTCTATATCTGCAACATGCAGAAGTGTACAGTGTGTGACATGCTAAGGCAATATGCAGAGAGATGATTCCGCTCTGACATCTTGGAGAGGAGTACGAGTCAATTATGCCCAAGTGTTGTTCTTGCTTATCTTCCTGCGGCACCAAACAAGGATTTAGTCAAGGATTTAGGGGTGAGGGGGCGGTGGTGGGGATCATGGTAAGCGGTTCACAACAAAACACTCAAAACTCTTGGGAGCGGGCACTGATTTAAAAATAAATTACAGAAGACGAAGCGCTAACACTCAAGGGCCCTCAGCAGTGCTGGCGTACACAGGTGAAGATTAGCCTCCTCGCTAATCAGAGGAACAAGGCAGTAATTTGCTCTGAACACAGACAGTAATTAGGACTTGGTGACACTGGATTCCCATAATGCCTTTGTGCTTGACGTGGTCAAATTTTGACAGAGGCTATCCATGCAGGGTCACTGTCCCCCCAGTCTCTCGGCCCTCTTCAGTCGAGGCTCTAAAAGGTCCCTGCAGTTACAGGGGATCCCTAATGTACTTTATGCCTCCCTCACTGGCTCCTTACCATTCGGGTAATTGGAATCTCTTACTGTGGCACTTGAGAATAGAGGCTAAAAACGCTATTTGAAACTGCTCAGTAGTCTGTTGTAGATAAACATTGCTGCGTTGGGGTGTGGATACACTACATAATGGAGTAAGAGTTAAGGCTCTGGTAATACATGCCTGCACTGACTCCTGTGGCTAGCCAGTTGGGAGAAGACCTAATTGTTGTGTGCTTTGTTGCCTACTCTGCAGTATTTTACCACCACCTTTATGTATTGGATTGAGTGTTGCGGCCTCTTTGGTGGACATTCGCTAATAAGAGTTGCTGGATATCTAGAGAGCAGTTTATCCGGCCCAGTTGTTTTTATTTTGAAACAGCGGAGCACAAAACGTGCACCCCCACAACAGAATAGGAAGCATTCCTTACAGCTTACCACTCCAAAAGCACTCGACTTTAGTGCTGCAGTAGCTAGATAGGCATCTGAATGATCTTCAAATGGTTGAACGAGCCGCATTGAGCAAGTGGCTTACAATTGTATCACAGCCTTTGGCTCAGAAACCATCAGGATCTTGACATTCATAGAGACATGCTGTATTTTTTTTCCCTTTTTAGACAGTCATTTTAGGCTTTTTTCATGCTCTCTTGAGTCTTTGACGTCTCTGAGTTAAGTATCTGCGGCTATAAGGCTGAGGAAAATATTGGACTGCTCTTGGCCTTTTCTATTTCATCCTCTGACCCGCCATGTTACCCATGATCGGTGAAGGAGAACTCTGGCAGGCTGTGTCAAAAGTGACAGCCGATCGAGTCAGGATGAGCGCCATCACGCTTCACAGGATGGAGGCATGAGTTCTGAGTTTTTCCCCCTTTTTGTGCAATATACCATTACACCCTTCGCCAGATTCCTTTCAATTAGATCCTGTGGTTAACCTGTTTCATTCTTACGTCTGCCGCTGATAGAAAAAGTCCGTCTGAAGTCTTGTGCAACTGGAGATACCGAATATGCCGAAGGAAATTGACAAATTTAATGCCGGCGATTCTTCTTCTTTCTTTGTCTCCTCTGATTGTTTCTTCCAGGATGAATGAAATAACCTCCAACATTATATAAATGCTCAATTCATTCTTTATATTAGAGTTGGAAAATAGGTAGAACTCCAAATGACTCCCACTTTACGCAACAATGATTTATGGTAATTGGAAATTGATTGTGACAGGAGCACAATATTAGAAATTTTCTCAAATCACAATCTTCTATCAAGGGAAATATTCTTTTTAGCGCAGCAGATCCGTGGCTAGTTTGGAATTAGTTTCTTATTTCCTCACCTGTGATGAAATAGCGAATGGCTGAAGGACATCGGGAAAAAAATGATTTATGTCGTCTAAAGATAATAAGAGAACAATCCTGCCTTAACCTAATTTCAAATGTTTATTCAAACTTAAACACACTTGCTACACCCAGTTATTGAAAAACTCTTTATTATCACCACTAATTATAATTCTGGGTTTTTATACAGGGGGTGGCAGTTACTTTAGGACAATATAAGATTGTTCCTCCTTTGAGAGCTTCTTTGTAATTAGCCCGACATTTATTACACATCTCTAATCTCTCATTTGAAGGGCACAGTTTCTAATGTGCCAGTCTGGACTCCATAAAGATCATATGATGCCGCTTGATTTCGGATTCACTGAAGCGACTGGAAATGTTGCCAGAGCAGGAGCTACATCTCCACTGCCCACATGCTCTTTAAAAACAATCCCCCATTGCACCTAGAGGTGACAGACTTCAGCTCGACTGATGTTGTTACCCCTTTTATTTATTTATTTTGCTGTTGTTTTCCAGCCGTAACATGTACTGCATTGCATTAACTTTTACTACTGTCAGTGTTGTATCACTCCGACACCTTTAAAGCGGGGAGCATCCATAAACTAAGGGGAGAGGAAAAATTAGCCACGGTGACAAGTCTGAAGTGCGTGCTGGAGGTCAAAGGTGCCGAGCCTTAAGCAAAGGTGCACTAGCCTTTGTCCGGTAGATTGTAAGGGCCTGTGGGTCCAACAGGAACATTTCCACACACAATATCCCCGAGCTGTCAGTGTGCAGCGGCTGGAACATCCTCTCAGAGAGAAAGAGGGGGTGTGGAAGGGTAGAGGAGGCGGCAATGGAGGTGGTGGGAGGATGCGTGTTGGGTGGGTGTGTGCGTGGAGGGGGGGGGGGGGTAGAGAGGGAACAGTGGCCTGAAGATCCTTGCAGAGAGAAAGAGAGGGGGGAGAGGGGGTGGTGGTGGTGGTGGTGGAGGAGGGAGGGTGGGTGGTTCTGTGTCGGGGTGTAGGTGGTGGGGAGCCAAAAGAGCTGGAGTGGGAGGATAGAGAAATAGAGAGGGGGGGAAATGAGGAGGGAGAGCTGTAACGTTGGGGGGGGAGGAAGGGGAGGGAGGGATAGAAAGGAGAGACAATGACAAGTAGGGGCTGGCTGGGCACTCACCCATGCCGACAGAGATTGCCATGAGCCATGGCCATTGTTTGAGCGGGTCTCAGCACAGAACCCGCTGGTGGGTTTCCGAGTTTTCACCACTCAACTATAAACTGCTGTGTGGTTTATTTAGAAATGAGAGTATTTACACCTTTTACTGTATTTACACCCACTGTTAAACGGCACCCAGGAGATTTTCATCACACAGCCACAAACTAGCAGGCAGAGCGGTTCTCGGAGAACTGACCTGCTCAGTCATAACACTCCAGTAAACCTCAGCTTCACATGTCCAATATAAAACGTTGCTCAAACTGTGACCTGCAGAAGTGTAAAAACACTTTAGGGCCGTGTTGTTACGGCAGGCGGGAGAGAGATGGTCTGTGTGTTTAACAAAGTAAATGTCTATTATTAATACCATACAGGATAAGCCAATTTTGAAAAAGGGGCACTTAAATGGTGGTATTATTTATTTATAAGTCCTGTACACCAGTTAATGGAATTGGCGGCCTGCTTTAGATCCGCAACACAGCTTGAGGTCCACTTTGGAGTAATGCACATGCTAAGAGAGGACCTTCCCAGTAGGGTCTTTAAGTGTCAAATATGGGTCAGTCTGCTTGCATTGACCTAGGGGGTGGTCAGCAGCAGAGAGAAATTCAGCTGTTAAGTGATGCCAACTCAACCATCGGCAAATTCCTCCAAGCATCTACTCATGCTAAGATGCACGTCCAAGTGCAGTGCTTGGCTGGCCAGCACTGCTCCGGCCAAAAAATCCATTTATTCTTGTCATGAACTATAAACTAGACCCAAGCAGAGTTGAAACTGTTGTTAACGCTGCGCTCTTAACTTTCTCCGACTACTTTTGAAAAGTCTTTTTTACGAGGCTGGTTTTTACTTCCACTAAAAGTTCTTTGAAATAAAGTGTTAGCGCTGCTCCTTATGACCTGACAGTGTTTTCTTTCATACTCCATCACGCTGCACTTCATATAAATGTATATGTGCTGTAAAGCACGTCTGGATTACTGTCTTTTATGTTTTTCTGAGCTTCGCTCCGTCGTTCACACCTCAGGTATTTGTCACAGGTTCAGTGACGGGGCCACCGCACAAACGCACAAGTTTCGATTTTAAACACGTCTTGATTAACAACTTGAGTTTCACTCGGCAAATTATGTCATCTCGCGTCCGTGTCACTCGTGGCATGTTATTACACTCCTGTGGCATATTTTAGCACTATTCAACCAAGAATTGGGTATTATGATTGCTCCTCTGATCCCCGCCTCACCTCCCCATCCTGCCTTATATCCCTCACAGGAGCAGCGAGGCCCCCCTGAGCTGTGTGGTCAACGATAGCCCGGCAGAAACGAGCCCCGAGTTGCAGCGCTGCGTTGAATGGCTCCAGGCGTACTTCAGTGAGCCGCAGACCGCTGGGAGTCTCCCGCTCCCTGCCTTTCACCACCCCGCCCTGCAAGGAGGTCTGTCATGGATAAATATTTGCAGAGCCATGACTGGGATCAGGCTTTCACTCTTAATTGTCAGTTACATCACTTACACTCACTGGCTCACTGTGTTATAATGAAGTATTTTATGGCTGAGAGAGAGGAAGAGAGAGGGAGAGCGAGCCGGAGTAGAGGAAAAGTGAGTGAGTGGGAGAGCGGAGGAGAGAGAACAGAACACAGAGCTGTAACTTGGTTCAGTAATCTGTGGCAGCTCTTACCACGCGTGTTAGTCTTGGCAAGCTTTTCCATGATTCTTGGCACATTCTTTGAAACTGATCGAATTCCACTCTTGACATTTTCAGACAGGAAGCTTTTTTTTTTTTAATGAGAACATGTGAATGGTGGTAAAGTTTGAATGAGCTTATTGTTGGCTTGACCAGTCACCTAGGGCGAGTAAAAATGAAAGCACCCCAAAAATGGACAATTAGTGTCCTTTCAACTGGTAGCTGTGGCTGCGGAGTGAATGATTGAGGGCGCTGAGGAAAAAAACGAGGAATTAATTATCCTTGGTGTTTTTGTTTCGAGGAAACAAACAGCGCCGTAGCCTGACGGCTTCTGTTTTTTTTCCCTCTCCTGTTTTAGAAATCATCCACATAAATTCCTGCCATTTTCGAAACAATTACCGACTATTTCTTTGTCACCCCGAGATGCTCGTTGCATGCTAACTTAAAGATTTTCCTCAGAAGCGCTTATTTGGACCCAGAAGCACACCTACACAGGGAGAAAAAAAAAGTAACTCTAATATATGCATTTAACAATTGTGCCTCTCTTCCCCTGCAATCAGGCCTTAGTTGCTCTCTAATTTCATGCAGATCTGCAGTGCTTGAGTGATGGCATTTTCAATGAGCAGGTACTCCATCGAGACCCTGTATACAGCTATGAGTCCCACGCTCCCGCAAAGGCAATGCAGAAATACATCAGGACCAATTACGATATCAACTTTCAGTGTGATTCCCTTCGCCACCAAGTGCTTGTGTACCAGCCCCAGGCTCTTTCAAATCGCATCTCATCTGAAGTCTTTGGGGTTTTAATTAAATTTCAGGATAGATGGAATTCTTCATTAGTACCTGATCTGAATAGGTGATTGTGCTGTGTTCCACCTCTCTCCCTCGCCTGTTGTTTTGGGGCTCAGTAAATACAGGGTTTAGGCTTGGATTGCTCTCAGTAGTGAGAACCATAGGCCATCCTAGTATAAAAATGTTAAATGTGAGCATCAAGAGTATTTGTCTTTCGAGGGAGAAAAATAGCAGGTTTTTTTTTTTTCGCTTGTTGATTCACAAATATTAAGTATTATTTTTTTCACCATACAAAAAACCTCCTGCTCGATCCAGCCATGCAGCTGCTGCCTGTCTGCAGGAGAGAAAAAAAAGAAAAATACAAGTTTAATCAGGTCATTACAATCTGTGACAACCAACTTTTGTTTGCACAGTTATCTTGTGGGAGAACCTGAATGCGACAGCGCTCTCGCAGCACTTGTCATGTAATATTGAGTTGTGACCTTCACTTGAAGTGTTGCCATGTTTATTTACACATTTCTGACAAAACAAGCCACTTTTCATATTAGCTGTCACGATATACCTGCGAAACAAGAGGTGACATGAAAGGAGACGCGAGGTGCAGTTTTTCTATAGTGTCTGACTGATTGTCATGCGCAACATCACACGCAAGTTTGGTCGACAGGGGCGAAGGGATGGCGAGTGCAACGTGCGTGTTCTGCTCAGTTAGCGGCGTGTGTTTGTGTGCGTGTGCGCTCTCGCCGGCTCCCTCGGAAAAACACAGACGCCAACGTGGGTTCTTAAAACGATGCATATTCTTATCTCATTAATTATACATCCATATGTAACAGACGAGAGGATCTTAGTCTCGGTAAGCGGCACGGGGAATGTGCGGGGAGGGGGCCAGGCAAAGGGGGGGAAGGGCGCTCTTCAAAGCCCAAATGACTGTGTTCCTGCAGGAGCCTGAACCTCCCCCTGTGCACAGCGCAGGGCGAGATGAGACACTCACCAGGACTCGCCCCTGTGATGTGGAGAGGAATTAGGGAAATGAACGTTTTCAGAATATCGAATAATCAGAGAATCATCAGCACCCCGTCAGCCTTCAAAAGTATGGATCCCTCAAGACTCAAGAGACACTTTGACTGGGAGTCAAAGTCTTCCCTCCCATTAGACACAAAGGATAATGAGGTAGCTGCATTTCCACTATTGTCTTTTTATTCTCACAACCATGTACGAGGTGACTGTCAGCTGGAAGTCATCGCCCCAAATCTATCATTAGCAGGACTGATGGAAATCAGTTTATTGTGTTCCTTTTTTTGTGGCCCTAACCTTTGAAATTGCTCTCATATACGGAAATTATGAGCAAATCAATCATAGATGTCAATATCCTCATAATCACTATATGTGTTCGATTTTACCCCGGCTCAATCTATCTCTGCCTCTGCACTGGCCCTCTCACCTGGCCTCATGGTAGGTAATGACCTGTGACATAATTATGGGATGTCTGTAAACATGTAAGTGGTTCCTCTCAAGTTTTATTTAAACAATTGACATCACTGCACCCCGATCTAAAGAGGGTCCTGACCCCAGACACACCGTATTAGGCTCTTTATGAAGTATGGGGCTCGGGGACTGCTCTCCGAATCATTGCTGGTCACCTCGAGTGACCCACATGAAGTCTCTGTCACTAACACTGATGAGGGCAAAGTTCTTTAACCTCTGCGCCGGCCAGATAAAAGCACAGACACTTGTTTTTTTGTCCGGAACTGCTGGAGACGCGAGAGCTTCCAGGAGAAACAGCTGCTCAGGATTTGTGAAAGGTGTAAACAGCGCCATAGCTTGTTGCGCTCGGTCTGTTTGTAGGCAAAAGTGCTCAGCGGCTCCTGCTGGTGTGACACTGACTTTGGTTGTTTGTCAATAACAGTCGCATCAACGGGGATTTGTCGTAGCCACAGTCTGGGCAAGTTGTCACCGCACCCACCAGTGACAAAGCGATATCAATATGTATCGCACACATCATGTGGCCAAATCCGAGCTTTATGAGGGAGAGCGATGCATAAAAGAAATTTCAGGGGTGTATCTTATCTCCTCATAACATTAAGTCTGTCTGCGTAAGAGCCCGTCATCTCGTTGACAGCGTGATTATTACCTGAAAAATTATTAAACAGTACCTACGGGCCTTGTTCAAGACAAAGAACTCACATGGGTGCGCATCAATCAAATGTATCCCCTTTAGGTTTTACACTTATTCCCCCCAGTTTAGGCAAATTGCCTTGTTCGCGTGGCTTTGTGTAGCAGAGAGTGACTATAAGGTAGCGAGGGAGCCTGGGGAGCAAAGGATGTTCACTCTGTAGAAGAGAGACAGGGGTGTGACATGTTTTCACACAATGCCAATTTAGAGGGATTTCACATAGATCACTTGTCATGTGCTCTCTTAGACCATATAAATGAGAGAGAATGGGAGATCACTAATTGAATTTTCATGACTGAGTACATGTATATACTAGAAGATTTTCACCCCCTCTTGATAACGAGACTATTGTTCCCATTCTTGTTCTCTGTGCGAGTAGCCAGTTTTTTTCTTCTCCTCCTCTCTCGCCCCGTTTGCGACACAAGCTCAGTGAATCGGTGTCTTAAGGTTTCGAGATGCTTCAAATACTTCTCCTAAGCAATCAGAGCTAGACAAACATGCCTCTCACTCACTGCCTGGTAATCCAGAAAAAAAAGAGAAAAGATAATGCTACTGCTAAAGTGCTAATGAAATCAAAGCCGTTAATGTGGTCGGTTAAGCTGTGGATGATTTGAAGAATTCCGCCATTTAAGTGAAGATGATATAATGAATCTACTCTGAATAGAAAGCAATTAAAAGGACAAATTGGTCTGATTAACCTCAAAGTCATCCCACTGCCACAAATGGTGTGCAACATTCAAATTATTATTATTAAAAATCTGGAGCAGATTTGCAGTCTTTTTGGCCTCTCTTAATCCTTTTAAATGAAGGAGCGAACTTTTTTAATTTTAGCTGTGACCTTTCAAAGCATAACCTAGATTTTTCTGCCATAGGAATAATTTTCTCACGTCAGCTTCTGTAGCATGTTAATACTAGTTCTAAGGTCAAATTGAGGGACATCCGTGTATATAGTTGTTTAATGAGTATTGCAAAGGGGGGAAAAAAGAGGGAATCATGGGAAGCAGGATGAGCATTATACTGTATGTACTATCTACTGAATTGATCAGGTGGATCGGGATGTAGTGAAGTCTGAAACTTTGCCTTTTTTAATTCCAGCCTCGCTCTAATCGAGTATAATCCACGTTCAATGTGTCATCAGCCTCTCAGCCGGCTGTCTGAGTGTGATTGATTAAACGAGGATCTCCTCTGTTCTCCTCTCACTGTCTGTCTCTCTGTCTGTCTCCCTCTCTCTCTCTGTGTCTGTCTGTCTGTCTGTCTGTCGCTCTTCCTCGCCGTCCTCCGCTTTGTGGCAAAGATGCGTTCACCAGCCGCGTGCTGCAGGTACTTCTGAGAGACGTGAAGTTCGGAGAGACCGTCTCGTACAAACGCCTCGCCGAGATGGCGGGAAACCCCAGAGCGGTGCGTGCGGTGGGAGGGGCTATGAGGAGGAACCCGGTGAGTGTGGCTGACATTGATTGACAGGTTTCTGTCTTACTTACTTTATTTAGTCACTCAGGGAAAGTAATTGTTTTGGGTCTTTTTTTATAGCGGAGATGACAATAGTCAAGAAAATCATTCGTACATTTTTATTGGAAAAAAAGGTTATTATTTAAAAACCTTTTTGTAAAATTTAAATTAATAAATACTGAGCTGCATTTGTCTATTTTTTAATTGATGATAATAATATAACTGTGTCGGTTGTAGTAACATCCAATAAAAAATAGAAACGGTCATCTCAAGTTGTAATTGTTGGTGGAAAACAGTTTGCATCTTTGCATCAGCCAAATGAATAATTAGCAAAAAAATCAACAATAAGAAAAGAAAATAGCTGTGAGTTTTTGACTGAATGGATGTTGTTTAATTTATCACACAGATATAAAAGTTGGTGCTGGTGAACACATCCATAAAGGTTTCACCTCATTATTTTGCTGCTGTTCTTTGGTTGAATTATTAATAGATTTAAAGATAAATTCTAAACAATTCTATGATGCATGTCATCTCTTATAGTTTATGCCTACGTTTATAGAGTGTTTAATGTTAAAAGATACATGAAGAGGATTGAAGTGGCGAATGTTTCCAGCTTGTTTGTTTTCTGTCATCATCTTGAAGAGGCGCCACACACAGAAAACATCATGTCCATCTGTGGAGTTCATCAATAAAAACACACTTCAAAAAAACCAAAAGTTTCCCCTGATGCATGATATGTAATCTGAACTGTAGGTGTGTTGAAATATGTGCAGCGGTGAAATAAACGCCCCCCTTCCGAGGAGCAGAAGTCTACCTACAGCAGGAATTTAAGCCCACACCTTTTGTTCCTGTTCTCTCAAGTCTTTACTGTAGATGTTCGCCGCAAATCTCCAATTCTTGTAGGAAACCTGGCCCGCATCATTTTGCCCATGAATCCACTGTGTACAAAATGGAGGGCTAGAGGGCAAGTGGTGTGTCTCCTTTTGATCAAACCCTTTGATCAAAGCCTGTTTAACTCTGCCCATGTAGTGCTGTGGGCACCACCGGTGTGCTCTGTGAGCCAGAGAGCACTTCTTCTTCCACTTCTTCCCCCTCTTCTTCTTCTTCTGCAGCTAATGCAGCCAGTGAGACCCTCTCCCTCATCCGTGCTGAGACATTGTTTGTGTGCATCCTCCTCTTTGCATTCTGTTCTCATGCTGTTCTCTGTTTAAAACGTGTGGAACCAGTCATTTATAATGAGAACAAATTGATGTACGGCACTCTTTTTTTTTTCTTTTAAAGGAGCCTAAAAGAGCGCCTGGAAAAAAAAGAGCGCGAGATTCCTTATAGACCTGATTTATTACATTAGCGAGAGGCATTGCTGCTGGTTGGCAGTGAAATACCTCTCAGTCTCATGTTTTACAGACATTTCTTTGCTTTCGTCGGAGAGGCTGCGAGCCTGAGCCCTCAGCCCCTGATACAGAGTCAGATTGTCAGTGTCAATTACTTGTCAGTAGCACTGCTCCACTCGGGCTTCAGCTGTGAAAAGCTCAGTGTGCTCAATCGATCCTCGCCTCTCTGTGGCACTTCTTCTTCACCCGGATTTGAGTATTGATAAGCCTGGTGTAGTGCTCTTTTCCCCCCCAAGTGAAGAAGCAGATCCGAAGGCCTTGAGGGTACCCTGCTCTCCCTCCAAACCCGGGGAACAATATTGATCCGAATACTGGAGCAGTATTTCTCTGTCTGCAAGGTTAATCTGGGGCTCGGAAAGTTTTATTGCTGTTGATATGGGAGCGGGTTTAATGATGGATTTGAACTGAAACACACTGCATGTCCAACTTTCATATGAAAAAAAAGGAAAAAATCGGGGGGCTGGGGGTGCTCCCATCAAGTCGGGGCAAGTCTTTTACATGGGAGGAACAGTCACAACGCTGCAGCGACGCGCTCCTGGTTGGAATAACAAGAACCAAACGAGGGCAACATTAAGAATTTTTTGAAAGAAATAATTGCTGTGATTCTCTCCCACCATCGCCACTCTTCTTGTTCTGAATTCACAATGATCGAAGTGTTTTAGGCTTGCTTGTTTAATCTTTCTCCAGCCATTTAGTTTACAAAGAACTCGGGACCCCCCTGGCAGTTGTCTGCAACAAGAGTAAACGCTCCACCGACTTCCTCTTTTTAATGATCACAGGGTTATCAGATCTTAATGTTGACACCCTCTCGATTGAATATTCATCCTGCTGGTGTTTTTGCCCATTAATTTTTGATTGCTTCTTTGCTTTCCACTATTAAAGAGTAAAAAACATTTATACCCAAAGACTGAGCCATCACCCTGAATGTGGATTTGTGCAGGATCAAACCAGACACTTCTGGTGTGGCACTTTGTTTTCATGCAGTGCACGAATACAATGAAAAAAAAAAAAAAGTGCAACAAAAACTGCAGTTCATATTTTCCGCACGTCGGTTGCTTTTAAGTGACGCCGTTTATGTGGTAAATCAGAGCTTCTTTCATACATAATACATATCTACTATCAACACCTTCCAACTATTCTCTTGCTGCGACAGTAAATGTCGACCTGAGAATTAGAAAGCAGATGATTTTTTTGCATTTCTACGTTTCCTCAAATATTAGCTTTTATTTGTTTTGCATTGAGAGAATTTGTTATTTTGAAGTTTCAAACTTTCACATTGAAAATGTGTGTTTTGCACCGGCTTCTCCGTACTGACTCACTAGGAATGACTGTTACTTTTCCGAGGTGGAGAAACAGAAGCAGACGATTAGAAATTTGTGTCTGTTTTTGTCCAGAAATGTGGTGCGATATTTACTGGGGAAGAAATCACCAAGGCTTGTTTTTGGGTTGTTTTGGGGATTTTTTTTTTCCCCACACAGACTTGAATTTTCTGTCTCTGCCTGTCCGTGCCAGGTTCCTCTCCTCATTCCCTGTCACCGAGTCATTTCGAGCTCTGGACAGAGTGGGCCGTACATGAGCGGCAAGGGCGACCACCTCAAACAATGGCTGCTCACCCATGAGAGGCAAAGAGGGAAAGGCTAAAGCATGACAGAGCCCAACTGTCCTTCATTCAGTAAACACACACACGCGCGCACCGACACACACACACACACACACACACACACACACACACACACACACACACACACAAGGCCGGAATACTTTTTTTTCCCCCCTCTTCCTTTTTTTGAAGAACACAAAACAGGGCCATAAAGTTTAGCGGTCTTGGCACACACTGTGGAACAACTGGAGTTTCTTGTAAATATTCAGTTTATACTTCTTTTTTTATATCTAAGAATAGAGATGCTGCATAGTTAATGTGATACAGAGTTGTTGCAGAATTAGAATGTACAAAAATAACTTAAACAGAGAACAGTAGGAATTACAAACATATGCTCCCGTGGGTCTCCGTTGCGTTTGCCAGATAGTGCTGGAATGGTTTTTCTAAAGAATTATTATTCCCTTAAAAATATGTCTCTTGCATTGTTGTTGTTGTTGTTTTTTTCCTGAGCAGAATTAGTCTTTGTACCTCTCGTTGGTTTTTTAATTTCCTGCCAAGTGAATGCTTTGTTCAACATCCAGTGATAAAGGCTCTGAATTTTACGGCTACAAAGCTTTGTAGTGAAGCATTTGTTTTGTCTTCATTTAGATCTCATTGTTTGCTCTTGCCTTATAATCCACCTAGAGTGGAGATGTCTTATGTATTATATACTGTACTTTTGTTGCATTCGACATGCCTAAATAAATACATCTCAAAATGACAAATCCTGGCTTTTCATCATTTTAATTGTATTTAATTTAAAAACTGATTCCACACAGCGTTCACTCAGTTCAGCTCACAATTAATTATGCTGTATGTCTCTCTCCTCGCTGCAGCTCTGGATGTCAGAGCTCCTTCTTTTTTATTTCTGAGTGGTGTTTTCCATTAGAGGGCAGTACAGAACGGGAAACAGAAATCAACATTTCAACCTTGAATCCATCCTGCACATTTAATCTGTAATTTAAATGTTTATACGTGATTTTATTTTCATCACACCCCTGTTTAATCCCTCTGGGGTAAATTATTCTTTCTTAAAGAGACCATACGAAGAGGGCAACAGGGGTGCGTTCAGAAAAATCAGAGGCTTTAATTGGATCTATCCTCTGCTTTTATTTTTCACGTTTTTCCCACAATGATTTGTTGTAACAGTGACAGTTTAGTCTTTTTCTCTGCGGGGGGGGGGGGGGGGGGGGGGGGGGGGGGGGGGGGG
>JAUESF010000014.1:13047870-13058675 GCA_032274765.1 Malacoctenus tetranemus | reverse complement strand
GCCGCCCCCCCCCCCCCCCCCTTTTAAAATTCTCGATTCTCCTCACTGTCTCGTGCAGCTCCGGAGTGACCCCTTACTCGCCCATAGTTATTCCTCTTCTGTTCCGCCCAGGTAGCCTAATAATCCAAGCCTCCAAAAATAACCCCGGCTCTAACCTTTGCAGCGCCGATTCAAGTGGCCCACTCGCTGAATACATTTGAACTTTGCTGCATTTTTGAATTCCTTATCCCGGGCCGACTCCGCGCGGCTGTCTGCGCCTTGCTGCTGGACTCACTTACTCTGCCATCGGAGCGCCATCGCGGCGTAAATGTTGAGGCAGCAGACAGGCAGATGAAGAATGAGACTCAGTCTGTGGTTTCACAGAGGGCTAATGATGCCTGTGGTGACTACAGGCTACAGTCAGCCCCCTAACGAAGGGAGCTGTGACACAGCCACAAGGGGTCCCATTTAAGCCAGGCGCACTCTGAAGTGCACTGTAAGCACCCTCCTTTTTTGCTTGTGGCTAAGTAAATTCTATGGAATGCTATGAATTTAGCAGCCAGAGATACTGATGTCTGAAGACTTCTGCGGTTGATGTGAAAAAAACAAGTCCGGCATCAAAGTGTGTGACATGCTGCCAGTAATTGGCCATGTAATTGTGTCGTTACCCAACAAGGTCTCCCCTCTAATAATTCACACCTTTTATTTTGGCGTTTTTTTGGAGCGTCCCTCTTGATGTTTGACTGTTTATCAGCATCAGCAGCAGCGTTATTATAACGTCTGTATTATTTCCTTGTTGTGTTTTCACCGTGCAAGCCACTTCCATATCATGCTGGCTCAGAGATAAAAAGGAATTAGATTAAAAGAGGCTGAGACGATCTCATCATCCGCACTGTTAATCTCTGTGAAACCTTTAATTTTGGCCTAATATCGGCCTCCATTTCAGAGAGGAGGAAAGTGCGTAAGTGCGCGCGGGCGCGCGTCCGCGCACGCGTCCGTGCGCGTGTGTGCGTGCGTGTGTGTGTGCTTGAGCATGTGGCCATGCATGTTGGTGTGTGCACATGTGTATGTCCATATGTGTGTGGGTGAAGTGGATGATATTGAGTCTGACTTCATAAATCACCCAGACACTGATAAACTCCCCATGCACCCACACACCGCTAATGGGCAACCCTTAAGGAGTGTGAGTGTCTCGTGCGGCGTTTGATTCAACATTTATTAACCCCCTCACACACACACGCACTCACACTTTCTCTCACATACAACACACACACTCATTTGAGCCCCAGAACGAGCCGGGATGCGGTTGGTGGCATCGGCAGCGTCGGACGGGGGTTCTGACCTGTCCGTGCTGTATTAATCATGGGCGACGGTCGTAAGATGCATTTTAGCTTATACAGCCCCAACAACAGCCTCTGCATTGCCTAACATTACTTTCCTTCTCATAACTTATATCCTGTCTCCAACTCCCTCCTCCCCATCTCATATCCTGGCACCCCTCCTCATTATAGAACAATTTTCTGCCCCCACATCAAATACAAACACACTCTGCGCTTCCATCCCGGCTCCTCATACATGTCGGCTCATAATTCTAATGTTATCACAACCTGCACCCCTCGGTACAAGTCTCAAGCTTAGCAGGGACCCCTGCGCAAGTTAATCCTGCCGCCACATCAGTGATTCATAAATAGCTGCTTTTATTCTTTTGGAGAAGTTTGTAAACCCCCAAACAAGGAGGAGGACAAACTTTCTGCAAGGTATTAACTCCGCTGTGAGCAGCGCGCCGTGGCAGGGAAGCCAAAGGAGTATCCGGCATGCAGATAGGCAATGTCCAACAGTCAGTCATAGAGATAGACCCGGGGATAGATAACTGGATAGGCAGACATTAGACTGGGGCTTGGCTGCGCTATCAGGTTTCCTCCCCCCTCTGTCTGTCTGCCGGGACAGCCTGGCCTCCGAGGCCCTGACACCGAGGCACCGCGCAGCCAGCCACGACAGCTGCCACAGCAGCATCTAATACCAACACACTCCATGCTATGCCACGACTACAAAGAGAAATATCATTTCCATCATGGCATACTTTGATGCTCTTGTAATGATCTTTGTGTTTTGAGAGGGAAAGCAGGAGGACAGAGGATTCACATGGTGCCAGGCACTTTTTTTAATGTTATTATTTTTGTTTCTTCTTTGTTTGAACAAAAGCGGCTCCCTTTGACACCAGCAAGTTTTTAGGACAGTTGCGAGAGTAAAAGAAACCCTGAGAGATATCAGCATGCGGACGTGTGCGCGCTGGTAACCTTGTATCAGCGTGTCATTGTAACCCCGTGAACTCCAGCGCTGGTCTGGGGGTCTCTAATTAGGACCGGCTGATGAACGGCCATACATTACGTGAGAGCGGGTGCCTGCGTGTGTGTGTGTGCGTGTGTATGTGTGTGTGTGTGTGTATCCCTGCATGTATCAATCTGTGACTGTGCAGCGCGCTTGTCAGCGTGGTAAGGAGAGTGTCTCGGGCTGGAGAAAGTGCAGGTCTAGCCTTGGTCATGTTGACGGAGGGGCGGCACTTCAGAGGCTCCAGGACCCCATGGCACCAGTCTCCCCAGTCCCCCAGACAGACTGGGAGCATCTGGGCTCTGTCAGCGCCTCTGGCCCCTGCAGACTCCGATCTATATATGACGGGGGAGAGGAGTGCATTGGATCAGGGAGAGGGAAAATATGAGCCAGATTCCTGAGCCTTGTGCAAAAACGCAGTCCTTGCCAGTTTGCATGTAACATGTGTACGGCTGCATTAAAGCCTGATAACAGGTCGCAGTGATTAATTTTGTATGACGCGAGATGGGGGTTATTGATTAGCGACTAATGCTGGGAAAGTCCTTTTTATTAACTGGCCAATTAAGTATTAATTAAAAGTATGCGGCAGAAAATATGCAAAGCCCGTTCTGAGCGAAAAACATCAAGATAAGAGTGATAGATATCAGTCCAGAGTTTCCTTATGAAAGTGAGCAATGATTTGATCAAGTGGATACAGCGCCTAAGCTCTGCCACATGGAAACCGATACACACACTTTGCCAAGACTAATTAATCCATACACTAAATTAGGAATATAAATTGTGGTCCCAATTTAACAAGGTCAGTTTTAACTTCTCCCTTTACGCTTTAGTTAACTGTGGAGGAAGTCGGAGGAAAGAGGGGAAAAAAGAAAAGAACGACTCCCTATCAATGTGCTACGCTTATTATGATTGACGATTGATGATTAAGTCCTCCAGCTGACACACACCACCAAAGCCGGTGAGTTGGAATTGGATGTGACACATACACAGTTCTGCGTGTTAGGTAATTCGTTGACGAGGGGCCAAATTCATTTATGGAACAGCGGTATTGGCAGGCGTGGACACTCTCTGCAAAAACAACGATAATCACAGAGGTTTGGCGCGGCGTGACAAGGACTCTTCAGGGAAAGGCCCTTACACGCTGCTTTGTTGGCCGTTCCTCCCTAAGATGGAGGGAAACATCCGCCACTGTTCTTAAGATGAGAGTGGCTCCGAGCGGGAGGAGAGGGCTTTATGTAAGGTGTGAATGATGTTTAAAGGGCCCCGATTAGCATTCGCTGGCTGCTTGTTGCTCCTCAGAAAATCTAGAATGTGTCGTTTTAGGAAAAATAAATAAATAAATAAAATTATATATATATTCAGCCGCAGTTTTGCTCTTCGAACTGAGGCAGTAAGTGATTATTTTTCTCTTTTGGTGCAATTGATGAAATAAAGGCTCTGATAAATCCTCCATAATGAAACATGAGGGGGACCCAGTCTCAAGCCATTTAATCTCTTTTCGCATTCTCCATTTTTTCTGCTAATGAGCCTTATTGACAATCAAACAGAAGCTGTCATCCCCCAGGATGCAACACTCCCAGCCCCTGCGTGTTTGTCATAGTGTCCTGGCAATCAGAGCCGCCTGCAAGACCAGGCTGGCAGTTAGTGGTTCTCACAGCAGCGCTGCCTGAAAATGGCACACTTCCTGTAGAGTTGCAGCTGCCACCTCTGCTACTTCCATTACTTTCTATAGCATGCAGATGTTGTATCAACATTCCCTGCCAAGGGGACTGCAATAACTGTGAGATTCATGCCATGTTTCAGAGGCACGTCAATTTCTCAAGTGGCACAATTAAAGAGGGAAATACAGTACCAGGTTTTTCACAGGCGCTGAAATCGGAAAAGGGCTTTTTCACTCTTTTTTTTTTTTTTTTTTTCCAAAGGGGGGCTGTTTCATAAGGGTTCAGAAATCCACCCGATTTTTACTGCCCTTTTCCTGAGTTGAGCTGTTCTGTGAGCCTTTGTGCGGCAGACCTGTTGTGACCCACAGCGGATATGGAAATGGGGCTAAGGTTTTATGGGCCAAACGGATTGGACACAGTCAAGCTCAGGGGGCATGAATATTGGATGTTATTTCTGCTCCCTTTTTATGTAATCCATTGCCAATACATTATTAATAGATGATATCATATCCAGAACTACTGGACAAAGCACTACAGAGGAGGAGTATGAAAGGAGCTCTATGTGGTTGAGACTGTGGCAGAAAATACAGTTCAAGTGATATTATTTTATCACGGTAGCCTGGCACTTCCTGGCCCGCCAATCTTCACCGTGGCATTTTTTTTTTTTCTTTTTTGGCAAAGCGAAGTTCATAGTCGGAAAATAGGGTGAACACCGTCTTTCTACCAGGGGTAAATCCTGCATTTGTGGGTTTCAAATGCACTGAAACATTGATGAAGTATCAAATGACACCCAAATACAAGTTTAATGGATTTTGAAGCACTGGGATACTTTGCTCATCCTTCTTGACTGCGGTGAGTGAAGTGGAAATCTTTTGCGAGGATCTGGAGTTTTCCTTGCAAAGCTGACTCCCAGTTTACAGTAGCAGGGGAGCAGCGGCGTATCTGATGTACAGATTCACAGGCAGGAGACTGTGGTAATGTGGGACTGGTTAAAAAAAAAAAAAGGAGGGAGGGAGCGGGGGGGGGGGTCAAATCCCCATTTCTGATTCAAATGTGGAATTGTTACCTAAAAGAAAAAAGGTCAGACCTCCTGACTTCCTGTTTTGACTCATTGTCGTCCTCAAAGTTACGATCTCTGGCGGTGCAGGTTTTATGAGTCACAGGAGCGGCGCCGTACTCGTGCGGAAACTTCACGAGAGTTGCAGTCGTTTCTTTTCTCTCTCTGTCTCTCTCTCTCTCTCTTTTTTCTTCCTTGTACAAAAACACATCACTCAGCGGTTACACAAATCCTGTCTGTCCAAGAGCAAATCCTTAAAAAGTACTTCTCAGCACTGCCCATCGAGGAGCGAAGATAAACTATCGTCCACCTTTCAGTTTTCCAGCCCGCCTTGATACTGTACATGACGGCGCAATCACCCCAACTGGTGATAATGCCATTAAAAGTCTCCATATAGGCCTCTCAAACAGCGCCACATAGGGAGTGGATGCGTAAGGTAATATTCTCTTTTTAAGGTCAGTTTGAATTGTTTTTTCTCATGGGAAACGGCAGATTGATAAAGAGCAAACAAAACCTCTTTTCTGAATGCTTGTCCTCCATGGCCTCAATGAAGGTTTCATTCCTTTATATCATCCAGCCCAATTCCCAGCATGCACGGCCATTGTGGCTCTTTCAACTGGAGCTCTCCATTGACTGGCTCATTGTCCGGCCGCTCTTTTGTGCGCGCTATCACCGGAGCACAATCTTTCACCTGAACAGCACAGGAGCGGGGCCGGGATGTGGTCACGTTAAAAAAAAAAAAAAAAAAGAGCAGAGTCACCCATGTAGATGCCAGGGTGAACAATTACACCGCATCTAATGAAGAAATATCCATTACCTATGCATCAACTTTTGAAATCCTCCAGTGAAGCTTGTTAATAACACCGTTGTTAGTCGTGCCCGGGCTCGGGCTGCCTGCGTCACACAGAGATGTTCAATATCACCACTCGGGCTTATATTATTGAGAGGAGGTTGTTTTTTTTCTCTCTCTCTCCTCTTTTTTTCATTTGTGAAATCTAACAATGCATGAGCAGATGTTTGAAAAGTGGCCCTCGGCAACACAAGGCTAGTTAAGATCGATATTGCTTTCAATATTTCTTTCCTTTGACAGATAACCAGTACTGAGGAAAGTCTTGATAAGAGTGGCAACATATGGATGCGGTGCGCCTCGCTCTCTTTTGATTGCGCGACCCCGTGACCTTTGCCTGTGTTTGAGAGGGAGGCAGCCACATGGTATGGTGGGGGTCTGTCAGGCTCTGGTTATGGGGCATTATTGACCCAGGATTTATAAATATTTAATGCACACATTAAGATCATGGTGGAGGGTGGCCATTAGAGTTCTCCAATAAAAGAGGCTCTCACGATGATTGAATGGTGTGGCAGCGCTGATTGTTGGGTACAGGGAAACCTGCTGAGACAATATACTGTACCTCCAGCGAGCCTGCCAGGCTTCAGGGCTCTTAAAACGGGCAACAACCGAGCAAACTTGTCGTTTGTCTTTATTGCACTTTTATCCTCCCGATGTTTCTTTCTTTCCCCGCGTCTCCAAACTGCGCGGCTCGTTTGGTTCGGTTTATAAATATGGATGCGCTCCGTCCAACTTTTTCTTTTTGTTAATTTTATTTATTTTTTGTTCTTATTGAGTGACAGAGACAGAAGTGAATGAGCGGGCGGGGCCCGGCCCGGCCTGGCCCATGTCCGCGTATCCGAAACAGATAATGCAGCGTCAGGAGGCAGATGTGTGGCCGTTGTTATCAGGCGCGCTGGATTATCGAGGGAATGATTTGAAGCGCACGGCAGCTGAAAATTAAATCGCTCTTTTGAGTGTATCTGTCCTTTGCGCTATCAGCAGCTCGTGGACTATCGCCCGCGCCGGGAGATCTTTGCATGCCGGCTGACATAATAAGCCGTGATATGCTGATTGCCACTCAGGTTGCTGCCGTTTAATTGTGCATTAAAGGCAGAGGTGGCCTCGGACAATGTTGCCTTGATGAGAAATTGACATTTTGTGACCTGCACTCAGCGACCACTCAGGATGCCAGATAAGATGCTCAGTTGTTTTTAAGGAGAACCACCATTCTTCCCTCAAACACTTCTATCCTTCTGTTTGACCCACTTGATGAGTATAGATTTCACCATGGCCCCCCTTTCAGCGCTCAAACTATAAGAGGTTCAAAACGATACCAGCCCTTATAGACAAAGGATAACCTTGCTCTTTCAATGTATTGATTCTTTATTAACTAGGTGGCTTAATGCAATGAAATGAGGGATTTGAATGAGCCCCATTTGGGGTGCTTTGAATAAAAAGCTTGCACTGTTTATGAATGACTACAATGAACCTTTGAAGCACCACAGATGCAGGATGTGCCGATACAAAGACCAGTAGGAATATGTCACAATGTCAGAGTGTTTTGCTGAAAGAATATGAGTAAAAGAGCAGTTTTCATCTTTTATAGATGTTACACTTTTCCACAGGTTTCAAACAGTTATCTCTATAGCAATGTCTAAAAACACTACATCTTACAGACGGATCACAGGTTTGTCCTCGGACGTTTTCTACTGTCTCTCTTTTTTTTTTCTCCTTGTTCCTGATTGTCAGTTTGTCTGCCAGCCAAACTGTACTCAAAGCTGAAGAAGTCCACAGTTGAGGAGCTATTGTGTTTTTACTGAAAATTTTTAATAAAACATCACTTATTCATTTCTGTTTCCATTCCAAATGTTGACATTTTTAAATTTTCTTCCCTGTAAACACATGTAAGCTATGTGGCAGAGTCATAAGTGGTGAGTAAAAATGACTTCTATACAGTCTACAAAACAGAAAAAAATACAACCACAAATGGAGTGTTTTTTTTATCTCCAAGGTTGTCCCTCATGCACATTAGTCTCTATTGGATCTTAACAACTATCATATGGGTCACAAACAATTTATTTGACAATACAACCAACAAAGTTTTCTCCAAAATGGTCTGTATAGATAATTTAAAATCAATATAAAAATAAACAATGAAGTTTGACTTCCCCTTTAAAAAATGGACAGAGAGTCTCGACGGAGTAACACAAATTTTGGAGGATACACGTGAAATATATGCACATTGCATTTCATCAAATACAAAAAGAAAAGAACAAATGAAGGCAACAGTTCTTGGCTGAATTATCTGTGCTGCATCACTATATTAAGGGCATGACGATTAATACATACATAATGAAAAGCAATATACAAAATTTCAGAGATAAATACATTATTTATAGTTGATATGTTACAAAATTTCCCTCAGTGAGCGCAAGTGTGTATTTGAACAGAAATATGACAATGAACTACTATAATCCTACATTCTCAATGGGTTTTAATTTTGTTTTTTAAACATTTTTTGTTGGTCTAAAAGAACATGAAAAAGACAGATGTATAAATATTTAGCACAAGTTTGGCAATATCACAATAGTCTACAATTTTTAACCACATATAAAACACATAGGGGAGTTGGAGCTAGAAGGGGGAGACTGCTCCTCATCAACAAGAAACAGACTTCACAGTAGCCTAGGAATGCATTAATATACAGTGCTAGCAAAAAAGTTGAAAAACATGGCAAAACACACTTGCTTAAAAGGAAGCTCTAGACATGGAAGTACATCATATTCATCAACACAGCAGTGTTTTGTACACGTCAGTGTGCTTGTTGAATCAAAGAGGATTTTTTTTTTAACTTTTGAAGATGATTTCTAGCTACAATAAATTACAAAATTTAAGTTAAAATGCAGGAATGAAACATGATACAACCTTACCCACCCAGCCCCGCCCTGTTTTTGCTTGTTTTCTCTTTTTTTTTAACTCGCATTTGTTTGTACTTTTATGATCAATTTTTCTACATTATATATCTCATATATTTTTCCAGTTGAAATTCAAACTGTCTTGGCCCCTGTGTATTTTTCTCACACATAAAAATACAAAAAGTCACATTATAAAGACACACAACTGTTGTGAATCTATTAAAAGAGAGTTGAAACAGAAAAAACGATTTCTGAGGCAAACAAGTTCATTGGCAAATGTACTGTACATCAGTGTTTTTACTTTACAACCAGATGGTGAGTCCACAGAGTCCCTTCCAGTATTGAATGTGTGGCTGATTGGACGTGTCCGAGGCCGAAGCGCAACCCGACCGGTATACAAAATAAACCCTTCATCATCCCGTGTCCTGGTCGAGGGTGACAAAATGAGGAAAGAAAAAAAAAAACTGGGAAAAAAAGAAGGAGAAAAAAAAATCCCACAGAAAAAAAAAATATTGTTCCTTGGTGAAATCCTCCTTTTTTCTGCGGGTTTGTGAAAGTCATTGAAGAGAAAAAAGATCACCTGTTTCTTTTCTCTCTTTCTCTTTTTTTTTTCTCTTTGTCTTTAAAAACAGAACAAGCGGTTGACTATACATTACACCAGCATTTTGCAGTGTGCTGAGGGGGTGTCCTGTGAAGTGGTAGTGTGTAGACTGGTGCTTGAGAGGACGAAAGTGCATTTACATTGGTGGGACAACCAGGCCGGACATGGCTGAGGACGACACAGAAAAAGAGACAGAAACAGACGTTACTTCATTTGACTGACACAGGTGTGGCAAATATTTTTGCAAATTATTGAATTAATCTAATTCATTGCATGCATGTTAGTGTGTGTGCGTGCGTGTATGTGCGTGTGTGTGTGTGTGTATATGTGTGTGTGCGTGTGTGTGGGAGTCCAGCCATCTGACAGTGCACGAGTGCGTGAATGTATGCCTTAATGTGCCTGTTTGCGTATGTGCCTGTGAGTGTTTGCCGTGTCGGCCAGCCTGCTGCTGCACGTCCTCCTGACGGGGAGAGTTTGAAAACCTCCCTCCTGCTCTGACATTTCAGCCCCCAGCATGCCAGTCCTGCTATGTGTGATATTTCTCCTGGCGTTGGGGTAATGGCAAACAGTGGCCCAGACTCCCCGGAGACGCGGCCGTGGTGACGGCAGAGCAACAACACGGTCACTTCCCACAATGCCACAATGCTACAGTACTGGACACTCCTCAGACTCCCCTCAGATTCGCTCCTATCGCCTGCCTTCCGTTCGCCCCCCCCACCCCCCCCATCTCTTTATCCTTGACTCTCCAGCGCTGAACAGCACATTAGTCCTACATTTCCACGTTCCCCAAGTTGTGCCTCTGCGTCATTATCCAAGAGAGATTAGGCAAGATCAAAGGTAGCTTCCGATATTTTACCAACACCATCTGCTTAGGATATCATTAGCAACTGTACCTCACCCTGAGAGTTTATATATTCAGTACTTTCACACGTTTTAACAATTAGGCGACTAGTGAAGTGCTGGGATGATATATTATTATATTGCTCTGAGTATATTTGTAGAGTCATGGTTGAAATGCTTTTAAGTTTGCCAGCGCAGATGATGGCAAGGCATTGCTCATTAATTTCTGCACAACATGTATTAATAAGTATGAACGTGTAGCAAGATGAACTTTAATTTCCCACTTCATTAAGCCCAATGTTATTAATCTTGGGGCACACGCTACGGCTAAGCTTGTTTTCAAAGCAATCATGTTGGTCATGACACATGCACAAAACCTAATAAACATAATTACTAAAACAATTCTGGGAAGGTCTTTTCCTGCGACATCGGAGGGGATCATTTGTATGAAAGGGCAACAAGGATGTACGTTGTGTTTGCACAGACACAAGATGACAGTGTGTACGTGTGTGAGAAGACATGCTGTGTGTGTGTGTGTGTGTGTGTGTGTGTGTGTGTGTGTGTGTGTGTGTGTGTGTGTGTGTGTGTGTGTGTG
>JAUESF010000014.1:12996761-13011148 GCA_032274765.1 Malacoctenus tetranemus | reverse complement strand
ACACACACACACACACACACACACACACACACACACACACACACACACACACACACACACACACACACACGCACGCCCACCCTTTGTCACATACAGTAGTAAACAGCTTCCCAGTAAGCTGTTTGCACTTCACTGCCCGCTCTAGGAAATAAAAACAAAGAGCAAATTGGGGGTTTTGCGTCTCAGTGAATAAATAAGGTTGTTTTACTCACAGAATCCATTACCTTTTAAAACATGTGCCTAATGCGCTGAGCCTTTTCATTCTACAAACAAAGCCTAAATTAGGAATTAAATACATTCGTATTTAGATAACGGCATTAGCTTTATGACATCAATGTAAAAAAGTTGGACGCCATCCATATCATTCCCATGCTTCCATTGTTACGTTAAATTGCAATATTAATCCTGGCTCAAACCAAGGTACCGCGGCTTTTATGCAGTGCACTTGAATTATGCTATTGAAGTAATTGATAGTGATTCAGTCATTGAAGGTACTAATCCCATGATTCAGTTCATCTCTCTCAGTGCCATTTACCTCCAGATGTTTAGAGTTTGGGGTAATCAATAAAGAGGGAATAAAGATTGGCATTCACAATACTCCCCTTGACAAGCTCCAGCCGAATGTTTGTCAAGCAAATTAAACACACTTAGACTTTTCACCTGCTCCTACAACGACACCACATATGGCCGTGAAGTTAAAAATAAGAAACTGTGCATACATTACCATGCATAATGCACAACTCCCTCCATTTAATATGCAAATTTTGTAAAATATTACTGAATACCTTCTGTTCGGAATGAATAAATTTGAATTGCAATTAGAATAATCTTGTATAATTAATGAAAACTGTCAATTTTGGTTCCGAAGTAATTTGATTAGCATGTTGATAGGACACTTATCAAGTTCAGTAAACTGTTAGATTAAGAAGATGAAAAAAAAAGATTCTAAGGATATTTTTCTCAACGGCTCTGACATTTTCCCTTGGCATTGTAAACAAAGACAGTAGCTGGCAAACTTCCTGAATCGAGGGGCGAGAGAGGGAGGGTGCAACAGAAAAAGAGAAATAGAGACGAGGACAGAGATAGAGAGCCTCTTGAGATAATCTGTGAATCTCAGTCCGCAGATGAAAAGGAGTCTATCGTCAAGGCTCCTGAGTGAGCTACTCATCTCTGCCCTCTGCTCTCCAGCTAAACCCAAGTTTATGGGATTTATCTCGTGAACCATTTGTAGTTTTCACATCACATGATGAGTTAAAAACAGCATACAGCTTTTCTAAATGTTTTGAGGCTATAAATGTAGAGTTCTCAGCTAAAACCCACAGACAACTGATCCCAGTCTGCAATTCATCTGAGAGTAGCTATCTATTAGCGATCAACAAATTGATGTACGCCATTGTTGTATTGTATAAAACAGAACCATCTGCACTGTCTACAGATGAACAGAGCCAGTGACCTCCTTTTCCCCTCTCTTTCTCTGCTCATTAGCTATCCTGAACCTCTTTCTCTCCTGCCTTTAGTTTTCAAACCCCCAAATGAGACCTAAATCGCTTGCAATACAGGTTAGCTTGAGGAAGGGGGGGGCAAACATCTGTCGCGCTAGGTACCCGCATGCAGCTCGGGGTATCTCCTGCGAGGAACTTTGGGGATGTTTAATTCATAAACGCTGTCATCCATGTAAACCTCCTGATTTCATAATGACTAACTCTTGGTGGTTTAATTAATTTAATAATGCCTTTCAGAAGCCATAAATGAAAGGGTCTCTGAA
Organism: Malacoctenus tetranemus; assembly: GCA_032274765.1. NCBI lineage: Eukaryota > Metazoa > Chordata > Actinopteri > Blenniiformes > Labrisomidae > Malacoctenus > Malacoctenus tetranemus. The sequence goes on along the minus strand of JAUESF010000014.1, from coordinate 13,009,383 downwards.
GTGGTGCATTAATTAGCCGGTGCCGATGCTACTCCTGTCAGACTGGTGGCTGTCAAAAGCAGGGCAGAGCGGAGGATGGGCACAGCTGACGTCCCAGGTTCAGAGGTCATGCCAATCACGCTCCTCACCACACTTAATGAGTCATAATTTGTGTCGAGTATACACATGTATTAGGGTCAACCTGTGGTCATGTCCATAATTCTCTCCCCTCGCCAGGCTACATGAAAATAACTGGCGGGACGACAAGGTGGTTACAGTCTCGGTAATAAGCTGTGGCATGGCCACATTATGTTGCTACTTGTATTTACATGGGAACCACCTCGGAAAGAGCAATCCATCAGAGCTCCGCCTTTACCTTGCATCGGGCCGACGTCGTTTCTCTCCGCATCCTCCGCTTTAATTGCAACGTTATGGCTTCGTGCTCGCAAGGTTACAACAAAGAATAAATCAAACTTCATTAAAAGTCTCGGTAACTCAACGCATGAGCACACAAAATCATCACAGAACCAACCAGATTATATTCCAAACTAACTCCATGCATCTCATAAGGAGGTTGTTTTCCTTTTTCATATTTCATAAATATGAACCAGGGTGGTTTGTGTCTGTGCCTGTCCATTTATTACCATAAAAATCAGCTGACTGAAGTATCTCACTATCTGTGGAGGCAATTAACTGTTTTGAGAGAATGCGTAATACGGGACTTTGTAATGGTATCATTTGGAGTCAAGGCACAGATGCGCCGTGCGGAGCCATACTGTAATTAGAGAGAAACGCTGTACAGGTTTTCCACTAATTAGCAAATTATGCTGAAAATAGCATCAAGCTAATTAACAGTTATTATGGCATTTTTGAAAGTATGACTTTAATTAGCAAAGTCCTGACGCAGGCAATTTCAAACTCGTCTCTGCGAAGATGAGGAAGAAAAGAAAAAAACATGGGGCATGATCAAGAAGATACCCAGATTATTATGATGCTGTCAAAAACTAAAGGAAGGGGAGAAAAAAAACAGGGGGGGGGAGAGACTGAGTGAGTGAGGGAGGGAAAGAAGGGAGGAGGAGGAGGAGGAGGAGGGGGAGGAGGAGGAGGGCCGGGGGGGTAAAGCTTTTGTGTGTTGTGTCTGAATCTCCATCCAAATGAGGGGACATGTGTGCTGTGCCACGTTGCCAAGAGGAGCCCTGAGCCGTGTGCCCAGTGTCAGGTGGCAGCGGCTCACCCCTCAGCTACCAGGCGAAGACGAGAGTGAGCTCAGCTGGTGCCCACAGCCACTCACTTATTCTACTCCGCTGCACATTAAAGGAGCCCTCGAGTGGAGCCAAGCAACGCCAGCCAGCCAACCTGACAACAACACTCCACCTCCTCCTCATTTCCAACAGTTCCTCTTAGCTCATCCAGGGACCCACCTTGGACCCGGTGAGGGGCCGGTGACAGGAGGAGGGGGGGGACCTGGACAACTCTGCGGCGTCCTCTTATTTTAAGGAAGAAAATGTCTTTGTCACTTTTGGACGGCTCTCATGGAATTGGAGAAATGTCCGTCATTAACATCCCAATTGTTGATACAACGGACGGGCGAATGCGTCGGAGGTGTTTTGGTGGAAAAAAGCTGTTTTTAAAGGCACCTGCGCGGGAGCGTCTGACGGCAGGAAGTGTCACCAATGGAAGTGGGGAAATGGGTAAAAGAGGAGTGGAAGAGATGGAGGAAGAGAGGAGAGAAGGAGAGGGGTGGACTGAAGGGTCTTTGAAGGCCCAGTGTGTGAGAGAGAACAGAAGTGTGCCTAGCCCCAGGCAGCCTACGGCTCAGGCCCATTAGCTAGACTGACCTTGCCCGCGCCTTTGTCTTTGTGCTCTCCTCCCGCTGCTTCCCCTTCTCAAGCATTCCCTTTTTGTTGTCTCCGAGCGAGATTGGGAAGGGGGCCATATCTTTCAGCTTTCTAAACCTCCCAACCCCCCATCTACCACTCCTCTACACCCCCCCCACCACCACACTCAACGCGCAACACCCCCGCCCCCCACCCCCTCCCTCCCCCAAACACCCACCCCACCCTCACGCCTTGCCTGGAGCTCGTGCCCCAAAGGGCCGAGTACAGTGACACGCCTAGCCGGTGGCCACCTCTGCCCTGGCGAGAACTTGGCTGGAGTGGTCAGCGGCCCCCGAAGACCCCCAGAGAAAACGCTACATATCGCGGGGGGGTGGAGGAGGAGGAGGAGGAGGAGGGGAGGGGGGGGGCAAATCGTGGCGCTGCAGGCCCTCGCATACATGCACCCACTCTGGGCAGGCTGCCTCTTTATTGCCTGCCTCTCATTTGAGAGGATGGAGACTGGCTGCCAAGTTTTGACACCGCCACATATGGCCTCCTCCATCAATCGGACTAATCAAGCATCAAGGGGAGGCAGGACCAGCTTAATTGCCAGCCAGATATAGCTGCTCTCACTTGACGTGCAACCTGAAATAGAAACAGGTCTAAGGAGACATGACAGAAGATAAATGAATACGGCCATTGTTCTAATAATTGCATAAAACTACATTTCTTTACACTTGAATTCTTAATCGTCTCCCGGCACAAATAGCGGCTAATGCAATAGATGCGGCTATTTCAACATGGCAAATCAACACTATTGCAAATATTGCCTTAATATAGCATCATCCACTCATTAAAATGTGGTTTATGTTCACATTTGTAATGTTTGGTACCTCAGGTTAGAGAAGTGTACAGTAAGTTGTTAGGGAGTTTTTTTCCCATGCAGGCTGCAGCGCTCTGCTCCTCCAGAGTCCTTGAGGCATTCTGTCTGCCTCTGCCTGCCTCTCTCAACTTCCTGTTTCCCTACACCCCCCACTGGGGTAGCAGCCACGGAATAACTTAGCACATGGAATGAGGAGGAGAGATCAACAGCAGTGATCCATTCATCTTGAGTTTCTCCTGTCACTCTCTCTTTCCGTTTGTAAACACTGAGGGTCTGTGGTCAGAATGGCCTTTTGTCCACTGTGTTTTTCTGCATCCCTCTCTTATTCACTTCAAAGGTAACAAGTGACAGATGTCTGTCTTCGCCGCGGTCTTAAACACTGTGGCTCCGCGATAGCATCTGGGCTGAATGTCAAACTGTGAATCTACCCTAAGAAATGCACTGTGGTTATGCCAAGCTCATTGTTATTAATGTCAGGGACACTGCCTACAGAAGTATTTAAGATACTCCCTGTAGTTCACAGCGGGGTGCGCGCGGGGGGCGGGCGGCGAGGGCGTGTATGTAAAAATGATGGACAAAGATTATTAAGAAAATATTGAAATAGAAAAAAAATTACAACAAAGGGCAAATCCGATGGATGAAACGCTCAATTAGTTGTATCAAGATTTCCTGGTGGCGAGCAACTTCTCAAAGAGTCTGACGAGGCAAGAATCAATTTAGCCAGAGGAGCTGATATAAAAGAAAAAAACAAAAGAAAGGGATGGGGGGCAATAAAATATCCAACATGTTAAAGCAGAAGTTTAGCAGGATTAACAAGTTCCTTGGAGTTGCGAGAACAATAAAAGTGGCAAAGGTGGTGGTGTTTTGAGCTTGTAATCACAGCACGGTGCTGTGTTTATTTAACTTTCTCTTCTCCGTGCCTGCCTGCTTTTGGTATTTACATGTTTAATTGAGAAGTGTGCTGCCGGTTCCTTCTGCCCATCTGCCGAGTCCCTTCCTCTTATCAGGCTCATTCCTCAAACTGACAGCTCTCCCATTCTGCATATCTCTCTTTCACTCCCGTGCCACTACACCACTAACTCCTCTCCCTCTCCTTTTTTTTTTTCCCTCCCTGTCCCTCTTCAATCTGTCAGGGCCGGATATGAGTAATGACAACGCGTTTTCCCTCAAATCAAACCAATAAGTAGAAACACGCACAAGCAGACTCGCAAATTCTGTTCCGCGGGCATCGCGTCATAAAACTCTCTGTTGTGCGGATCAGGATTTTTTTTTTCTCTCTCCCTCCTTTTTTTTTTTTTTTTCAAACCACGTCTAAATCACGCCTGTCAGACGCAACATGTGTGTCATTGTATCCCCATCAGCGTGTTTCATTGTACACACTACCACCTCTGAAGAGCTGCCTCTTATCAGTCGAGTGTCAGAAAGCCCCCAGCAGCACCGCCTCCTCCCCGCCGCCTTTCTAAATGCTTTTCTATTAAGAGCAGTGTTGTGTCCCTCTGATAGCGGCAGCTTCTCCACTTCATCATTCATAATCCCAATGGGCATCAATGGACTCTGTAGCCTCGCCATCCACACCAAAGGCTTTGTCATTCATTGCAAATGAAAACAACCTAAATGAGAGTGATAATCTAAGGAATTCACTCATGGAGGGAAAAAAAGGGAACGACCCAGTAGGCCGGAGCACTCCAAAACCATGAATAGTCCACTCCACGGCAAGGAGCTGGTGATACCTCACATGTTTCGAGTGGTCCGCTTCTATTCTCTCTATACGGCATGAAACATATGGAGGACATTATATAAGTGTAAAATGGTACTACTTATGTGCTCTGTCTTTTAAATGCCGTTCTATTTTAGCTAACTGCACGGTATGACAGAGAAAAAGCAATAAATTCCCAGAGGTGGACAAGTGCTGTGCAAATCAAGGAATGAGAGCCAGATGAGAAAACAAGGAGGGAAAAATCTCCACGACGCTACATTACAGCGACGGCGTAGGCTAACTTTTAGCAGCTCGAAAAGTCTAAACTGATGTTCCCGCCCTTCGCAGCATGCCGAAGTCCCGCTGGGGGCCTCAATGTGATCAGCAGCATCCCCACCACGTCTCCTCATTATTGAGTAAATAGGTTTGGGCATGTCCTCAGTAAACAAAGCCAAGACTGACAGTTAAGGGAGTGAGGGGAGTGGGAGGCAGCCTCGTTCCCAATTAGAGTCGCCTCAGGCAAAACTTTAAAGAGGAGATCAATCCTACAGATCGCTAAACTGATCCTGTCACAGGCTGGGGATATTTAAACCGTGGTGCAGAGCAGAGCGGTGCAGGGCAGTTCTCAGTACAGTTTGACTGTGTGTGCTAATGACTTGGGGGTAGGCTCTCTCACCAGGACACACACCCCACAGCGAGGCGGCCGTGATTGACGGGTGAAATCGGACCTCAGCTGCAGTTCTCGGCACAGTAGGGGCCAGATGGGGAAATAGTGATTTGCGTTTTTTAGTATGCAGCTCCTGCACTTACGGATATTCCCTAATTGTCTCCCTTACTTACCTGTGAGGCTGTTTCCCATCACAGATGCAGAGTACATTTCAAATTAACCCAGGATGTTTTGATTTTTTTTTTTCCTCGCCCCACACCTTTGAAGCAGACTTATTAAAATGTGCCAGTGGGGCTTATCCCTGTCCATCTACTGGAGGTAAAAAAGTTAGTTCCCGCTAATGTTGAGCCGAAACAAAAGGACTAACACGAGGTGAGCGATGCGGGCGTGGCGGAGATGACAGGCGAGTTTAATCACATCGAGGGATCATGACAACCTGCTAAAGCAGCAGATATACGTCCCTCTGACTACAAGTGAGGAGCTGGCATACTCCAACTCCCAGGCACACATGGGCAACGTGTAATGAGCTACCAAGCTCTCCGCAACTGCAGAGGAACTGAACATTTAAATGAGCGAATGATGCATTATGTATATCACCGAGGTTCCTGTGCAGGAATTAATCATGATCATAAAAGCCGAAGACAAAACAACATACTCAGGCCATTGCTAAATTGTTCTGATCTAATGCAAAACAAATTCATTTTTCATGCCATTAAAGATAAAGAAAATCTTAAAAGGTTTGGTTTTGCTTGTCTGCGTCTCTTATTGAGAGTCATTCACTTTCAACTTTATTTGCGGATTATTGCAAATCCCCCGTACAAATCATATCATGAAATCATGTAGCTGGGACATTGGATGTGTTCTGCTAATGCTCAAGGAAGATCCCCTGAGGGAGCCATTGAGTGGGGGAGAGAGAAAAGAAAGAGAGAGGATGGAGGGAGGCAGATAGAGGGAGAGAAAGCAGGGGAGTGAGAGAGAGCGAGAGAGAGAGAGAGAGAGGGGTGAAGAGCGAGTTACAGGACGGAGAGAGGAGAGAGAAGGGCAGGAAAGAAAGACAGAGAGGAGGGGAGGGCGGCAGCAGTCAAGCTGCACTTTATCCTGACAGATCTCCTTTACACACTAATTTCCTTGTTAAAGAAGAGAAAATGGCACTCAATCCGGAGAAATCCTTTTCTCCCGGAGCAGGCCTGTCAGCTGAGGGATGAGTGGATACAAGCAGAGCTTTCCTCCTCGGGCTAGCTCCCCCTGGCACACAGCAGCTAGGCTACCGCTCACAGCCGAGCTCTCTATCTATAGCCATAATTAATACACCATCGGAATATAATGAACCATACCATGATACATGAATTTCAGTCGGCGCTGTCGACAGCAGTCATTTAACCGCTCGCTGGAAATCAAATGTGAAGTGAATTGATTTTCTGATCATGTCATCTCCATCACAAATGGCAAACAAATTGCGCACAAACATTTCATGCTCAGTTGCTGTTTATAAACACTCCCCATGACAAAATAGCGAGCCCGCCCTCACCCCACCTCACCTCACCCCCGCGCCGCGCCGCGCTCTCGCGTTCACAGTTACCGGCGAAGACAATATAATCCGGCAAGGGCACATCTTTCATCGGGAACATATTTATCGCTGAATTTGTAATTCGCCAAAGTGTATTAGCTCGGATTTGGAAAAAAAGGGAGAAAAGTAAAGCCTCTTTTATTTTAAGTCAGGGGTGTTAGCTGTTCACTCTGGATGTTCTCATCTCCCAAGATTACTATTCGAGGGGTGTGTGTCAGGACTACTTTTCAGAAATCTCGGTAACAATTCAGATGCGATCGATAAGGAGTGACAGTTTATTCTAAGGCTTAGCACAAGCCAAGAAAAGAACGACTGAAGCATCAAGTTTAGAGGAATGAATTTGTTTTGTATTTGATTTTTCCATTAAATTTATCACCACTTTAACTCTCCCGGTTCCCCCCCCCCCCCTCCCTCCTTCTCACACGGTCTCTCTCACTTTCTCTCTCACTGTCACTCACATCAACAACCAGGCTGTAAACGCCTGTCAATTTCTCATCGGTGATTCCCATGTCTTCATTTTCATCCACTTTTGATTGCTTCACACCCTTTACCTATGATGCTTTTAGTGCTCGTCGGTGACCTTGCGGGGTGATGGGAAAAATTACGAAATAAATTTTCGGTGGCAGAGTGACGCTGGCCTTTGTAACACTTCATCATGTCTGCTGCGGACGGAAAATACTTGAGAAACATTTTCTTACAAAACTGCCCGGTTCTGGTTTGGCACGGAATCATATGGTAAATCTATTACCACTTTGTCAAGAGAAACCACATGAGGTTTCCCACAGTGTAGCAGCAGGCAAAGTGGGAAATAGTAACCCTGAAACTGCTGTCCGCGTTCTCTTATTAAAGTGTTTTCAAAATCCCCTTCCCTTTTTGGATTTAAGGGTCATTGAGAAAGCCAATCAGAGGGACAGGCCAGTCAGGAAGCCAGCGGCGTGAACAGGACAGGAACCAGCTGATGAAATTCATCCATACTTCTCACTTATGATGACATGATTGATTTTCCCTCAGAGTGCTCAAATGTAGGATTGTCTTCCTACCCCCATCTCCTCCTCCATCCCGCCTCAATCTGCCCACCCACCCGCCAAGCCAACAGCTAATGGATAAAGCCTCTGTCTGTCTCAGGCATGGCGGAGAGTTGACGAGTGGAAGAACAACTGCAGCGAATGAAGGGTGAAATCTGAGAGTGCAATTTTCCGTCTGTCAATCTCCCTTCAAGAGAACAAGTTGACCACCAATCAGGGGAGTCGATTCGGGGCTGGCGGTTGATGGGAGCATTCTGAGTGACAGCGTCATGTCACTACATTAACACAGCAATGAGAGACATAAAAGGGAATTTTTTTGAAGGGCCCCGGCCAGTTATTCGATTTGTGGATGTGATTTGGGGGTAGGGACCACACTTTTCTGCCTTAACAAATGAACAAACTGACAGGTTAATGCATAACATATCACTGTATAATTCATGGTCCTGAATTTTGGAGACTCCTATCATCCACTAGGTGCTTCAAAATACAACCAATTAAACTTTACTTAATTATTAAAGGTAGAAAGTGAGGGAGAAACATGCCTTAAAAACTCTTGCTTGCAGTCAATTACGATAAAACTTTAATGAGCCTGGATAGAGAGCCATAAAAACTGATAGCCCCTCCGTCATGAATTATATATCCATATCGATTTTGTTTCTTTGCTATAAGAATTGCAGGTAATCGTATGTTACCACATGTAAAGTGCACTTCCCCAGCGAGGATAAATATTAACTATCAAATATATATGAGGTGTGTGTGCATTTATGACCAAGCTCATGTAGAAAATGAAGAGCAGAGATGTCGAGGCAAGGGCCATTGGGAATGGATGAAGGGTGCCATTTCTGACAGTAAGAGAGACCCTTAGCGGTGCTGGCTTGATATGTTACCTAGTTAGCGTCACAGAGAGAGGAATAAATAGTTCTTTATTATTTGTGGTTGCCATCATGTCTCTCCTAATAGACAGGCTATACTGAGTTTAAACCACATTATCCTCTGCGAGACCATCGCAATTACTCTTGAGAGCTGGGTCTGATGTGTGGATAAGGCAGGTCGCCCATGTCTTAATGAACACAAACAATGTGAAATGGAGGAAGGAGCAGTGGGGGGAAAGATAATGGCAGGGGTGGGCTTGTTTTAATAGAGACAGCACTAAGTTGTTTGCTATGATCTATGTGAAGTCTGAGAATGCTGAAAACCCCCAATGTTAGTTTGTAGAGATCTTTTTTCACGATCCTATTACCCAATCAATCCACACCCTTTCCCCGGCATTTCGCCGACAAACAGCGGGCACAAATCCTGTTTAGCGGATCTCCAGTTGCAGCCGACTGGTGTGTCTCGCCTGTCATTGTCACGCCGTCCGTCCTGCCTTGTCGGACAATTGCGGAGGTTAAAGGGCACCAAACTGGATCACTGTGACACCCAGCGCGAGTGTTATCCCCAGCACAAATGGCTCAGCGCTGGATTAATTGATAAACTGCCGCTCCACTTCATTAGTCAGACAGACCGGGCTTAACGAACGAACACAGAGAGAGTGTCACTCTGAATATGTTAATCATGACTAGCCATTATGGGGCTCTTCCCTCTACCTCCTCGTCTCAATCGGCCGCGGACTACAAAGACCAGCGAGTCAGACTCACTTCAAACTCTGTATGCTTGTACCGAGCAAGGCTATTTATCAGTGACAATGGGAAGAATAACGGGAGACAGACAGACACAAGAGTGGTCCTTGGTGTTATTGAATATAAATTTATAATAACCATGTAAAAAATGCATCATTTGGCCTTTTCACAAAGGCAGTTGTAATATAGCGCTAGGTGAGCACTGTACTTGACGTACACACTGGAGGTGAGGGTGTCAGGGGAGAGCTCGCTGGAGAGAGGAGGTTTTATTGTTGCCCAGCCCTTCCGCTTAAGTGCACATGGCTGGGAGGAAGCCGGGACCTCCAGCTCTGACCTCTGCGCATGTATATTTAATAGGCCATCAGTTGGCCGGGGCAGCGCTCTGATCAGGATTCAGAGAGGGGCTTTGAACACCCCTGTGTATTCCTGAGCGTGCAGCCTCAAGCTGCTCTCCCCAGCTGTGTCAATCCGACAGCACTGTTACAGGCACCCAGACAAGGCGCTGGGCACTCCACTGCTAGCGCCTAATGACTACAGAAAAAAAAAAAGCAAAACAAACACAAAAACAATAACATTTGGCGTATGGAGCTCTGCTACCATCTAATGAGAGGTTTTAAAAGCTGAAATATTACGCCAGCTGATATACTGTAGCGTGTGTGGGATGCGTTTGGATTACATCAGCTATACTATACAATGCTGTGTTCACCTTAATAATAACAAAAAGGCAATCTCACGGTGACTGCACTACACACGCTGGTAACGATTGCAGAAACAAGACGGCAAACAGAGAAGTGCCACTCGTGTGTCTTTTCTTCTAACAAGGTATCACTACTCTTTGAATCAAATCGGCTTTGTGTGTGGGAGTGTGTGCATGCGAGTGTGTGAGCGCATGAATGTCACAGTGCACGCACGTGTATGTGTGTGTGTGCGAGTGTGTGTGTGTGAGGGCAGCTTAACGAGGGTGGTTCATTTGACAGGCAATTAGTTTGCGGAGCTGCTATTGACAGCCCCTGTGCTTGTGTTTGTTCAACAGCTCTGGGTGAGTTCCACGCTCCCTGGGCTACGTGACAAAGCACCTCCGACAGGGAGCTCCTGATCTCCACCGAGGCTCGGAGGCTCGCACTGTGAGGGGGGCGGTGGGGGTGGTGGGAGGGGGGGTGGATATGTGACAGCCTTGCAGAGAGAAGAGGGGAGAGAGAAAGGGGGAGAGATACAAAACCCACAAGGGTCTATTAGGGGGTTGTTGCAAGTTAATGTAGCTACAACACACTTTTTGTGTCGTATTTTGAAAGGCCTGAGCAATGATGTTGTCATTTGTTGTTTGATTGCGGGGATAGCGGAGGGTAATCTTAGGAGACACCAGGCTCTCACACTACATGCACACACATAAAAATGCAGGAAGAGAGCAGACAAGGAGGTGGGGGAAAGCTGGAGGGAGATGGAGGAGAGGAAAAATATAACAAGATCCAAACACTCTTTTATCCTCGAAAATCCCATATTCTAATGCAGGGGCCCATCCCTCTTTTAGTTGCAACCGTTTCGTTTGTAGAGCCAAGCTCCAATCAATATCATTATTTTCACAGAGGATCGAAGTGCCTTCACCGAGTTAATGGGGGATTGAGGTGGTAAACGTTTACCCTCTCACTGTCAGCAGAGCAGTGGTCCATAGTGGGCCCAGATGACAGCACTGGCCCCGCTGTGGACACACTATGTGGAGATGTCCTGTGGGTAGACAGGCTGCATGGACTGTCAACCGCCTGCCATGCCCTAGATGGCCTAACATATCAGCCACTTGAGTTAGAGCAGCAGCATGGGCTTTGACTTCTGCGAGAGCTAACAGAAACAAAACGGCCAGTGCTGGCAGCGGCATGACTGCGCCGCTTGTTATTGTTGGTACAACACAAATTGGAAATGCACTTTGTGTTCCTTTTCCCGCAATAATTTAACAGAATCACCCTCCACCGTCAGACATACTTGACAAAATATTAAATAGCCCAATGCATTAACACCAACTAATTTGGTCAATGCTTAATGCCGTCTTGGGCTGTGGATCAGCTGTTCTGTCGGATTTTTGAGAAATTAAGACTAATCTGCAGCTGGCAACAGCAAAGCAAATTCTCTTGTATAGCAGCATATGCTAAATAGCTCTTCAAGCGCGCAGATGCATTGCTGTAAAATACTTCTCATGTCTGCGTATCTGCATCTCCCAGATGGGTCCCAAGCTGTGCCAAACTGCATCTCATCAACCGCTATGAACTATGGCATCACATGACCGCAGGAGATATGTGGAGTCCCATTCTGTCTTGCCTTGGCACGACGTGGTCAAGCGATGCATCATCAGGACGCCGACACTCCGTCAAAATGGCGAAGCGAGGGAGAAGGCGTCTTTCATGGCCAAAGTGTTGAAAGTTTTGTCCGTTTCGTGTGCGACAGAAACGAGGCTTTTGTCGGGTTTCGTTTTTTTTCCCCCCCTCTGCCTTCGGAAAAAAGACTAATCAGCAGAGTTCAAGTGGATTCGGGTTTGCGCGAGGGTGTGACAGAGCAGCGAAAGATTTCATGGGACGTTGCCCCATGATTCATTGAGTTATTGGTTTCCGCCCTGTTTTAATCGCTGGCGGGCCCGAGCCAAAAAATCTCGGAGGATTCCGGAGAGTTCTTTTCTCCACCATTCAGCAGAATGGAATTCGGTCTGCAAGTGCCTCACGTCATTCGAGGCGTCCTTCACAGTTTCGGGGGCCCTAATTCAAACCACATGGAGGCCAGCGTCCGGTTACGGACCTCTGCAGTGGAAGGGGGGGGGGGGAGGACACATTCCCATTGGCTGCATCAAGACGGGAAATGGGGTGTCTTGATGGAAAAAGATAACAAACACATCTAAGTAGGAGTCACAACATGGCCAAAGCACACACACATTCGCATACATAAATATACATACACATGTACATACGTGGGGACATATACAAATATACACGCATATACACAAACACACACATCGACGGAGAGACGTACACTTATGGGCCTGCAAAAGCTGTTTGCTTGACATGATGGAAGAATGAGCAGCAGGCTCTGTAATATTGCTCCTATTCTTCATTGACAAGCATATATATTTTTTGCTGTTCCCAACTGACTTTGCAGCGCTGAACTCCATTTATGAATTATCTGACATATTTCCTGCTATTTTTTTGACAGGAGTACTCAGAGGAAATTTCAAGGCACCTTTCTCCTGACAAGTAGAAATATCAATATTTGAATAAATTGCAGATTTGGATCTCCTCACATGGATGCTCTCCAGCAAGACTCTGTGTGTGTGTGTGTGTGTGTGTGTGTGTGTGTGTGTGTGTGTGTGTGTGTGTGTGTGTGTGTGTGTGT
>JAUESF010000014.1:12970585-12991245 GCA_032274765.1 Malacoctenus tetranemus | reverse complement strand
GTGTGTGTGTGTGTGTGTGTGTGTGTGTGTGTGTGTGTGTGTGTGTGTGTGTGTGTGTGTGTGTGTACGTGCGCACGTGTAACTGTGTGTATACAAGGTCCGGTGTTGCTCTTGGCCCAGCATTCATCCCATCACCCCAGCTCTGGCCTTGTTTCTGTCAGCAGTGAACCAGGGGAGTAAAGAGTGGAAGAGGGGGGGAAAGAGGAGGAGGAGGAGGAGGAGGAGGAGGAGGAGAGCGAGAGAAGGAGAGAGAGAAAGAGAAGGAAAGAGGGAAAGAGAGGGGGGTGGTGAAGGGGGGAGGGGTTGTCTCCATGGACAGATGGACTGCTCTTTCTCAACACATGTGGAACCATGTTTCGTCTTTCACTGCCGTCAAGCTGGAGCCGAATCCGTCGCTCTGTTGGCCCGCGCCACTCTTTCGTACCGCACACCTCTCTCTTTAGCACGGCACACACACAAGTGCAGTGACACACACGCACACACATGCAACAGTGCGCGCACGCACACACACACGAACACACACACACACGAACACACACACACACGCACGCACACACACACAAAGCATGCACACACACCACACAAACATCTCCGTCTTTCTCTGCACACATGTTAAAGTCATCACCCCTGCTCAGCGCTAGTAAAACACAACACCCCCGGCTTCTCTGCTGTTGTCAAGTCTTGCCATTAGCTGATGCCACTGGGGAATCCTACCCTAGTGAGGTGGGTCTCCCTCGGGAACGTCAGGCACCACGTTACATTCAGCCGCCACTCATGTGAACCCAAACATGTGAGCATAATTTGGAAAATATCATTTATACTGTGCGTCTTTGTACGTGTCTTGACATTTACAAACTGCGATAAAACCGACATGAGGGAGGAGGGAATAGAAAACAGGGCGAGAATAATTTGAGGTAATGTTTTGCTTAGTGAACAGTATTACCCAATCCTGGATGTTGGAGCAGTGGGAAGAAGGTTCTGGCTCTGGGGCTGCAGCGAGGGTCTGGGTTTCATTTTTCGGCAAGTGCAAGCCAAAGGAGAGCTGCCAAGTACAGCTTTCGCTCTCAACACTTCCTGCTCTTCCTACTCTGGCTCGGGAGGAGACAGGCTTCACTCAAACATCACGTCGACTCAGGCAAGGGTGGCCAGTTTATTCCTCCATTTCTCAATGGGCGTCAGAAACTCACATCTGTCACATGAATTACACCGAACACGGCCATAAATGCAACACGGACTTGGATATATTATTAAGCCACAGATAATAACGTGTTTGCAGGTGTTTGCGTGTGTGTAACTGCAATAAAAACACACTTCCTATACAAGTTAACAGCTTTAAATGACTCACCGTAAAGCCTGAAAACACTGTAGTGCTGGTCCCACAGCTCAGCGGCATAATGTTTCAAAAAAAAAGAAAAAAAAACTAAGACGGAAAAAACAAGGAACACCTGCAACAATCAGCGCCAAATCACAACAACAGTGACCCCATCCGCTGCTTCATTTTCATTATGGATGGTGGGAGTGCAGCGTGAGATTAACACTACCTACCGAGTGCCATCTTAATTGCTCCTCCGCAGATGCAGTGAAAACATGTCATTTAGGTACTTCATAAACAGACTTCTCTTCGCAGGTTATCAAGACAGCCGCTCAGTGAAAACACACCCTCTTTTCCAATGCTGATGTGCAATTAAAATGGTTTTAGAAATCCTCTTTGACAGTCCAGGGCTTAGCCAAAAATGTAAATGACATTAAAGGAGACAATGAATTTAATTTTGTTTAATGTCCCCTTTCGCTGATTCTCATTTACATCACATTTCCACATAAAGGGCTGACCTTATAAATACTGGCATTTGTTCAGCTTTTGGAGGTAATCACGGTTTTGCAAAAACCAGATGGGAGCACACAAATTTTCCGATTTGTTTCTTAGAAGGCCGAGGGAACCACATGTGAGACCTTCTAAGGCTGCGGTCTTTTGTTTCTGGTAAACAACTTGACAACAAGTCAAGTGCACTCTGGGAAATGACCTCGTAGGTGTTCCACAAATGAACGATAACGCAAAGTCATTTAGAAAATACAGGCTCGCTAATGAGGGACATAACAGAAAGCTAAGCAAAATTTACATTAGGCCAAAATTTAATTGCATTAACACACGAACAGGTGCGGCGAGGCCTTTATAAATGAGCTAAATGAATAAAAGCCTCCCACAGCACAACCATGTGTGCTGACCAAAAAAAGAGACAAGGGGAAAAATAAGGGGAAAAACAAGTCAATGTTATGAATTATTCAGTGGCTGGGCTGCACTCCAAAAGGTCAGTGATCTTTGACCTTTGTGACAGGAAGTGAAAGGGAGTGCCGTAGCCGCTGGAATAAACAGAGCTGACGTCTTTAGATGCGCTCCAGAATCTGTTTGTGAATGGCTGCTTAAACTGACAGAGGATGTAAAAACTGGCCGAACGCGCATTCAAAATCAAAATTCATATATGTGGTGGAATACACATTGATAACACATTTGCTCTCTGGCTGTCTCGTTCCCGCCCGCATAAATTGCTCCAGCTTTTCCCAGAGTAAAGTGTGACCTTTGAACCCTGACAGGCAGAATGAGTCATTTTCTCTCCTCTTTCAACAACATGCGCCGTCTTATTACAAAATCCATGTGTAAGCCTGAACAATGTATCTAATCTTTCACACAAGAGAAGACAAAGTCAATATGCAAGAGTGGAGACAGATACCAGACCAGACGAGTCGTCGTGAATTGAGTTATGTTTGGCCATACACTATGTGTACTGTAAATGGGAAAACCATCTAATCAGATATCGGGTACCTCATCACTATAATTCTAAAGACTCAAATTACCGACTAAATAAACCTACACCCCCACTTACTTTAAAGCACCATTAACTTATAAGTGTGACATCTGTAGCACGGCTGGATTTATAATCGAGGGGGATGATTACGCCGAACTGCAAAGTGATGCGGTCAGAGCTACAATCGTATGATTCGTCAGTGGATGAATTTACAGATGACATTTTTCTTTCTTCCCACAAAAAGTGATTTTTTTTTTTCCTGGTTTGATGTCGGAAGAAAGAGAAAAACACGCTCGCGTTAATGACAGACTTTTTTCTCTTGCGGAGCAGAATGTCTACCGACTTTTTTTAAAAGACAAATTCAAACTTGAGTCACTGCACACATAAACCCGAGCAAATGCAGCAAAAATAGGACCTTTCTTCATCCAAAACTGAATATGAATAATGCAAGGGCATCAAATGTAAGCGCTGAAATATTTAAAGACCAAGCAGTGCTGAAACTTTGTGACAGCTGTTGGGCCTATATCTAACCAACTTTCCTTTTTTTTTTTTTTAAAGAGAATCCTTCCTCTTCAAAAATCTGAGTGAAAATCTGTATCAAAACTCTGAGAGAAAATAGGGTAAACAGATGTCTGGCTTGACCGCAGGAAAATAGGACACATTTGGAATGATAAGTTTCCCAAACTCCGTTGGATATGCCAGATCCATGGGAACGCCAGTTAATGTCTTGCGAGATGCCAGCTAGCTGTGTGCGCTTTCCCCTCTTACCATCTGGGAAAATGTTACAGAGAATGAACGCCATCAATGATTCACTCCAAATCTGTTTCTTAAGGTTCGGCCATGCTACTGTTTCTCCAGGAAATGTAGCAGTGCTAGCTGGTTCTCATACTGTAATTGTAGACAGATGAGACGTGCCTGATTCAACAATCAAACCTCTCCTCTAGGTTTATGTCACTCAACTATGTTCTACTCAATTGGAAATAATCAGTTTCTGCCAGCAGCGACCGCAGCACAGGTGCCTGTAATGATGTGCATGAGAAAATGACAGATGTAACAGGAATGGCTGTAAAACACGGAAGCTTTAACTGAAAGCTTACCCGTATGCACAGCGGGGAGAGTCGAGTAATTGCAGTAAATAATCTTACGCAGAAAGCCTACAGTGTGCCCTGGTCATGTCCGTAACTCCTGCTAAACCCTGCAACCTTTCACAGGCACCCCTCTCCCTGCAAGCCTCCTTCAGTCACTGGGAACCTGTGTGGGTCTGTTAGGGTGAGCTGACGGGCTCATAGTTACGACATGGAGACAATGGGAGGGTCTAATGAGGAACATATGCTTTTGTGTTTCAACAGAGCTGCTCATTGTGCAAGGAAAGGGATACTCTACTCCTATTCAGGCTCGTCACAATGAAAATCCGAGCCCTCCCTGAGCCAGTTGAGCTTACAATATCCATCCGCTCCTTTTTTCCCTCCGTCCTTTTTTTTTTCCCACCCCTCTTCTTGACTTTAATTCTCCATGCATTCATTTTGCTTATTGTACTTAAGTTACATGTTTTGTCCGGCAGATTGAAGAACAATGCCGTGCGAAACTCTAAACAGTAAAAGGCAGCAGAGCAGCACAAAGCAAACATGAAAGCAGCGGAAATCAGGCAAAGGAGACGTCTCAAGTTATATGTTAATGTTCGCATTATCGTCCCGTCACTAACAAACGCGCCGGGCTAATGAATCAAGAAGTTCATGTGGCCCCAGATACAGTGAGGGGGGGAAAAAAGAGCCCTCTACCCTTACAATGTCCTAAACGCTTCAGCAGTTTTCTCGAGCGTGCAGCGAGACCGCTGTAAAGAATATAAAGATTTAACCACGGGGACGGCATAAACAACACACAAGCTGCACACGTGCGCGTGTGCGTGCGTGCGGAGGGGGGGGGTGTCTGTCCGTCTGTCTGCGTTTGTGTCCTCGTCTGAGTGTGTATCCGCGTTTATCTACATGCGTGTCTGTGTGAGTTTGAGTTCAGACAGCAGTAGCGCTGGTAATCCATCCAGGCTCCCAGGGCAGCCAGCTCCTACTTCCTGATGCATGAGAAGCCGCTGGAGTGGAGTGGCAGCAACAACTGCTCAGCCCTATTTGATTACTAATAAGAGAGTTGTCCCCTCTGTCAGATACCAGGCATTCTCCACTAAGCAAACAGTGATTCCGGCTAGTCAAACATTAGCATTGCTGTCTCTCCCTGGTACGTGGTGAGAGTTACATTGAGATCGACGCTCAAACTACACCCCCTGCCTCACCTCTATATCCACCGTGGGCACACACGCACACACATCAACACACACACACACACACACACACACACACACACCCTCATTCACCTACCTAAACATATTCACACTGGCTGACCGCGGAGCCTATAGTTTCACGGTGTGAGAAAAATGTCAGTGGCTGAACGGAGGCCGTTTATTTCCCCCTCTTTAGGACGAGATGAAGGTAATATAAACGCGGCAGATGTAACTTCCCCGGAGGTGCAGAACAAAACAGCCGACATAAAGTGTTTATCCCTCCTAAAACAAAACTTTAATGGCATCTAGCTCACAGCTAACTTGAGAGAGAAGGAAACAGTCAATGAAAAACAACTATTGACAGTGTAAGCATCACTGTCATAAACAAAGAGAGGAAGCCAGCCAAATAAATGTGAAGTTGCCTAAGCTAATTAGGTGTATTCCCAGCATGATCCTCTAGTGATTGAACCACCTGTGATTGAACAAACCCTATCCAGGTGGTGACCGCCCCTCAGTGCACAGGTACCTGGGAACGACAACCCTCAGCCACTCACACAGAGTCACCCACAGTTCCCACACTGTGGGCTGGAAGATGCAAGTCAGCCCAACTGGGCCGTCTGGTACAGCGGGAGGAAACTAATTTGTTCACGAGCTCCATCCATGTGCCCGCTCATCCCATTTAGTCAGTCAGACACTCACTCGCTCACTCACTCATTCACTCACTCGCTCGCTCACTCGCTCGTTCACTCGCACACGCAGAGGAAAGCGAGCGCCCAGCCTACCTGTCAATGATGACCGGGTCTGATGGAGTCTCGTTCCTGTTTCCACAGCTTTTCTTGTCACAGCATCGGCTGCGGGAACATAGACAGTGTGTTTGAGGACAAGGCAATGCTTTGCTGAATAAATGAAAAATAAATAAATAATGCACAGAAAGCCACATACATTTATTAAGTGCATCTGAGTGGTTTTGATATTGTGAGGGGTGTGTGTGTGTAAGGGGGGGGGAGAGAGAGAGAAATTGCCATGAGATTTCCTTCACTCAATCCATCCATTCCATTGATGCTGATGGCTGATAAAAATGGTGAAAACAACATGTTGTGTTGTTTGGCTTAGTGTTGGAGGGGAGGGGAGTGGGGATTGGGCCAGGAGGCAGGGGAGTCACTTTTCACAGCTTCAGCTTTTGTTTACCTCTAATTGCCAAGCTGCTATTTCTGAGGGAGATGCAAGGTGCCACCCTCAACCAATATTTCTGCGGGGCATTTATCAATTATGGCCTCAAAAGCACTAATCTATCTTCCACCACATGTTTCAGCCATCTCCTCCCTAAGCCTATAGCTAGCTGCCTTCCACTACTTTGATTGGGACTTGAATCAAAACTGCAAAAATAAACAAATACATCATCCCAGCCTCCATTCGAAATGAAAACATATAAACATATGTGAATGAGATTGATTTATGCCATATGGTGCGGAAAGGAAAACAAAGATTTTGTGCAAAGCTACTGTCTGTCAACCAAAGGCTATTTAAATATCTCTGATTTACATGACTTTCGAGGGGAAATAATAAGGATGTGTTTTATAGCTGCAAAGTTCTAAAGCAAAAATATAATTCAAAAACAAGTGTATTACATGCCTAAAAAAAATAACATATAATTAGATAATATATCTTATTATGCATATCTTCTCATGTGATAATTGGCAGCAGTTGTAGTAGTTTTTTTTCTCCATTCAGCAGTAAAATACACTTCCTCACGACCAAAAAAAAAATATTACCTCTCGAGCACCACCATATTCAACGTGTCACAAATAAGTGATGGATGCATGTATAAATTGAGCATGAGTGATGAGTTTATGCATGGAAAAAGACAAATCATTCTCAGCTCTCTCTCTCTCTCTCTCCCTCTCTCGCTCTCTCATGCTGCACTTGCTCTCAACCAGTAACTTGAACAATGCACCGGAGCAACAAAGGAGAGGTTAACCGACAGTATCCGAATTCAATGTTCACAAAGCTCATGCTGAGCTCAACAATAACAACAAAAGGCGTTTTTCCTTTTAGTATCAATGACACCGCTGAAAAGCAGCGCAATATGAGCAGTTGAGATTTATGTGGTTAAATGACACTAAAAGGCTCGCTGATCATTGTTGACAGGTGGGATCAACCGAGAAGTGACTCAGTGCAGGGGAGGAGGGGAAAAAAATCACACATAGCATGCATCATTTAGGCATAACAGAAAACACGTTGTGTCTGGAAGACCTAAGTGCTGACAATTCTTATAATATAAAAACAAACTGAAAAATTTAGAAAGAAAAAACTGCTGCGGTTTGTCAATGGCTGTTTATTCTGCGTTCAGTCTCCCTTCACTGGGAATGACAATCGCTTCATTTTCTCTGTCATATTCATATCAAAGTTGAATCACATCATATCAAAGTTGGAAATGACAGCAGCTCTCGCTCGCTCTCTCTCTCTCTCACTGTGGTTGCTGAAGGACCACGGGACAGTTTGCAACGCTGCATCACATCATGAGTGTCAAAACTTATTGAAGGGGAGGGAATTACTTTCTGCCTGGATCTGCAAAATGGACAGAGCGAAAAATACTGCTTACCTGCACATAATTTCATGAGTAAGAAGAACTCTGCACATTTCTGGATTCTTGTCTTGACCCTCATAAACTATGGCCTTTGAAAGAAAATGAGATGGAAATAAAGTGAAAACAGAGGCGTCTCTCAAGCACATATTAATTTGCATGAACTCACAAATAATTACACAAGCACGTCCACTGTTTTTTTGCACTTGATAAAATAAATAAGGACATGAATACACATGATGTGGGGAGCACACAGTATAATACATGAGAGAGAAATGCGGTTAAGATAATCCCAGCAATCCCTTGTGTTGTGAATCATATTGATTCATATAAACGCCCGTTAGGTCCATTCAAATCAACAATCACAAAGAAATAACTTGGACTTGTAAAAATTAACACTGACAACAATATTCTGGTGCCAGTAACAATAAAACCTGGAATTATAAAATTATTTCCACTGATTTCTGTTAACGTTTTCATTATTATAATAAACTGTATTTTTTTTTATTAATCTGGATAATATCCTGTGGCTCAGACAGACAGACAGAGGAAGAGAGGGAGAGAGATTTTCATAAGGAGAGATCCAATAGAAGTGTCATCAATATGCTTATAATCTGGGGATATTTGGGGGAAAGTGTTAATGGGCAATCTGTTGTTTATTTTGAGCCGCTAACAATGATCTTTCTGTGGATAAAAAGCGGTGTCTGGCGGTACGGTTGAGTAATTTTTGAGCATTGGCTGAAACAGATGGCGTGGAGCTATCAGTTCTGCCGCTCTTCTCTCCCTCCCTCGATCCCTCCCTCCTTCTTCCATTTCTAAGGATAGACACTTTACTCCCTCGTACTGAACCGGCACCAAGTGTAAATGTAAGCAAAGCAACACTTTATTGACAAATCGCCCCGTGTCCAGACAAATGTAGAATAAATAAAAATATTTTCCTTCTTTATTTCTATAATTTATGCTCCTTATAATAAATCCTTTTTTTGGCACGCTTCAAGCCAACATTAGGAGGGGGAAAGGGACTTTGAAAAAGTGACATATCTGAACCAGGTCGCATCACTCTCGCTTCTAAAAAGCTGTCCTACATGACCTGATGCTTTTTTCTGCCCCTCTCCCTCTCTCGCTCCCTCCTCTGCGAGGAACCGGGCGATTATCTATATTGGTTTGATTTATGTCGCTATTTGCAGCTGTAGAAACAGAAATCCATAAATTGCTTGTTCTGCGTCATTGACTCGGATCATTCGCGCAGGAATGTTGTCTGTGACCAGTGGCCCAGGCTTCACGGCTCTATTCAGGAGGCGAAACCTCCTGTTTAATAACAAAACGCGGGATGGAGCGCTGAGACCGGGACGCCTGATTTTATTGCCCTAATTATAATTGAGTTTGCAGAACTCTGCACCGGATTAAAGCGGCCAGGACATATTGTTTCCGTGCGTTCACACATGGAGGGGGGGGCGGGAGGGGGGCTTCAAGTCACTCGGATGTTTTGCGAGGACGCACCAGTGAAACGCACCTGAGCACAAAACACTTAAATCTACATTTATTCCAACAATACTGGATGCAAATTTTTTTTTCCTCAAATGTGTTTAGAGCGTCACCTCTGACTCTTTGCAGGAGAAGTCAAATCAGATCACATGCAGCAGAGGTAGTGTTTAAATTTTAATGTTGGACAAACTGAGCCTACAAAGGAGCCCAACTCCAGCGCAGTGAAATTGACTTTAGTGTCTTGCAATATGATATGCTCCAACGTAAACAGTCAAAATGGAAGCTGTCTCTTCCTATTACACCGGTAATTTGATTTTATTTTGTGCCACGACTGCATTTTGCAAGGCACATTATTTTCGCTTTGCCCTTTTTTTTCTTCTTCTCTCTCTTCTTCATTTTTTTTGAAAAGCGAGAACGTGCGTTGATCTCAGGGGTGACGATTTGCACGGCGAGTTAAGGGTGGTTTTTTTTTTACAGGAGTGAACCGTGCATGTGCGCGAAGGCTTTCGCGCTGCGCGGAGAAACAAGTGTAACAGCAGCTTACCTGCTTCGTCATGGAATCGATTAACCGTATGTAAAGATCCTGTTCTGTTCTGACGCCTGGGGAGAGGAGAAAGAGGAGCACTCGTCAATTTCGGAGGCAATAAATGAAAATAAATATAAAGGAGCCCCACAAAAAGGAAGTTTAGCAACATGTCAGAAAAATATCAAAAGTTCACACAGTGTACAAATTTATTAAAAAATACCAGACTTGCTCTGCTATTGTCACTATCATTGTTATTAGTAAGATCAATATTATTTTTTATAATTATTTTTATTTAGTGTGTTTTGAGGATGCTGCCAAGTGGAAGCTCGACACATTTCCACGTGTTTGCAAAAAAGCTGAATGACAGTTTGACTCACCGTTGCTGTACAATAACTGTAGTTTGTAATGTATCCCATTGTTAGTTTTTTCACTGGTTGGTTCCTGCAGGAGACAACAGCTTGTGAAAATCAACATCAACCCAAAAAACAAACGCCTGTAGTGAGCACATGTCTGCGTGTTTGGATCAGAAGTTTCCCTTTTAAACTTACTTCTAGTTTTCAGTGCAAAACAAGAGAAACTGCTCGAATTTGCTTAAAAACAACGACTCTCTGTCATCAAGGAATTGATGTTGTTTTTTTTTTAAGAAAATCAATATTACACGTGACTTCCCCCTTTAGCGACCCACTGCCGATTCAGAGAGGATAATTTCGCTACATGTGCTGATTATGTACGAGGGGGTGCATGTATTTCTAAAATACACCGCTTACTTTTTCCTTCTCCACAAAGTCCACAAAAGCTGTCCTTTCGATCTCCACGGGCTGACCCTGTCTGTCATACAGCGCCAGGACGAAATGGAAAAAATTGGATTTTCTGAGGTTGGAAGGGGGCTGCTTTTCATAATGTGCCCGTGCCAAGCCGACACCGCTGCGGGGAGAAAACAAGAGACCATCTCGGTTAAGCACCGGACACCGGGGATACTAGATGATGGAGAAGCTGATGGAAACATTGGAGATGCAGAAGCACGCTTGAGTACGGGGGAGATTTCTTGATTTGTCACAATAATGGGTAATCTGATGTAATGAAAGAAGGGAAAGCCGAAGGGGGGGCATTTATTGGGAGACCGTAATTGATACAGAGTATTCAGGGGATTGAGGGGTCGATATGATGAGGAGGGAATGCGTGAGAAAAATCAGATGCTTTTGGCATGCGTACCTTTGGGCGGCTGTGTTTGCATCCACTACCCCAGCTGTGTGCATCCAGGAGCGGACCGAGTTCAGTCCACCCAGCGGTTCCTCCTTCATCGTCGTCCCGCCCCGCGGTATAGTTTCCTGAATCCCAAACATTTAGGACAATTTGCGTGAAAAAGAGCCTCCTGCGAAATGAGGGAAATAAACGTCCAGGCGCGTTATCCTTCAGGGTTTTCTTTTACGGGATAAGTCGCGAGAGCCGACTCAGACTTGCGAGGGAAAACCCGGTCCACAGGTCTTGCCTCCCTCTTCAGTCCGTCCGATGTGAACAATTCTCAAAGTGCAGTACTTAGTTAGAGCGGTATCCACAGACTGGAAAAGTGAATTGTTCAATAGACAAGATTTTTTGTGTTGCTATTGTTCCTCTGTTTTTTTTCTCTTTTTTTCTCGCGGTTTCTTTTTTTTGTGCTATTCACAGAAAAATCGATGGCAGTTGTTTGTGTTTGTGGGTGATGCTGCTCTCAAAGTGCCCACATCCCTGAAGCACCGCATCCAAAACCTTCAGGACTTCTTGTTGAATAAAAAACCCACTCCTGAAAAGGTGCTGCTGCTTCTCCACAAGACAAACACAGGCAAAGGCTGATCACCAGTGGAGGTGTTCCTAGTACACAGGAGAGGTGGATAAGGGGCCCTTTCGCGTCGTGCAGGATGGATGGGAACATGCAAAACTAAGCCCTCTTTCCCCGAGGACTGAAATCTTTCCCGGGAGCCAAAACTCTAAACCCACGGGAGAGGCGCTGTCAGAATATGACGCTGAAGGGGCGGGGTTTTGACCATATATGGAGCGCTGACGGTTCCTGTCAGGCAGCCGCGCTCCACCGTACGGGTACAGCCCCATAGTGCAGCAGCCTGAGAACACTCATTCGCTCCACTTTTCCTCTTGCTTAGGCCCTATATGTGGTGAGTTTGATTTTTTTAATGATATGGAAAATTCAACCGGGTGTAACCATCACACATAATGAGGAAAATAATAATAATAATAAAAAATAATACATAATAATAACTCGGAATTCAGGATTCATTGCTTATTATTTTTAACTGGCCTTAATGATTGCAGTTTTCCGTGGTTAGCTTTATTATATCGGATGAAAATTAATAGTATCTGATACATTTATTCGATTAAATCTGTTTGCATTATTACAAATTGGCTTGATGAGATTGTTTGCTCACTGATGTGTCGAAAGCACCTCAATAGCTGTGAGAATACAGGCCATAAATCATATTTCAATAACAGCAGATCATGTTTCTTTATATGACTCCAAGATTTTGTTGGTGCATTTTAACCCACGGCTGCGATTTTTTTTGGGTTTTTTTTTCCAAACCGTAATTAAAATGTAATTAACATAACGCTGATTTCTGACAATCAGACAAGATTATAAATCTGTTCATTTGCATTAACTTCTCATTGTGAATTTTTAACAAGTGATAATTGGCATTCAATTGGTTCGTGTGCGTCGCAGAGATAATGTCTTTAATAGTTGCGCTTAAAAAAAAGAAAGTTTTGAAATATATCAGCCGGATGTTTTGAAGCCTTCAGATTTATCTCTTTAAAAGAAAAAATCTGGCATGAAACCGTTTGGGGTTTTTTTCCCCAAACAGCAGAAAAAGTCCGACCTTTCCATCTTTTTATGGACTTGAAATCAGAGACACAGGGTCTCGTGACATCAAGCAAAACTTCAGGGGAGCCAGGGCTCCGCGTCTCCCCTTAGTTCATGCACGTCCCGTGAAATCAGTAATAATCAGAAACATCTTAATCATTTTTAAAGAGCCAACTGTCTCCATGTCCGAGTCTGTCCGAGAGGGACAAGCAAGCAATTCGGTTCATTAGTGGTGAAAAGGGGGGAGAGAGGATGGAGGGAGAGAGGGGAGGGTGCGAGGAAGAGAGATGTGTGCTATATCCTGAGCAATCTATCTCGCTGGTGCTGAGGGTTAATAGCTGCTGCCAAAGATAAGTGAATTATAAGCTGTTGCTTTCACCTCCACACAATCTATTGCCAAATTGCCCAGTCACAAAATGAGGATGTGCATGTTTTGTAACTTTTTTAATATATATATAAATATTGGTGAAAAATCCAAGTTTTAATTTATGGGAGGGGGAATCAGAGAGGAACTCAGAGGGAGCTCTTTGTTGATCGTGTTTTTTCAGGATGAAACAAACCGAGACGCATGTTGAAAATGTTTTGTCTGTTCAAGCGAGATTGCAAATATCTTTTTTTCTTTCTTTCTTCCTTCCTTTCTTTTTTCTTTTTTTTTGCACAGAATACTCTCTGCTTTTTTGCACAGTTTCAAGTCGCTTATTAGAACTTAACCCCTGATTACACGCACCAAGGCGATTTAAATCTGATTATCAAATTAGGAGACTTTGAGACAAATCCTCTTAGATCTGATACTGTTGACTGGAGAGGGAAAATGGATCTCCACACCCGTCACGTAGGTAACGATGCTGTCCTGAAAGGGAGTTCTAAACCGTATTTGACAACAAATGCAGCTGCCCCGCTATTTCAGAAGATATTAAAGGAAAATGAATGCAAATCTGTGTGCAGGAGCCATCTGGACGTGGAGAGAGGGAGTCAGCTGCTCCACACACTGAGGCGCGGAGCCTGAATCCGTCTCAGCTCATTCTGTGGGATCATCTGCGTGGTGGGCTTACACCGTGGAAAATGCGCTCTTCATCATTAGGTGAAATGTTAGCATCAAAATAAAAGAAATGTTGATCCCTGTTTGTTTTAGTGGCTGCACGCATGGCAACTTTGCACGGGAGAGGGAATTAGAGGATCTTAGTCACATTTTCTCCTTTATTTTATCCTTCTCCCCTAAAAGAGAGAGAGACAGAGAGAGAGAGAGAAAACAGTTTCTTCACAGCACGCTGGAGGTAAGTGATGGGTGACAAGAAAGGAAACAAGTGCAAAGTATTTCTGATCCCAGCATCTTGGCCGCTCTGCGCCACGCTGCGTGCTCGTTTAAATGACCGGCTGATGACACGGAGGGCCTGTTATCTCATTCTTCTATTCACTGACCACAATGAATGAACCCCCAAAGATTTGAGCCCGATCACTGATAGAAAACCAAACTCCTCGGGACGGCGTGGTCTCCAATAAAAAAAAAACGCACAGGGGTGACTTGGAAGACCTCCCGTCTCGACGGGACGAGCCTCCTCCGTATTGAGGGTGACGTCTTCTTTTTTGTGTGAATTTACGGGGCGAGGCCCTCATGATCTCCTTAAATTTGCATGTAAATGGCGACATCAGCCTATACGCGTGCCAGGGGCCAGCGGGCCTCCCAGATGTCAAGGCAAAGTCAATCAGCCGGCCGCTGCCCAGCTGTCCATCGATGCACTTTATTGGGACAACACTTTCATTATGCTCACCTGCATTGTTTCCTAATGGATTGATTGGCAAAAGGAGGGGAAAGAGGAAATCTTATTAGCACCCACCGAGCAAGTTCGCTCTCGGCTTCAGCGCTGAGGTTGTTTTAAAGTGATCTTTTCTTTCCGATTAAATATTAATCGTGTACGCCTACAGTTACGCATCATTTCAAATTCCATATGGAACAAACAGGCAGCCAGCCCACTTATTGTTTACAGCGACTCGACTCAAATCTCCTCTTCTTTTGTTTAGACCAGCAATATTTTTCTGCGTTTTTCTTCAACTTGAGATGTTTATTTATTCACGTGTTCATTCGGAATTTTGCATGTGACATATGCAAAGGGAAAAAACCAGCATAAATCCACTGTGAGACTTATACTCTGCTGCCTTCGCTTTAATTTTCCTGTCACTTGTAGATGATTTGTGATCGATCAATTTTATTGTGATACTCGTGCAATGACTTTTTTTTGTGAGTGGGAAAAAAAATTAAAATGTGAAGAAACAGTGTTGTTTTTTAATCAATCAATTAATTTATTCAAATGTTTGTTTTCACGTGACAATGAAATCCTAACTGCTAAAGTGTGTTTCCAGGAGGATTTATCTGCAGTTCCGGGCCTGACACGCCCGGTGTTCGATCTGCCATCTTCGAGGATTATGTTAAAATACAGTTTGCGCGTTATTTTTTAATTATAGCAGTAAAACACAAATGGCCAAGAGTGATGAGATCAATCATGTGGGCTTTCCGTGTCATGCAGTTATCGCTGATAGACGGACAGCGCCCCTCGTTGGTTACACTTGAGATCAGGGTGTCGATATGAGGCAGCTGTGCTCTTCAGTGACACGCTCGCTAAATATCAACTTGGGTTTATCAAAGAGCGTCCCGGCCGCTCCTCCCGGTCCGCACCAAGTGTGTAAAATCGGGACGAATGGTCGCAAAAAATAAGGGGAACCAACTTGTTTGGCGAGAAAAATAAGAGCACGAATAAAAGTGTGCACACTGGGGGGAAAAATGAACTAAAAAGATATACATGTGGTACGAAACGACTAAAAAGACAAGTGCGTGCGTGTACATTATTATTATTATTATTATTATTATTATTATTATTATTATTATTATTCGGACTCCACTTTTCAGGCGCGTTTTTACGCGGACTTTCTGTAATAAATATGTGCACGTTTCTCGACACTGCGCTGTTGTGACCTCACATTTCGTCACTAACTTCTGTCAGAGTGCTCATGTTAATTGTGTGCAGTGGTGAGTTCTGTCAAGGGCATTGCCCGTGCGCACAATTTGCATTTCCATTCTGCTGTGGAAATGATGAGAGAGTTTCTGCGCGGTTTAGAGCCTCGCGGCGCAGTCTGTGGGCGAATTACATTTAAAGAAGGCGAGAGAAATTAAATAAGAAACCGAGACCACTTCAGGGCTATTAACATCTAAAATATCCCCTGGAAATTTAGACCAAAATACACATGACCAAATACCCAGGACACCTCCGCTCTTATACAGCTCCGTCTTGATTGTGTCCATCACTGTTTTGTTGGCCCATCTAAATTTTTATTTAAGAAAAAAAAAAGTTATTACGCCGCCCCACGTTTGTCGCTGGCGTTGACAGGAGGGAGGAAAATTTGATTATTCAGCCTTTAATCGGAACATATTAACTTACAGTCCGGGCGCACCCACGCCAAACAGATTGTGACACCCAGAGAAGCCTGTGTAAAAACCTGACTTTAAAGGTCATTTAGGAGGTGGAAAAAACCTCATCAGTAAGTATGATATGGGCACATGTTGCATCCAGCAACGTGGCCTCCAAAACGGGAGGCATCAGCTTTAACCTTGCTCGTTTTTTTTTTTTTCCAAGCGCTCCTGTGCGTGCATGACCAAACAGGCAGCAGCGTTTGCCTCAACACTCAGGAGAACTTTAATTTGCCTGTTGACCCCTGTGATGGAGGTGTTGCCAACTCGCAGAGATGCTGCCTCACCTGCAACAGTCCAAAAGTTCTCAATTGACTCCCCTCCTAATGTAAAATCTCAACATGTTGCGCCACTGCCTCTTAATTCACTCCTGCCATCAGTTAGGGAGGCGCAGGCTTGGTGGCGACAGGAGAAAAGCAGCAGGATGCAGAACCACTGCAGGAGTGACTTCAGATTCCAGCCAGAGATCTTTATTAATATTGAACTGTGTTACTATTAACAGAAATGTTAATTATGATGTCAAGATGGAAGGAGTCAAGGTGAAAGCCGCACAGCAATAGCTAAAAATAATCCATGCCAACTAGAGTACAGTATGATCCTGCAGAGGAGGGTTACTGGCAAGGGACCTTTTTGCTGCAACAAAGAGGTGGAAAAGAGGAAGTAAATGAATTAGAGTACAAGCCAGATTTTGTCTTTGTTTCATCCGCACTTGTCCTGTCCCTATTTTCCAACCTCTCCCTTTCCCCTGCTATTGGAAGTGCTGCAAATTGTATAATGCTGGTCTTTGTTCTACAGAGTCAAGCCACATGAATAGCCGTCCTGAGCACACACAAAAACACACTGACAAACTGATCATCTTAAAAAAGCAACGCCCTGGTGCTCACTTGGCCTACTTTCCACGGCAGCACTGGGACGTGGGAAGAGGAATAGAATTCAGGGGAGGATGTTCTTGCACTCTGGGAAACATTCAGTATAGCAAGTGTGATGCACATAAACATAGCCTTTGCATTGTCAACCTTAGACCGCATTTGCCCCAGATAACTAGTCCCCATGTGCTAGACTATTCTCTTTGACTTTGCAATTGAAATCCTGAGAAGATTATGCCAAAGCTAAAAGAGGCAAACTCCAGGGTGGGATTTCAATTGTCAATTCCTGTTGGATTTTATAGCATTATGACATATAGTACACCATCTGTTACGCTTCCTGCGACTAGGTCTACATCTGCACAAGTGGAGCCCATTGATGTGAACATCAGTACAACTAAGACCTACGGCTTTTAAACGGACAGCCAATTTCAGACACCTTCATATTTATTTCTTTTTCCAAACACACAATTTAACACAGATGTATGACTAAGCACCGGGGTCTCTGGGTTACTGAACAGCAGAATAAATGAGAAAGGTGCGGGAAAGTAACCACTCCTAACTTTAGCTAAACAGACTTCCTGGAGCGCTAGTTAATCTGGGGCTTCTATGTACACCGCCTAACCAAATGTCGACATCTGTGAGGGTGTGCATGAAGAAAAGCTCCTCAGAGAAACGGGGGATAATAATCTTAGTTCCCCTCACCTTCAGCTTGCCCATAGGGGTTTAAAAGGGAGATGAAGAAATCCTATGTAAACATGCCAAGTCAAATTTTCACTTGAAATGTGACATAAAGGCAAAGGGCAACCTTGGTGCATCTCTAATGTGGCTCCACGCATTGAGTTTTCAGTGCCCCTGGATGTAAACAATTGATGTATTCAGTCCATGGTTTGAACACTGACTCGCCGCGCACACCTTGGTGCGCTTCAGCGTCTTTTTCATCCGTGATTGTACGTTTAGTGCACAGGTGAAGAGCCCAAAGAAGTCAACACAAAGCTCGTACACAATCAGAATGTCTGCGCGCGATCGCTCCATGAAAGTGAGTTTTGCTCTCCTGAGAAACATACAAAGTTTGAGCATCTGTTCCATCATGTAGTCTTTGTTGAGAAATTAAATATTGAACTGATCTAGTGTACCATGAATGTTTCACTCACATAGTGATTAGACAGACTGGAGAGGCAAGACATCGCGGCACTTTACACCGCACTTTAATACACCGTATTTGTTGGTCTTGCATTTAAGTGTTTTCCACACAGATTGTATTGCCGCAGTAGAAGCTGTCTTTTAATGTCGCGTCAATTATACTTAACATGCATGTGTAACCCCGCGCACAAACAAATGCATACGTCTGTCATATATGTGCACAAACACATTGATCCACTGAGTGAGTGTGGTCTGGCTGACAGTGCAAGTCAGTATAATTGGAAATAAGCGGAAGTGAGAGTTTTGGTTTTATGATTCAATAATGAACCTGGTGACATCTGTTTTTATCACCTTTATGTTATTGTGCATATTGAAAAAGCACTGATTTAAATTGTGTTTCCTATTGCATCCCAGAATAAAAAGTGGGTTTTTCTCTCTGTCACCTTTTACTGTTTTTTTTTCTCTTTTTCTTTTCAACAACTCTCTCAGGGGATCACTCCTAATGATGTTTCTCTTTTTTTCTCCTCCACCGACATAACATTTTGCATTAAAACGAGCCGGCCACAGTAACCTGCGAGCAGGAGAAGGAAACGGTATCATCACAGAGATCATAAAATGGTGTCGTGAGTAGTCTTTTGTCCAGGACCATAGGAGAGTTCTGTTGCTAAAGGGAAGGACAAAAGCAGAAGGCGCCACGGGTATAAGGTTCCCCTGAGCAACAATGCTGAAAGTTTCAACTTGCAGCACATGGGTGTAACTTTAACTGGAATACTGTGGATCAAAGACTCACAAACAAAGTGGGTGGAAATGCTGGAGGAGTGTCTGTGCTCGAGTGAAGGACAGGTTCACTAGAGAGAAAGCGGGAGCGACAATTTATGAAACACAGACCAGGCAATCAAGGCTAATTACTGAGGCTGCGTTTTGTGAACTCAAAGGGCAGCACGATTCAATTAACAAAATTGATGTGTATTATAATTCTGAAAAGTTAAATTACTGCCACAAAAACTAAGCCAAAACAAGCTTATCAGACGTAAAACAAAGGCGAAATTAAATTAGATTTAGCGGAGGCTTGAATTTGTCACTTGCCCGCGCACGTTTTGATGGAGAGGCGTATACACAGTAGGTTTTCCACTGCATCTCAAACATTCAGAGCACATTCCCGTCTTCGCCTGTCATCTTTTAGAGAGTGGGAGAATTATTCAGTTCTGCTTCTTTAAATAAGAAACACAGCCTTGAAATTTGTGGGGCTTAAGGCAATTCATCAGGTTAGATCAGTACAATGTGGATGTGTAACCTTTACACTGCATTGGAACCTGCACATACAAGTGTTATGAAAGGTCCCTGTGGCACTCTGCTCTTCTGACATGGATTTGAAGACTTGCCACTTTATTAGCTGCTAAGCCCCCACTACTTGTTCTATATAGTGGAGGCCTATGTTATGAGCTGGGATCTCATTGTCTGGCGTTATTAGAAGACGAGTCGGCAGCACTCGCTTGTCTCCCCGGGAGAATAGCCTGACTGTTTGAAGGGAAGCTACAAGTGCAATTTAACCCATCTTATTTACAATATGATCTGTTACAAGGACATCATCACGGCGAGGATTCACATCTAATACATCCGCTCCGTGTGATTCTGTTCTGTTTTCATTGATTCAGGAGAGTATATTTTGTTTGATGTTCAGACAAGCCTTCAAAAATGAAAAAAAATAAAGAAAGAAAAAAATGAAAGAAAAAAAAAAACTTTCCCCAATCTGTCAACTCGCAGCAGACTCGGAGATCAACGGAAAACTTTGGTGATCAGGACTAGTCCACTTCTGCTTTTTCATATGTTGGGTTTAATGAGAAAACTCGCACGGTGCAAATTAAAACAATGGCTTTGTGCTTAAAGGTCAGACAGTTAATTAATAAATTGGAGGGGATATGGAGTTCTTTATGATGCTATCAACATCAGCTCGGGGAAAACAAGCTGTTTGTGATCATCACTTGTGTCAGCAACACACACTTGTGCTCCAAAATGGAAATCGTCCACCAGCACTGAATAATAAGTGCCATAGTGCCATCTAGTGCACACATTTGCACACTGAAGATGGACGGTCCCTGTATGTAAAGTACACAACGTCGCTGCTCGGACGGTGGCTTAAGAGGAGCGGGAGATGAAGCAACAATAAAAAGCAAACAACGGCGGTGCTGTTTACACTGATGGCTTGTGTGCTTTGGTGCGAGGTTCAACTGCACTAAATGACCACAGTGAAAACTTCCACTCATGGGGGAAATAAACACGGAGACAAAGGTTTGTCTTTGGAGCCAGGAATTTGACAAGCCTCAATGGCAAAATAAATAAAGAAATAAAGGAGGAGAAGAAGAAGCCGTGAGGATAATCTCCTTCAGACAATGAGACGACGTCGAAGGTTGTGCATGCAAATTACACTCTGCCTTCCAAATTACAAAGATCTTCACCAACCTCAAGTCATCAGGCCTCATATCTCACTCATCTGGCCTCCTGGCTGCGAGATTGCCAGAGGATGCTACAGAAGAAACAGAAGAAAAACAATAAGAAAAAAACACACGGGCCAAAACAAGACTCTTGAATAATTGATTGTGTTTGTCTTTGCTGTTTGTGTGTGTGTGTGTGTGTGTGTGTGTGTGTGTGTGTGTGTGTGTGTGTGTGTGTGTGTGTGTGTGTGT
>JAUESF010000014.1:12958167-12969014 GCA_032274765.1 Malacoctenus tetranemus | reverse complement strand
GCGTGCGTGCGTGCGTGCGTGCGTGCGTGCGTGCGTGCGTGCGTGCGTGCGTGCGTGCGTGCGTGCGTGCATGCGTGTGCGTGTGCGTGTGCGTGTGCGTGTGTGTGTGTGTGTGCGCGCGCGCGCGCAGACACACCGTACACTCCAGCTAACCTCCAGGCCTCTGGGCTGCTTTTCCCCCATGAGATCTCGGCGTGAGTGATGAGAGGGATGTGTAGCTCGGGAGTTACCGGGCAGAAGGTTTTGGTGAGATTTGGTCCAGGTCTTTCAGGGTACATCCGTATTTATTCTCTCGCCACCTCCAGGACAATCTGCTGGAACAGAGAACAAATAAAAACGGTTAGTACAAAATCTTCCCTGTGTCGTACATGCAACTCATTACAACTGATATTGCTTTCACTCAGTGCAAAGGACGATATAGTCTTGTAATTACATCCAGTTTCACTGATGAAAAGGCACATTTGATGGCAGAACACAATCAAACGCCAACACATTTGAACAGCATTCAGACTGTAAATGTAGAAGCATCAAAAATAAATTGCGAGTTTCAAATAAAGGAGGCACAAAAAGGATGCAGTTAACATTTTCCAATATGATCACTAAAAATTATAACAAGAAATCATGTGCTCTCACACCGCAAACACGTTGTTGTTTGTCTGAGTATGACTTTATCAGGCAATAAGGCCCTTTGGGTAATCATTTGCTCCCCCATTCACAACAACTCCCCTCTTGCAACGAGTGCTTTCTACACAATAAAGTAAGAACAAAAACAAAAATACCTACTGCAGCTCTAACATCTATTTCGGGTTACATAGTTGTTGTTTTCTTTTTTGCACCACTACATTAAAAGTATGCTCATAAAACAAAAATATCCAGCATACTTTCTGGCTGATTCTCAGCAGAACATGAGAAAAGTTTGTTCTCTCATGACCATATTTGAAGAAAATGAAACCAAACAAACCAAGTCTGCCATAAGACTGAGTATTATCAAGAAAAACAAATTATATAACACTTTCTCGCCTCTAGAACTTACTTTAAAATATCTCTAACTGGGTTACCTTAGCTGATTTTGCACTGATGTTAAACCGAAAGCCAAAATCAACACGGACGACCTCAATTCACACTGAAATGCAGAAAAATGTCCTTTAGATCACAAACAATAGATCATTGCTTACATTAGATGTTGGAATATTGTATTGTGGAGAAGCTGTGGGTTTATTTCATTTTAGCAAAAACATTCTCAAACGGAGATACAAATTAAACTCTGAAATGAAATGTCTTTTTTTAATGAAAAAATACCAATAACAATGAGTAATAACCAACAGGAAAACGAAACGGTGGAGCAGTGAAGTCCTAAATCCCTGATGTAAAACGAGCTGAACTTCCATTATTCTGCCACTAGATGTCACCCGCTGACCACCCAAAGAAAGCTGGCGATCCTCTGAACTCCTACCTCAACATTTATGAGCGACACTTCACTCAATATTGTTTGAAACCAAACATTTAACCCCAAAGTCAGACAAACCATTAGAACATTTCCTTACATTTGCATGTTTTGTAAATTCTAAGTAGAAATGAACAGGATTAACTCTTTATGTACAAAAATACCCTGATAAAAATGTTCTTTTTGCAAACATGGCTCGTGAAGTGTTGGCGTGACTGATACTTGCTAATTCCTTCAACTCAAAGTTAGCTAACATGAAGTTTGAGGACAACACCTGCGCGGCAATTTGTAATATCTGCCTCGCGGCTCACAGATTTGAAAGGCGTTTCTTTTCCATTGGACTCAGTGGTGTGAAGTAACGACGTATATTCACCTGAAATTACGCGCGGCTCGCAGGAAATGAGGAGTAAAATCACATGTGATGGCATGGTGCTCTTGAGGATGGATGGAGCCAGGATGTGGCATGTGTGCATGACGTCATTTCTCCATGTACTGTGCGCCATTTTGGAAGAAAAAAATCACGGATAAATTTCCGTGGTCTTGACAGATCTGGACCCGAGTCTTCACACTGATTGTGGATGCTATCTCTTTTCCCCCGAGCAAGCCGCGTTGGTTGATTTGGTATTGGAAGCTGTGTACAGCAAGAGCTACTAAATGAAGCAATGGCGGGTAAGCCACTTTTGAAGGGAGTGAAAAAGAAGGATCCACCTCACTTGGTTGTGTGTGATGGCCTGAATCTGCAAGTTAGCTTAGCCACGGCGTTAGCGCCCGGGCTAGCTAAAGTTGCTAGTTGTCAAACTGTGTCCCTGTCAGGTATTTTTTTCCTACAGCTACACATAAAGTGAATCGGACACCAACTAACGCCGTGTCTCTTCTCTACAGGAGTTGCAGGAGGAAATGATTTTCAGTGGTGTTTCTCGCAAGTGAAAGGAGCGATAGATGAAGATGTTGCGGAAGGTATGTGGCTAACGTTAGCTCGGCGGCTAGGCTACAGCGGTGGTGTGATGATGGTTGCTGTGTGAGCTTTCACTTGAGATGCGCGGTGGCTCGCGCCACATGCACGCACGGATGTTCACTTCGATTCACCGGCCGTGATCGTTGTGTGCGTGTTTGTCTATCCGCTGCACAAACGCCCTTTGCCTGTGAATGACTTGAGTGTCGCTAGCTAGCATTATGCTAGGTGGAGGCTAAACTACTAAAGGGGAGCGACCGTGTCCATGACGTCAATGTGCTGCGTCCATAAATTGCCGAGTGACATCATGGTTGTTTTCATTCATACATGAGTCGGTGCGTGTGTTGTGCTCTTTTAGTTGTCAGCGACTGAGCGGTTATTATTGAGAAGCGTCGCTGAGAGCAGACAGCATTCCTCCTGCTGCTGCTACCCTCACTGTGTTGGTGGGAGCTAAGCTCTTAGACTAAAATACACACAACTTGCTATATATGGACTGCTTTTTCGAGGTCCTTTGCCGCTAAGTTTCCAACTTCTGCCACTGTTGAGGTTACAGTGCTGCCCTCAGATATTTATACAAGGTTATTGTTTCGTGACAGTACAGCAAACTGTTCAGGTCAGTGTGTGTAACATGTCATGTTTTTGTTTGTGTTTTTCATTCAGTTCACAAAAAACGAGTGTTTTTGATGCTGGCTGAAGGTCCCAGATTTATTCTCAAGTCAGATCCCAGAACACATCATCTCCACCTCACACATTTTGAATGTGCTTCTCTGAAACGTTCCCACGCCTTGAATGAAATGCATCTATATTGTATTAAATTGATAATTTCAAGTATTTCATAAGAAAATTACCACTCTGGCTCTGTAGAGTCTGTGTTCGAAATCATTATGTAGATCAGTCATCATGGCTAACACAAAATGCTGTTGAATTTAACTCAACATGCGTCACAACTCTAGGCGACAGTATTTCAGACTTAATCCCTGAGACCCTCGCCCCCTCTTGAAGGCACACATGTGGGTGTGACATTACTGAGCCTGGCAAGGCTGCCGTGCTCCCTGACATCCTTCTTTTGATAAAGCTGTGGTAGCTGTAAAACCAACCAAACACATGACAGTTCAAAAACCATCCAACTTAGTCAAGATGTAAGCAACTGAAGAGAGAATTAAATAAATGCTGCTTTTTTATCAGGTGGCGGTTCATTCGGTCCAAGTCAGTTAAATTGAAAGTGCTTTTGAAAACCCTCGACGTCACTTCTGATTTTGTCTCTTTCCAGCTGACATAATATCAACAGTTGAGTTCAACTATTCTGGAGAGTTACTTGCAACTGGAGACAAAGGAGGCCGGGTAGTGATATTCCAACATGAACAGGAGGTAAGACTCTTATAATTATGTTTTCTTTACTAAGCTGTAGTCCACAGTGCAGTCATCTCAGGGCTCTGCACACACAGGGATCAGGACTTCTCAATAAGTGAGAGAGAGAGGAAGAGCAGTTCAGCAATTCCCACATGAACAGCATTGAAGAGGGGAAAAATATCCCATTCAACAGGAAGAACCCTCTGACAGCCTGTCTCAGAGGTGGGCAGCCATCTGCCTTGGGTGGGTTGGGGTGAGGGGGAGAGCAGAGGGAGACGAGAGCAGTGCAGAGACGCACCAAACAGTAAACACTGTGCATGCTTGCCGGACCAATGATCACAGAAACCTGCTGCACCAGAGCAAGTAGTACCTACAGTAAAGTACGGGAAGGGAGATATGGGGGAGGTCTGTGACATGAAAAGCAGAGGAGGTGCTCAGTGTAACAGACTGTACCATTTAATTTAAAAAAGTAAAGTCTAAAGGTTGAACTCAATGGCTGGACAAAGTGTTTGATTCTCAAAGCTGAACGGATCACTGGCTCCACAGTGAGCCTGATGTCCAGCTTCTCAGTTTGGATAGCAACCATGTGAAGTTAAATGTGCATATTACAACATGTTTTTTTGTTTCATTCTGTTTTCATCAGTCCAAGAATCGTCCACACCTCCGTGGGGAGTACAACGTCTATAGCACTTTTCAGAGTCACGAGCCAGAATTTGACTATTTGAAAAGTTTAGAAATTGAGGAAAAAATTAATAAAATAAGATGGCTACCCCAACAAAATGCTGCTCACTTTCTACTTTCAACAAACGGTAAGATTGTTTGTGTTTTTGAATACTCACTTTTTATCACAATAATTTGAAACCAGGTGACGCAACTCAAAATGTTTTTTATTTCTCAGATAAAACTATCAAATTGTGG
Source organism: Malacoctenus tetranemus (assembly GCA_032274765.1). NCBI lineage: Eukaryota > Metazoa > Chordata > Actinopteri > Blenniiformes > Labrisomidae > Malacoctenus > Malacoctenus tetranemus. The sequence continues at coordinate 12,964,350 of JAUESF010000014.1, read as the reverse complement.
AAAATAAGTGAAAGAGATAAACGAGCAGAAGGTTACAACCTGAAAGATGAAGATGGGCGACTCAGAGACCCCTTTAGAATCACCTCTTTACGGGTAAGTCGGGCTTGTTTGTTTGTTGCTTTTTGAAATCAACCTCACCTTTGAACCTGCCTATTTGTTGTTCCAGTCTAACTGTGCATATCCTGTGTTTCAGGTACCAGTACTGATGCCAATGGATCTCATGGTAGAAGCAAGCCCAAGGAGGATCTTTGCAAATGCGCACACCTATCACATTAATTCCATTTCTGTAAATAGTGATCATGAAACTTACCTCTCCGCAGATGACCTAAGAATAAATCTATGGCACTTGGAAATCACAGACAGAAGTTTTAGTATCCTTTTCCCCTCTTCTCAAAGCAGACCTTTCACGTTTGGCTGACGACCTTTGTACTGTATGTGATGTATGTATGTATGTATGTATGTATGCATGTATGTATACACAAAAGGCTGTGGCTTCTTTAACAGCGTGCTCCCAGATATTGTAGACATCAAGCCCGCAAACATGGAGGAACTGACAGAAGTAATCACAGCTGCTGAGTGCCATCCACACCAATGCAATGTATTTGTGTACAGCAGTAGCAAAGGCACCATCCGCCTGTGTGACATGCGAGCAGCGGCGCTCTGCGATAGGCACTCAAAGTGTAAGTAGCTCTGCTGTCGTCCTGCAGCATTTATTCCAGTAATCAGCACGTCTATTGGTAAATTAACTTTTTACTGTATCTTTGTTGTGTTTGGGATTGACTGAGTTCATTGCCTAAGATTTGACATCAGCGAGAGTACATGTCAGTACTTTCGCAAATGCTGCCGAAGAATTTAGTATCTGGAGGTTTTTCGAGTGAGAATGTGAATGCTACTGATTAATCGAGGATTTCTCTGCTTCGCATTTCAGTCTTCGAGGAGCCCGAGGATCCGAGCAGCCGATCCTTTTTCTCTGAGATCATCTCCTCCATCTCAGACGTGAAGTTCAGTCACAGCGGACGCTACATGATGACACGTGACTACCTCTCCGTCAAAGTTTGGGACCTCAACATGGAGAACCGGCCAGTGGAGACGTATCAGGTGCGTAAATGTGCTGGAAACTGTTACTTCCACTGTTGAAATGTGTCTTTAAAAGCATACAAATGTTTCTTTAAGCTCCTCCTTGGTTAATTTCCACTTATAGGTCTGTTATCTTTATAAGGATTTAGTCAGCGTAGGGTAGAAAAAGCTTCAGAACTTAACAATGAATCTTGAGGCTGGAGGGATGTAAGGATAGACACTGGTTGAGATGTGGCACAAGATACGATTAAACATGCTATGTACTTGTGGGAGGAAATAGTGGGACAGACTGAGCCGTTTTGTGCCTAACAGTGCGAAAACATATACCATGTGTTAGCCGATTAACCCCTTTTCCTGTAAAAGTGAACAGTGTTGATAAGTATTATTTGTATGTTTGTTTCAGGTCCATGAATACCTTCGCAGTAAACTCTGCTCTTTGTATGAAAACGACTGCATCTTTGACAAGTTTGAGTGCTGCTGGAATGGCAGTGACAGGTAGGTGTTCTCATATCACAGGGAGCAACCTGCATCGAACAAACGTGTGTTCCTTAAAGCATTGCTGGCGTTTTTGTGTATTGGGATGGTTCAGGCGAATGTCTCTGTCTCCCACCAGTGCCATCATGACGGGCTCCTACAACAACTTCTTCCGAATGTTCGACCGCAACACCCGGCGGGACATCACACTGGAGGCGTCCCGGGAGAGCAGCAAACCACGGGCCACACTGAAACCACGCAAAGTGTCCACCGGCGGCAAGAGGAAGAAGGACGAGATCAGCGTGGACAGCCTGGACTTCAACAAGAAGATCCTCCACACTGCCTGGCACCCCAAAGATAACGTGATCGCTGTGGCAGCCACCAACAACTTGTACATTTTCCAGGACAAAATCAACTAGAAGATTTGGGGCTCCAGAGGATAGGGCTTTTACCGTACCTGTGTAGTTAAGCCTACTACTTGTCTATCTGTATAAGAAGAAACAGCCTTGTTGTCCTCCTGGTGAAGAATTCGAAAGCACGTGTCTACTTTTTTTGCCACAGGAGGTTGATCCATAGGCCTGTTTTATTTCGAGTCTGAGCTTAGGTTGTTTTTTGCCTCTTGGCACCAGGGCAATCAACATGCCCCCCTGACCCAGAAAGTCCAATTCGGGTCTATTTGATGGAATGGCACTCCCTAGAGGTCAAACTCTTGAACGTTGGTGTTTGTGTTGACATTTTAAGCCTTCATTTCACAATTTAACGACAGAACTCTTGGAAGTCCTTAAATGACGTCTTGTCAAGGTTGTATCATCATTTCAAAGATTCTGGGCCCTCTGAAGCACGGATTGATGGCCAATAAGCCTAACTGTAACATTCCCCCATCGGCCACCTATTCAGGCCAGACTACTGGTGGAGAAGGCCATGAATTTGGAAAGTGGACTTTGTTTCTTTTCCTCCCATCCCTTTTTTTTTTCTTCTTTTACCCCAGTCAATACGGTGACATAATTTCACTGACTGTATCTACTCAAGTACACCTTGTCATCCACATAATAAAAGAAACTAAAACTACAGATGTGTTTTTAAATTTAGAAGTATGTATTAAAACATGTTTATTGCTTTGCATGTTTTTATGTTGTAGAGAGGTGGAAAAATGTCCAGTCACACCACTGTCTTTTTGAGCAGATCTCAAGCGAAATTTGTTGAGGAACTACTACTTTGGGGCGACCAGTTTGAGAACCACTGTTGGAGACGACCGATGATGTGTTTGTGTCAAGAGATTCCGTTCTAGTTTTTTCGACCATGTTTTTATTTTTGAGGATGCAGGCTGGAAACTAAATGGCACAAGATAGGATCCAGGACAAAGGGAATCTGCAGCCTTAATACCTACTTCTATCAGTGACAGCTACAAGTTATGTCCCCAGACGTTTTACAAACCTCATGTGCATTATTTGTAAATCCTATTTTATAGAGTTATGTCCTCATATACTGCTGCTATACGTGGCTGTCTATGAAAACACACAAAAGGAGGGAAATTGCACACCATACAGTTTATGTGATAGAGTGCCTCCGAATCATGTAACAAGTAGGATATTCAGACAGGCCTCATACATGTGCCCTTACTCATTTATTCGGGATGTCACCCAAAAAATTTGAACCGCATATTTGCAAATGTGGATCTTATCTCTGTAGTTGTGAATGCAGAAATGAAGGTTGACTACACACAACATATACTGATAACATTAAAACAAACACATAATAATGCATTGTCTTTGTCCATTGATTCCTAACATGGTGGCAATGTATTCACTTGTTTATTATTTTGACCAAAGTTCAATAAAATTTTAATTGTGTTCATCTGCATGTTTTTTATTTTTCCTTTTCCGTTGGTGAATCCATGTTCTAACTTGTCGGAATCCATCGAGACTTCTTGTGTGTTTTTCAGACTTTTTATTGTGTATCAGATGAACAAATGGATCATTTTCTGTGTTTGATGAGCTCGCGTTTGGTTTTCTCACAATCACGATTTAGCAATACACAACTGAGCAATCAGCAATTGGCTGCAATTAGTTAAGGCTAATTGCCTTCAGCGAACTGTTCAAACTGTCTCCTCGATCCACAGCTGGTCTAGGAAATACAAACTTGTCCTCAATGCAACTGAAAAAGAGAAAGGCGGAGCCGCATGATATATATATCGGTTCCCTAACGTGCAGATTTAAGGAGCAGGAAGCAGCAAAACGGTCATCTCCAGGACTGCAGCGAAGAGCAGTGGATCGGTCACTGTTGTGTTTGGAGGTGAAACAGCAATGGCTGATCCCTGACCCTCAGCGCTGGTGGTGGTGTGAGCCGTGTGAGGCGATCGCCTCTCCCTGGACCACCTCACATGGCCGCGTCTCCCCTGATCTTCCTTTTTAAGGCATGCCAAAATGGTCATATGACGGTGACATGGTGACGCAATCACCCACCGGCCCGTTCAGTAGGTGTTGTGGGACGTGAGCCGTTTCCCAATATATATCCTGCAAGGACAAAAAAAACAAGCTTGTGAAAAAAGTTGAAGCGACAAAACGAAAACATGGAACGACGCTTCGTCCTGAGGAGGAATGTGTGTGTGTGTGTGTGTGTGTGTGTCACAGCATTTTTTAGGATTCGCTAAAATCATCTGTTGTCCAAAGTCACTTTTGGAAATATTTTCTTCATTCATTCAATCTCACAATAAACCAGATAACAACCACTAACCTACACATGCGTTTTACATGCGTACGCTGATTGACTTGCTTACTTTTGCACTTTGCACATTTTTGAACTATTGAATTAAAAAGCACAATATGTTGCATTTGATTGGCAAATATTCCGTTGCTCATTCTGTGTCACTGCAGACAAATGTTATTGTTTTATTAATATTCCACTGTGTTCACAATTGTCCAATTTGTAAAGGTACCCTCATGTATACTGAATAACACATTAATTGTATTTATTAACAAATTAATTACAAATCAGACACCCAGCTCTGACATGCAGAAGACGGGATCATGTCACTTTCAAACAAAAATAAATAAATAAGACAAGCACTAAATTATGCATGCTGGGTTAATAATTAAGAGGCTATTTACATCAGTGATGACTGTAAAAGGCCCAAAGTAGGTCTGCATTCTCAAATATGACGAACTAAAATATACACTGCACCTTTTTTCCAACGTGAACATGAAATCATTTCATTGTTGACATATAAAAGTTGAGCACAGCAGCTCTAATAAAAACAAAGCCTGTAACTGGTTCTTTGGAGGTTCTGTCCCAGCTGTTCTGCAACACTGCCAAAGTTAACGGTTACATGTTCCCACTTACCCTAAGCCAACAGCAAGTATGTGGGAAATGATTAATGAGGGAAGGAAGAGCTTCAGAAAGTCGGCAGAGAGCACGCCTCCCTTCTTCATCACACTGGTGTTCCTGATGCTGAGAGTGGTCGAGCGCTTAGGGTACTTCAGCAGGAACTCCCTACAGAGGAACACATTAATATTTCATTGTTTTTGAATCCATTAAAATTGATGAGAGCCGGTTTAATGTCAGACTGACACCTTAGTGTAAACACACACCATCCAGATCCCGAGGATTTGCATAGATTTGCACAATGTAGTGAATAAAATTATATTCCTATTACCAGAATCATTGTTAGAATGAGTTGTATCATGATTACTTTGAAGGATTCACAGTAAAAGGGAAGAACTGCACCTCATTTCCTAACCTGAATTTTTGAGCAATTACGTTAACTTTGAAAGGAAAAAAAATAGAGTACACATCAGTGACGAGCTTCATACTTTGGTGGGTTGTTCTCGGGTCGGCTTGACCAGTCCCAGATCCAGTCGGCATTCTTCTTCATCAGGTTTTCCACCTCCCGTCTCCTCTCTTGAAAGTCTTCATCAGACTGGAAAACATCCATTTGTAGACGTGAAGTGTCAGAACACTTTCAGTGTCAGCGAAGCAATGGCTACTTATTAAGAACTAATTTGAAACGTCATTTGAGCGACAGCCAATCATTAAAGCAGTTGGCTCGACATGTCAGAGCAGGAAGAGAGGGGAGGGGTGGGAATAAAACGATGACTCAGATGTTTTAGTGTCACACTGAACCTGCGTCTTGCCTGTTAGGACACGTCAAAAGGATGTTTACATGTTGGAATGATCAATCCATTTGTAGGTCAGCCGTACCTGTGAGCTGTTTCCCTCTGAGCCTCTCCACACAAGAAGCGGGGTGTGTGCTCGAAGAGGACTGTTGAGAAAAAGGAGATATTGATGCATGTAGATACAACCTCCTGGTCAGCTGTATTACACAAGATACAGAAGGGAAAAACACTCAGTGTTCTTCCTCTTTTCTCACAGACCTGTTGCACTGGGAGCTCCCTCTGGAGCTGCTGCGGCCCGACTCGTGCTGGGCATCCAGCAGCATTTTCTCCAGGTCGCTCTCCTGGATGGACGTGGGGATCTGCTCCTGGCTGCCGTGGTGACTGCTGCTTTTGGAGCCGGAGCCACTGAAGTGCAGCTCAACCCAGGAGCCTTAGAAACAAAGTGAAAAATCACAGCTCACACGTGAAACCCAGGAAGGGGTGCTCACTCACTGTCACACTGGGTTGTATCTACTTGAGC
>JAUESF010000014.1:12935703-12950893 GCA_032274765.1 Malacoctenus tetranemus | reverse complement strand
CATGAAGTCACAAATGGTTTCACATTTATTCTAGTTTACTTTTAGATTTCACAGAACAAATATTTACCAAAAAATACATTCCAGAAATATATATAATAGTCCCATTGTACATGACAAACAAATAAGTTATAACCCTCTTCTGTTCCTTCTGCACAAGATTTTTTTAAAAGACTTCCTAAAGTCCTTGTTGAATATGGTGTATATAACAGGGTTTAGAGAGCTGTTGCAGTAACCTAACCAGAAGAACATTTTAAAGAGGGTCTCTGGGATACAGCAGGAGTCACACAAAGCTGTGAGCGAGTACGTGAAAAAAAAGGGGAACCAGCACAGAACGAACACTCCCATGACCACGGCCAGGACGAAGGTGAAGCGCCTCTCCCTGTTCTGCCGTCCTCTCCACCGGCTCACTCTCACCACTGAGTGAGCGTGGAGCCTTGGAGACGTTTCCCCAGGTTTCACCTGGGTCACTTTGGTTGTTCTCATACCTTTTCTCTTCTTCATGGAGCACAGGACGCTTTCATGCTCATCAGACGAGGAGGGGTCGTCCTCCCCATCGAGCCCATTGTCTTCTTTGCTGTCCTCTCCTTCCTCCTCCCTCCTGTCCCTGTCTTTTGCCCCCTGGACACCCAGACCGAACTTAATGTCTTCGGTGACACCATTTTCTACTTGTCCCTTCCCTGGGAGGGTTCTTGTTCTCTTCTTGGCGATCTGGTAGATCCTAATGTAAACCATGATCATGATGACGCAGGGTGCGAAGAAGGAGGCAGTACTGGAGAATATGATGTACCATTTCTCTTCGTTAATTCCACATTTGGGGTTGTCCTCCTTCCCCTCGTTCTTTTTCATGGTGATAAGCGGAGGGAAGGAAATGATGGCCGCCAGCACCCAAACCAGGCAGAGCGTGCATTTAATCCTGCGCGGCGTCCTCCTCAGGTTGTATTCAATCGCTTGAGTGACAGACCAGTATCGGTCCAGGCTTATGGCGCACAGGTGAACGATGGAGGAGGTGCAGAAGAGCACATCCAGAGCCAGGTGGATTTCACACAACACTTTACCAAAGTACCAGTAGCCCATCAGCTCATTTGCCAAAGAGAACGGCATCACTAAGGTGGCCACCAGGATGTCTGCACATGCCAGGGAGACCAAAAACAAGTTCTGAGGGGCTCTCAGGGCTCGGCATGTGATCGCAGCAATGACTACCATGACATTGCCAAAAACAGTGAGCAGGATGAAGACGCCCACCAGAATTGTGAGAGGAACGGTGGTCTGCACAGTGTATGGGTGCCTGCCGGGCAACGTCTCGTTTCCACTGGTGAAGTTGAGACAACCCATCGGGACGAGCTGCGTGTTCGGTGATGCTGTCAGAGCAGTCGGGCGGTTTGGAAGCTGCGTTTGCCAGCAGTCTATTAATTGCCTCCATTCAGGAATAGAACAGTCTTCTCATTCTGTTTCCTGGACAGGGATTGTTGAAAGGAAACTCGGCTTCTCGGTCACAGAGACAAGATAAACAACAGCAGAGGAAATGCAAAGAACTCTCCCTGTGTGGGAAAAAGACAAAGAATAAGTAATTAAAAGAAAGAAACTTTGTTTCCTTCAAGTCTTTTACATCAGATTTTTTTTGAAAAGAAGATAAATATCTATGCACCAACCTTCGACAGGAAACGCCTGGAGTTAAATCCCTCGGAAGGCATTTCATGAAACAGTCTGGTATTGCAGCTAGTACTGGCTCGGGCAGGTCTTTTCATCTGTTGCTGCTGAAGGAAGGGACGTCTTTTATATGGGCTTGATCTGACGCTGAGGGTCTGTGATGCTGGCTCCACTTCAGTGAGAACAGTAATGGGCGGGGTTCATCTGCCGCTGGAGATTTGAAATACATCTGCTGTTGCTCCCCTTCACTGAAACCATTGGCTGATGATGACATTAATAATAGTGTTGATATATGGAAGCAATATCTGCACTCTATTAAATTACAGTGAAATAAGAGAACTCTCTGTGAGGTTTTACAGGGTTTTTTTTATGAACAATTTTTCGGATATGTCCTGAAAGAAAAATATCTTGAAATAACTTCTAATTGGTGGAGAAGAAAGAATCATGTTCAATCACTGACACCACAAAGGTACAGTTATAACTGTGCCCTGGCAAAAAATGTCAGCTTGAAAGTGATGGCAAAAGTACTAACTTGGTTAACTGACCTCCTATTCTGCAGAAGTCTTTTGAAGGACTTTTTGATTTTGATTATTCATGAGTTATTATGCAGAGATGACACATGTCAGAGTGTAGGTATATAATCCTGGTCAATGTTTTCTCTTTGGAAATCCAGTGTTTCCATCTCCCTGATATTGTTGTTAAACTCTATTTTTACATGCTGTTTCATTAATAGTCTGGGGTTCATGGAATATGACTTCCACGTATCACTTTTTAAAACTTACTTTCAGAGACTCCCTTATTAACCCAACATCCTCACAACTCTGAGTATGAACAGAAACCTTTGATAGCAGGGAAATATATATACTTGAACAAATTAAAATACATTTACAGTAAGGACGTTTGATAGGAGGTAAATGTTTTTGCGTCCACACAAACAAGAAAGAAACTCTCATTGAAAATCTATATATCAGAGCGATGGTGTTTATGTTTACCCGCATGCTTTTCTGGAGTTGTCCATATGTTCACAATTTATTCAGTGGGTTTAAAATCCTGGTGTCCCTGACGCTGGCGTCATTTTTACGTTTCAACAACAAAACAAGGTCTCAATCATTGGTCCAGTGTTGTCAATGAATTGCAAATAGAGTTCAGTTGATGAATTTCAAACTGCACATGTCATTGCTGACCGATAGGAGCGCTGCACAGCCGTCATTTCCATAAAGATACGGACTATCGAGTTATCGCGAGACTTTCTTCTACAGCCTTCCGTTAGGAGCAGGAGGAATAACAGCGCACTCGGGTTTCTTGTCGGCAAGCTTGAGAAGGATATCTCCAAGTTGAAAGTTGAATGTTTTCTGTTTTTATCGGCGAGGAACATTATTGCTGAGGTAAGCTAACACATTAGCCTCGTGTTTTTGAGAGTTTCCCGTCAGCTAGCTTCAGCCGTCGCACGGTATTTTTACGTCGACGAAAGGGCCAAGAGATGCTAATAGCTGTAGCCTGTCGCTAACACGAACGTCGTGTTTTGACGGGTTGTATTTTATGCGCTCTCGCATTTTTTAAACCCGCGTTTTCTTGGTTAGATGTTTGATACAGACTGCAACCACAATCCATCCTCGGACCTTTTCATGGTCGTGTGATAATTTGCGATGTTTTGACCTGCTCAGTGTGTCCTCGTCTGTCTGGCAATGTGATTGTGAGATTGTCTTTCTGGTTGTATTTCAGATGTCGGAGGATTTGATGAAACAGTTGAGCAGCTACAAAGCGCAGTTGGCGCAAGTAGAAGTTGCTTTATCTACTGACCAAGAAAATGAGGACCTACTTAAACTCCAGAAAGACCTACAGGTTGGTGTGTCTGAATGATCCATTGTTGACACTTGGATGTTGCAGTTTTCTTTGCTCGTTGTAATGTTTACGTGGTAGAAAGTTAAAGATTTTTTAAAAAAAAAAGTCCCATTACAGTTTCTATTCATGCTGAATAAATAACTGGAGCTTTTAGGTAAATATTGCCTCTCATCATTTTCAATATCTGACACCTCTTTGTCTGTAATTTGTCTGCAGGAAGTCATTGACTTGACAAAAGACTTGCTAACCTCACAGCCAGCTGAGAGTGCTTCTACTACCAGCAGCTCAAGCGCAGCTCCCCAAAAGCATGGCTGGAAAGTGGGAGACAGGTGTCTGGCTGTGTGGAGTAAGGACGGACAGTGAGTGTCACCAGCCTCTTCATATGGAAACGTTGCACGTGACTTTATGCAATTACATTTCTATAAGTTGAGGTCATCATCTCAATCAAACTAGTGCATGAAAGGACACGAGGTGTATCTTAACACTTTAGATGTCTCTTCTCATTGTTGTGCATGGGGGAAAGGGTCATTTTGTAAGATTTTAATGTCCTTCAGCTATCTTTATGATCAATAATACCATAATACTCTCCCATTTCTGCATACAACACCAATGTACTTGTATTTTTGTTACTGTTTTTTCTAAGTGGAGCTTGAGTCTTTTGCTCATACTCACCTGCTTACAGACGTGATTTTTCAACAGGGTGTATGAGGCTGATATTGAGGAGATAGACCGAGAAAATGGCACTGCAGCCGTCACCTTCATTGAATACGGAAATGCCGAAGTGATCCCTCTGCTGAAGCTGAAGGAAGTCGAGGAGGGGAAGCGTTCAGACGATGGGAACTCAAAGCGAAAATCAAAGTAAGTACATCATTCACAAGTCACACTCTCCTCACAATGTCTGCATATGATAATGGCTTGAGCTGAACTGGTGCTTCAAGCAGTTGTGATTGTGGGCGACATCATTCAGTTTTGGTGAGGTTCCCTGAATAATTCTAGTGATCTATGGGGTCATTTTTCACTTCTCTGTATAAATGGTTGGAATGCACATGACTGCTGCCAGCATATTGTGCACAACACACAATTGATTAAGCAGCAGATAACCAGAGGTTCCCTGCTGAACACCTGTAGTATTCTGCACATAAGGCAGGGTGGGGCCGCAATTGGGTAGTTTATGTTTACAGTTTGTACAATACTCAGTCTGAGTTTGTTGCGTTGTGTTTTTTCAAATGAAGCGTTGCAATGCCTGTGATTGTTTTTGTGCCTCATACATCAGAGTTCTGAATATTCTTCCCTGTTTGTATTTTCAGGAAAGAGCAAATAGCTGAGCAGAGAGAGTATAAAAAGAAAAAAGCCCAGAAGAAAGTACAGAGGATGAAGGAGTTGGAGCAAGAAAGGGAGGAGCAGAAGTCAAAATGGCAACAGTTTAACAACAAAGCCTACTCAAAGAACAAGAAAGGACAGGTAAGGTGTCAGTGAGCTGCTTTGGTTCAATGAGATGTGAGTGATACTTTATTCATTACAATTAATCTGTTAAATTGATGGTGTTTCTGGTTTTCTTAGGTAAAGAGGAGCATATTTGCATCTCCAGAGAGCGTGAATGGAAAGGTGGGAGTGGGAACATGCGGTATCGCCGACAAACCTATGACGCAGTACAATGACACGTCCAAATACAATGTCAGACATCTAATGCCACAATGACCTACCACGATCTGTACATAGCAATCCACTGTATACTAGTTGTATCAGTGCTTTTCGTTGTGTTTATACATGATTTAAGTTTTTCAAGTAAACAAAGCTTTGAAAGTGATTGCTTGCACACCAGTGTTTGAAATATTGTTGTAGTTTTGTTGTATATTATGCAGGTACACCAACAAATTTCCAAATATAGGGGATTTTCCCTGCAATGGAAAAAAATCACCTGTTAACATAAAAACAAGTGGTTTAGTTATATTAGAGAATTTGCTGTTTGTACCCAGGTGAAACTGAGGCCAAATATTCACTAAGATTTGTGTAAATGTGCCCCTTAGATATGGTGTGTACACTGCAGGCTGGATTTTAAACACTGACCCTCTGTGGTAAAGTGCAAACAGTAATAATGATGTTTGTTTCATACAGCAGAATATACATTTTAATTTCTGTACATACAAATAACAGTGAAATAAACATTGTTTTCCATTTTTAAAGCTTGCTTCCCACCTCATTTTGACAGTATGACATTTTCATTGTGGCTCTGTCAAGTCCTGTAGGTGGCAGTAAAGACTTGTACCAAGTTTATAAAATACAGAGGCAGCGCAATGCAACTGTTAACCCATAAATACAACCCATTTTCTCATGAAAGTCATGTGTTTTCTTTCATACAGAGATTTTCGGGACATGGTCTCTGCATCCTTGATGCGTGATATTGATTATTTATCCCGTCAAGTATAAATACATGTTGACAAATACAACTCAACAGTCGACCATACTCTGTGTGTAGAGGTTTATTAAGATTCCAGGAATAGTTATCAGGAGCTGTAACAAAGTATTAGCAGGGGACCAGCAGCACATGTTTTGCAAAAAGTCACCTTGGATGGCTGATTAAGCACAAGAAGAAACATTCTGGGATGTGCTTCAACATACTTCCTCAACAAAAGTCTTTTTCATAGTGCATTTTATAGCTTCCCAAACACTTTGGGTAGAAGGGGGGAGTAAAAGACCTGTAACAAGGAACTTTGTGCAAGACTCGTATACCCATTTAAGACACAATTTGGCGGTGATCTACTCAGGACTGGGACCAGAAGAATGCAATTAAATGATCCTATTAAAATGTCTTTTTTGGTTTCTCGGATTCACACAGGTCAGCAGTGCAATTCTTTGAGCTGAAAACACATTGAAACATCAGTGAACGAAAGGTCTCCAAATTTCAAGGGTGACTTGTACTTTTTCTGCTACTATACAAAAAAATACAGTATTAAACACCTGATGTACAAACCAAAATTAGTGTTCTGTAGTTTATATGATCATGCTACAGACATTTCCAAAAGACTTCTCAATCCAAAGCACATTACAACATGATTAGAAAGGCTACATTCAATACACATGCACCATAGCATTTGAAATCAATTACAATCATGTTTTTACTGCTGATTGTTTGTAGTACACTACTACCGGAGCAAGTGGAAAACTAATCAGTAATTTTGAGTTGGACGGACAGAATACTGTGCTAAACCCAGCCAACATTAACGAGGTGATAAAACTAGATGCATTATTGCTTGAGCTTTGTGCTTGGACAAGTGCGAGATAGCTTATTCCTGTCTAAATAAATTGAAGTTGCACACAGTGTGAAAGCATTCTTTTCAACAAAACACCCTCTGAGAAATGCATTAAACACATAGCACAGCATATGTTTCAAGTGGGGGTTTTCCATTGAGCAAGTTGATAAAGTTCAAAAAATAAGAAAAAGGGAAAAAAAAGCCATTTAAGCGTGACCTAGCTACCTTACAATTAAATATACCAAAAATAAATACTATAATCATATGCAAAATAAATTAGAATAAAGACAGTGGATTACACCACCTGTTTGGAACTGTTTAATCAAAAAGAGGGACACCACGTGGATTGATGATAGTCGTGGGTCCTAAAGCAGAGGTTTTCTTAAGTGTGAGAAACGTTTTGGAATGCAGACATTGTAGCCCTTGCCAGAAGTGCTGTCTGGACGTGTATATTCAAATGAAAAGGGCAATGTTTTTACAAGGCAAATGGAGCTTCTAGCTGGTATTGGGTGTTGGTTGTTGGTTTTTTTTTACTGTTTTGCTGGTTTCAGAGGATCAACTTGACTCGTGTTTGACACTGGTGTTATCTTGGGTGCTCTACAGGATCAGTATTGTGTGCAGGCATGGTTGTTTCAAGTTGGTAAGAGTAAAGGGACATTCAGGTGATTGGTTAAGTCAACTCTGACAACTGTAGCCGGAGATTTGAGGCTCTTGAGTAAAACAGATGGGTGGTGGTAGAGAAGCCCCTTTGCTTTGGGGAGGAGACCACTTTAACCTTTTGGAGCGAGTTGAACTTAAGGCTGGTTCTCGGGTTTGGTGGGTGTTGTCTGGGATTGAAGCTGGTTCCTCTTCTGACGACATTTACTCTAAACTGTATGGGAGGATTGAGCTGGAGGCTGGTACTTTGAACGGTGAAAGCCTTAAAAGACTGCAGCTGAAGTGGAAATATAGGCTGGTGCTTTAGGCAGAGAAGGCCAGTTTTAGACTGCAAGTAGAGTAGCCCTCATCACTGGCGGAGCTCTGCAGGCTGCTGTGGTCGTCCAGGTCACTTGCACCACTGGTGCTTACACTGTCCATTTCTCCATGGGAGAACTCAGTGCTTTCCACATCCACTTCAATTTCCTCTGCGCAAACACAAAAACACAACAGTCGTAGATGACTCTCCCAGAACAAATTGTCCCAGACAGGTAAAACTGGGCAAAAGCCCCAACCGCGGTCACCAACCTCGGTCCGACTCCGAGCGATCTGAGTCCATGCGGGAGCCCAGGCTGTCCGTACGGACCCTCTCCCTTTCTCCGTGAGACTGCAGCTGAGCCAGCTGCCTCTGCAGGTGCCGCTGCTCCCTCTCCAGGGTCTCCAGCTGGTGCTGACTCCTCCGGTCCGTCTCTTCAAGTTTCTGAGACAAGGGACACGCTCAAGTGTTAGCAACCTCGAGGCAAAGTGCATGGAACATGTCGTTTTGACGACACCGACCTCAGCGTTCCGCATGGTTAGTATACTATATGCATGGGAGGATGGTCGACCTCTCATGTATGTAGTGATGGGATGGTAATATGTAGCTGTAGCTGCTGTCAGATGTGACGCCTTCCTGCCTTCTCATAAATGATTCAGCACACAAGGACAGCAACTTGCTGGTTGGGTTCTCAGGGAATAACTGGTTCTAATGGCTCCAAGATGGCTGTCAAAGACCCCTGTTCATCTCTTTTAGCATCAGCAAATAAATGAAGCTAGTTATGCTTTTGATTTTTTTTAATCTTTCCACTTTTTGGCAATAATTTTGTCTTTGACAGAAGACGAATCTAAAACTGATTGCAGAACACATTTGTGTCACGCTAAACATTGCGTAACTCAAACACTGGAGCTATTTTTAGCATTGACACATTTATTTGGTACTGTATATCCTTTTGTGAATGAGCTTTGCGACAGCTGGAGAGCTACAGAGCTGCTGTCTTGCTGTCACTCTGACCCTTCAATTTATCACGGGCAATATCAGAAGCTGCCATCTGTTACAATTTCACAAAGCTCCTGTTTCACTGAGGAGGAGCTTCTCTTTGAAGCCACTGAAGTAGCCTTGCTTAAAAAGACATGAAAGATGCCTGACTGTAACATTACCATCAGTGATGTGTTCAGCTGAAGTATCGCAGCATCAGTACAAAAAACCCCCTACAACATACAGTTTATTAGGACAGGCCCTCTCGAGCAAACAGTTTAGCACAATGTCGCCTTCATGCAAGTGAGAGCCACCTTTCCCTCTGTGCATTACAACTGAATGCATTTTAGAAGTGCTTGCTGCGTCTGAACCACCTTTTTCTTCCACTATAACAACTCCTGGGTCCAAAAATACTTCAGAGTGTCACCCAGAAGCAGCATTTCCTGGACTCAAGACAAGCAAGTCCAAAGTCAACAGCTGACATCAGAGGTACTTTAGCCATTACCCCCTGCGTGATAAACAGACTGCTGCCAGCTCTGCTTTCATACTGTAGTCCTCAGTCCTTCCTGTGTGGTTGCCCGCTGCCGGGTCCCTCACAGACGGCCCACAACAAATCCAATCTCTCAAAAAATAGAAATTGATCTCACTAAGGTTGCCTCCATCGGGGGAGTGTAAGTGTTGATTTTTAGATGGCTCGGCGCTGCAGTGTTTGGAGCCTCCCCCCCTGGACTCGTGCAGTTCAGGCACTCGGCGATCCATTCAGCCAGGCGGCGTGTTAAACAAACAGGGCTGATCTGCTGCCTCGAATACCAGCGACCAGTGTGCAGCTCTCATTTTATCCTGTAGCGTTAAAGACATTAATCAAAGATGCACTTAGGCTGAAAAATCCTACAGAGGACAGCCATGCTGACAGCCCCATGGGGGCATGAGGAAAAGGAAAGAAGCCCATGCAGCAGCTATTATTTTGTAACCGGGGCCAAAGTGCTTCAGGATGAAGTCATTTTATAGTAGCATGGTGTTGATATCTCATCTAACGGCTGATAAATTATTATATTGGAATGCAATTTAACCTCTAACTGTTGTGTTTTTATGGATTCTTTTTACTCAATCTTTTTTTTTGTCTCCCCATGTTGCACTTTGTGCTGTGTCAGCAGTAGTAATAAAGAAATAATCACCAAATGATTCGTGTTTATCTGGAACACTGAAGATTTAACCTACTTTCGACATTCAAACAGGTTCAAATTTGAGCCCTTACAGTTACCTTGAATATACTCTCTGATCTCATTCACTTACACTCCAGTAACTTACTGGGACACCACCTTCTTACAAACAGTAATATTTTCCTCAGATCTGCATTACATAAACCATGAGCGTTTGCACAGTCAGCAAAACGAATCCACATGGGAACCGGCTGGGAGCAGATCTTTATCCCCGTGACGGCACCACACCACTGATTTAGACTACCACACCTTGATATGTGTTTTGGCCTTGTTGAGCAGTCCCAGCGTGGTGTGCCGACTGCAGTCCGGTCCCAGAGGGATGAGGGACTTCAACCTCTCCAGACAGAGGCGGAGATGTGCTCGTCTGTGGGAGGAGACACAATCAGAGAGGGTGACTTCCCCGCGGAGACAGCACAGATGGAGCAGTGAGCTTTAGACTGCAATTATATGAATGAGAGATACATTTTCTGACGGACGTGCCCTTTTTTTTCCCTCCCTCGCAGATTATCACATGACCCCCTTTATCTAATTTGATTCCAGACAGAGAAACGTTTAGTTGATTGGTCCTGATCAGCTCTGCTCAGGATATTATTCTTCCATTCTTATGTGAAGAGCGATCTAACTGTCAGTACATTGAGACGCTGCGTTCATTTTGCTCAACAACTCTTGTCAGGTTCCAACAGCGAGCGGACTATAGATATGTGTGGCCCATATTTAAAAGCTGCTGAGGTCAGCCAGATATTGTGTTCCTGATTCACTGAAGCCTCTGGGCCTGTGGTCTGTATGAATGCTCAAACTGGCAAAGGACACTCACAATCTCTTCGGGTAATGGGAGTAAAATGTAGGTCAAGTCATGATGTCATCTTTTCTCCCTGCTTAGGCCACCATTTTGTGATAAAAAAGGAAGAAAATCGTCTCTTCTGAAGCCTTCCTCTCGGAAAATGCCCCGTTTCTTTTCTGGTCTTTCGGCACTTGAAGAAAGATCATTGCACACATGGCTGGATGTTTAATTTTGAGGGGGGAGGGGGGGTGAACGTGTCCTGACATTTGTTCCCTGCTCTAAGCGGTGCCTGCCTGATCCTGGAGCAGCAGAAGCAGGCTGCTGTTAGATGTGCAGCTGAGAATCTCTCAGGAAGGAGCCCTGTTGTCTGGAAACAGACGGTTCCCGTTTGCTGACTGGGGAAATGTCTGCACGTCCTCCAGGAGCCGCGCTGCTACTGAGGCTGCATTACACCTCCTGTTTATTTGCCTTGCAAATGCACGCTGCTTCTACATACGGTGCATTAATTCTCGAAGTTGCGTTTTTTTCCCCCTTCTAAGTCCTGTGATGATGAAAAGCAGACTTAATGACCTGCTTGTACACCTCATACAAAACGGTGTTTCCAACATGTCCAGCATATGATGAAGATACGCAAACATGGCAGAAGCTCCATTTTGAGGCAGCAGCCTCTTTGGATAAACTCGGTTTGTATCTCATTTGCCACTGCAGCTAAAACACGAGACGCCCGCTCGCGCTTCCTACTTCAGGGCTTTTGCAGGTCTATGCAGATGTGTGTTGATTGAAGAAGGCTGATGTAGAAACCCGATAAGATGGCTCCAACCACAACATTTCCTTGTCTTTCCTGCTCTGCCTGGGTGGAGCCCTCAACTCTCAGTGCTGTCTGCTTCACTCACAAACATGCATAGAAAATCGTTCTTCAGCTGATTTTACTCACCTATTCTTTTCCAGTTCATTGTGCGCTGATCTGTTGAAAAAAAGAGATGCGTGTAAATTACATTGTTGCGTGGCAAACAAATGCAAACTGCAGCCACAATCTGAGACACACCAATCCAGTAGACAGAGGAGCTAACGATGCAGCAGATGAATAGTATTCAGATGATGAGAATGGCTGCGCTGTGGATGATTCCACATCCACATGAAGGATATTCAGAGGATTGTGTTACACCTCATTAACCCACCTATTGTGAAGATTATCCAATTTCCTGTTCTTGAATTTGCGCTGTTTCTGTTGATGTGTGATCTCGGTTGCAGGGTAGGATGAGGCGTACCCGTGTTCACATTCTGATGATGACAGAGAGACAAAGAGGATTAGATCTATTGTACAGGGTTGTTTTCTGTTTGACAAATGTGCTGCGAGCAAAAAGGAAAGACGATGGGATTGGTCTGGTGCCCGCGACCTGGTTTGGCCTGAAGTCTCAATCGCATCTTTATTTGAGGTGGATGCAGTCAAACCGTATTAAAGTTCAACTTTAATACACACATGGCCCTCAGGGAATATCACCACAGCCTTGCATTACATCGATTATTAACATGTGAGATTGTAACTGATCACTGCACAGGGTCTTTGGAAATCAATATAAACAGCAGCCTAACAAAAAAACAGCCTCTGAGGTGTAAACTTTAACCAAATCACGTTTTCTTTCCTCACGGATCCAACTTTAACCGTCCTAGCCTACATTTCCCATGAACCCATCTTCCCAGTAACATGCAGCGTCACACCCGTGCCTGCCTGTGATTGGTTGTCCGCGGTGACTCTCGCGCTGGGAACATGCGTGCCGACCAATCAGAGCCTCGCAATTTGTTCCATGTGGAAACCATGTGAACAACACATACAAGGAAGCAGCAGCAGCTGCCCGAGAAAACCATAGTTGGACTTGGAAAAAGGACAAAAAAATATCACCGACGAGTCAAAGAATTAGTTACATTATCATGGAGCCACACGGTCTCCACACGCAGTCGGTCGCTTTGAAGGAGCGCGATGTTTTTAAAAGGCATCAGTTCGAAATGAGCTGCGAAAAACTGAGGCTGCGAGATTAAACGGAAAAAATCGGAAGTCCAGAAAACCCCAAACGTGTCCATGTATGAACCTCTACCTGCACTAACGCGAGGCCGAGCCACACCGACCGCTCACTTGTTCAATTCCAGCCCGAGTTCTGCAAAGCTGCAGGTTTATTGGGAGCGAACTAGCTGCAGGCTATTGTTGCATAAAAAGCAGTCCCTGGCAATGCGATCGCTTCCTGCCTTCGGATTCAACGCTATTTTTTCCACCCGCTCCCAAATGTTGGTCTCTCGCGAGTGTGAGGCAGGTGAGACGACAAATGCCCCAGGAGCAGGTGAAGCATCGGCGGCTGCTGTCGGGCCACTTCGTCCGTCCGCTGCGCGTCTTTTGTCGCCTTCGCCTCTATTGTTGTCTGCTCGGCGCATTACGTGTTAACGTCCCCTGCTGCCCGTGTTTACTTACTTCCGTTGTTCTTCTCGACATTTTCAATGTAATTGGCTGCATCGAGCAGCATTTGCACGTTCTTCAGGAAAGTGCCGATTTGGTCCATTGCGGAGCACTCGGAGTATAAGACGTCGTTGAAAGAATAGTCGGACATCTCTGCGAAATCCTGCTGGTCCATGGACGCATCAGACTCCGTCAGGACCTCTTCGGATTTCAGCTCGCTGTGCTGCCGCATGTATTTGACCATTTTTTAACTTTAGGCTTTTTTTTGGTTGTTGGTTTGTTGTTGTCTTTTTTTTGAAGGGGGGGACTGTGGCAAATGCGCAGCGCTGAAATCGCCCTCCTTGTCCCGTCTGTGCACTGAGCGGATGACTGAAATGAACTAGGCTGGATGGAATTGCAGTCCTTAGCCTCAGCCACTTGCCCTACTTGGTGGATAATCCCTCCCACTAACGCATGCACATTGCATTCATTGTCAACGGTGCCATAATAAATCCTCATTATCAATACTGCAGGAGAGCGACAAATAACACACTTATGTCCGGTCACATTCATAAATAATGACTGCTTTCATTTATGACAAAGCTGCTTTATTTCGTTTGAAATCCACACTGTAAGTGGGACGAGTGCTCTGTTGTCTGTGAGTTATCTCCAAATACGTCTGAACATAAAGTAAAAGTGGTGACAAACAAAAAAAGCGGTGATATTACAGGGATGTAGATTTAAAGGGTCTGATCAATAGTTCAACTTGGATAGCAGGGACAGCTGCCAGGGTTGGCCTCAGTTATAAATATGTAATCACCTGGGCTTTTGTGTTGCTGAAGGGCCCTGCATGGTAATACTTTAATGTTGGGAGCCCACATTATTCCTTGGCTTTCATTTATGGCCTGTGATTAACATCTCTGTACGTTTGCACTCGCAGGCCAGCCGAGGGGACGCCTCAGAACCACGCCGGCGGCCCTTTTATCCTCCGTCTCGTTGGATCATTGTTACTAACTCTCGGAGTCCACCTGTGTTGCATTTCGTGGTGCGGCTAAACGCTGGCCGACACGACCGAGCTGCTGATATGACAATGTTCGGCGGCTCGCTTAAGACTTGCTGTGCCCAATTTTTTGGGGGCGTCTCTCGGGGCCAGATCCGATTAGGTCCTGTGATTTTATAGGCGCTTTACTGTTATTTGCCTGTAATAATCCCATTGTTTTCCCTGAGCTCAATCTTCCTGCTGTCATCCCAGCCCCTCCGGGTGTGTTTCTCCTGCGCTCAAATCATCTCAATTCATATAGAGATAATAAGGAGGGAATGAACTTGTGAAAGTATGTTTAATTCCAGTGTGAGCTCGGTCCGTCCCCCCCAGGGGGGGTTTACTTCAGTGGGCAGCAGCTTGTTTTTTTACAGTAGAGAAAATGACCCCACTTTATCAACCTTGAGTGTTATCTGCTGTGTGGCAAAAACTAACCTTGAAATTATATCTTCCATGAGCTTGATGGTTCACACTGCTGTCAGATTAAGAAGTCACCCCCCACCCCCCACCCCCACACACACAGAGCGAGGGAGAACAGAGGGGAAAGGGACTGCCTTTACGAGGCCAGCCATGCGTGCAGGGCTGCGTTGTGCCTCTGAGACAATGGGTGCAGATAGCTGGCCCGCTGCAGATGTGGCCAGGCCTGTAACGGACGCCTGTGAGAGAGTACACCCTCCCATGGAGTCTATTTCAGCCGCCTGGCGAGGCCCGGCACACAGGCGGCCCTCGCGCGGCCACGGAAACAGAGACGCACACCTCTCTCACATGTATTCCGACAAATCAGAGTGTCAGTTAGGATATCACTGTTGAGTAATCCTCACGGCTGATGAAGGCCTTTGTCCCTGGAGCATGTTATCCAACAACAATGGCATTATCAGTTCGGAGCTCGTCCAGTGGTACTCGTGCTTTTGATGGGACACATAAATAGAGTGGGATGTGCATCGGGAGTTCAGTGGGGAGGGGCGAGAAAGGGACGGCGTTTTTCACCAGGAAAAGGCACATGTGCGCTGCGAGGCCTGCCCATGCACCCACTGACTGACTGACTGAGTGACTGA
>JAUESF010000014.1:12920716-12935603 GCA_032274765.1 Malacoctenus tetranemus | reverse complement strand
TGACTGACTGAGTGACTGAGTGACTGAGTGACTGAGTGACTTCGCTGTGCGTGCTGCACACTGATAGGGACAGTGTGGAAAGCTGACCCGCTGTAGGTTGGTGTAGAATGTGACCCCAACTGGAGTAATCTGAAAAGCCTGAGGATTACACCAGTGGCTCGGCTGTCACAGAGGAGGCAAAGTCACACGCTGCTGTGAGAGCGCGAGTGTGTACGAGGGGGCGCTTTTCAGTCAATATGGCACCCGACTCCCCCTGATCTCACACGTATCTATCTATCTATCTATCTATCTATCTATCTATCTATCTATCTATCTTTCTATCTATCTAATCTATTGATCGATCGGTCTCTCGTTGGCCTTTACACATGCTGGTGGTCTGCTAGGAGAATAGTTTCAGGCGGTGCCATTGTGCGGCAGTGGTCTCCTGTTGTTATGAAACAATAGGTGAACTTTGGCCCTGGGTCGCAGCAGGACACTCCGGGGCGAGCCAGACGTGTGTCACCTGCTCCGTCCTCTCTTTAGCACTGTCAGGATGTGTGTGTGTGTGTGTGGGGGGAAGCGCCGCGCGAGGCTTTGTCACCCACGCGTTGTTGGAGGGGTGAGGGGGGGATTCCTCACGTGGTTGAGCGCGGGGCCTCGCAGTAGATCACAGGGTTCAGGCGGCCGCTGGAACAATTAGGAACATCTTGAGATAGAATAAGACGGCTCTTTTTTAGTGGCGCTCTGACAGCAGAACACAAATTCTCCAGAGTTATGTGTTCCTGAGTGCTGACGGGAGATTTATGTGTGGATTCAGAGACCCCAAAAAGTGCCTTTTAGTCTTAATTGGAGCTTTTTA
The DNA here is from genome assembly GCA_032274765.1 of Malacoctenus tetranemus. Classification (NCBI taxonomy): domain Eukaryota; kingdom Metazoa; phylum Chordata; class Actinopteri; order Blenniiformes; family Labrisomidae; genus Malacoctenus; species Malacoctenus tetranemus. Next base: position 12,934,765 of record JAUESF010000014.1, on the reverse strand, counting down.
TTGTACATTTAATTGCACTTCATCTTCCTGTCCATATGTTAGCCCACAGAAAAGGTGTGTGTGTGAGTGTGTGTGGCGTTGGGGGGAGGTGGTGTAGGTACAGATTCTGTCACTCCCCCAACATCAACACCTGTTGGAGACACCAAATCCCCTCTTTGTCTCCGCAGCCCCCTCTTAGGAGATTACCATGACAACGCCCATTCATATCATGGCTAAAGACTGATTATACAGCTTCACACGGTCAGTTATCACTGAACAGAGTGCTTTGTTTTGGGGGGAGGACGCAGCAGTTTCAGAAAAACTGGAGGCTGTGAGGAGGCTTTTTTGGGGGGAGAAGGCTTTATTCCATACTTGAGGTGTTATTGTGTCTGGTAGGAATGGATGTCATTAGCTGGAGTTTCATAACACACTGGGGAGAAGCGGCGCCACTGAAACGAATGCAGGAGTATCCAACAGCATCAGAGACTCATTCGTGTTTGAAAATAATGTTTGAGTAAGAAAAAAAAAGGACAACATCAGACAACTTCTTTTTTCTTCCAAATAAACAAAAAGCAGGGGAGCAGTTACGGAAACACGTCCCAGGTTTTATTACTCCAGGAGAAAGTCAGCTTTTAAGGACTCACTTTCAGGCAAGGTGACTCCAATGTAAAGCACCATGTGGGGGGAAACCTCGGCAATACAAGGAGCAATGTAAACAACAGGAGAATTACAAGCACTAGGCACACGAGATACATTATTAATACGAGTCATAAACACGCAGCGCTGTTCCTTTTCAGTAAATAGGGCTATCAGTTATAATAGGTAAAAAAAGGAATGTTAAAATATTGTTATTCGATTGTATTGTCACATATCTATAGTTCATTGTTCAACAATTTGGTTTAGCATAACAAAACAGCACAAAACAACAAAATCTGAGGGTTCACTCCCTTTGGGTCGGAACAAGTCATTCACATTATTGACTGGGATGTAAATATATGGTCCTTTAATATAGTTTCTATCAAACTCTAGCAGTGGCTAACCTGAACGCCTCCCCAGCGCGTCGCCCTCACACTTCCTGTTTGGACAAACTTCAGCGGACTCCTCTATAAGCCGTCTCTGACTCACACGTGTCACTCTCATTGTCAACATGCAAAGTCGTGATCTCCTGGCAATTTCACTGAAATTCAGTCACACACAAACACACAAACACGCGCGCGCACAATCGGCAGCATTTGTTGCTTCGCTGAGCTCCCTCTGTGAGACAGCCCACTCCTCATCACAATTACAATAAAGCAGCAACCACGAGAAAATCCAAAAGTCCAATGAAATATCACCGTATTCCAATCACAGCATGTTTAGTAGGAGAATTAGTGTGTAAATATGTGAGGGTTATTCATTGATTTAGGTAACTATCAAACACTATCGTATAATACCTGTAATATAAACCAACATATATTATTACAAGATAGTATACTTATAATTATGGATACATACGAATCGTACTGCTCATGAGGCTAAACATGGTATAATCATATCTTCAGCCACTTTTACACCACTGTAAAATTCAAACATTGTTCAACTGGTTTGTAGCTGTCAGTTTACATTCAACCATAAACTTGTGCAAAAAGAAGTTAAGAAAAAAACCACCGTTAAGTAACAGGTCCAATCTCATGGATTCACACGCTCCAGCACTTCCACTCCTGTGATGTCGGACTTTGAACCCCAACACAAACGTGGGTAAACAGCCACCGAAATGCACCGCTGCATCCAGTCCTTCTCCAGCTTTCACTTTAACGAGCCCACAATAACTCTGACAGGAAAAAAACCAGACGTGTTACAGTCTGCCGGCACACCTTTGGGAAAACGTTCACATTGAGTAATAGCTGTGAATGAGGAGGGCTGAATGTGTAAAAACAAAAGTGTCCCGCGGGACTCTCTGACCCAAGGAGTCAGTCTTCACTTCGACACACTACAAAACCGGGAAGGCAATTCATAAGTTTTCCTCGCACGAATGCTCATTGCTCTCGAAGTGGAGCCGCTCAGGCCTCCGCTTTCTCTTTCCCTTCCTTCTTTTTCTTGCTCTTCTTCAAGAAGGAAGGCGTGCGGAACTTGTTCTTCTTCTTCTTGGGGGACTTGGTTTGGCTCTCCGGGGTCTGCGGCTCCCCCGGCTTCTCCTTCGTCGTTATGGAGATTTCCACCGTTTCCGACGTGCTCATGCTCAGCTTGGATACCTCGATGCTGAGGTCCTCCTCCTCCGTCTCTGCCGAGTGGTCCTTCCCGTTGGGTATCGTGTCTGTCAACAGATAAAAATCACGTCAGGGGGGGAAACGGCCGACGGGAGGAGGGGGGAGCGCTCGCTCAGACGCAGCTGCAGTAATGAGTTAAACAATCCATATAACGCGAGGCCTTTCTTGTCGTTTTAAGCAGGCTGAGACATCACTTTCCCTGCTAATTACCTTGCTTGGCTGGTGTCATTATGGGGGAAAGGGAGAGGGAGATGGTGGACCCGTCAAACGTGGTCATCTCATCCGCATCGGTGGCGTCCTCGTCGTCTGTAACGGGATTAGAGTGGGAGGGGTCGGTCGTTCATCACGGCTGGGACATTCATCTCAGTGAGGTTTATTAGAAGAACAAATTGTGCCGGTGTTTGCCGTCTTTGTTAACATCGTAAGGATTTATTCAGACTCGGCCGTAAATGTCTAAATCAAATTTCATGGGAATCTATCAACCTGAACTTTTTCCTTGTTGTTTTTTTTTTTTACTGCAGACACTTTGACTTTTTTTTTCCCTTAAAGGCACAACAGGAACCAGCTCAAACACTCACAAATGAAGTCACAATTTTCGCACCCGCAGCTCCATCATGCTGAAGTTTTAGGGGTTTGTGTAAAAGCTTTGATTGGATTCCTGCGGAGGGGTCTTTGTGTAATCACTGCTGTGAATTGGCAGGAGGCGGGCAAATCTATTTGAAGACCCACTGGTTCGGACCTATTTGAGAATAATACATAAAATAAAGGAAAAAAAGCCCCCACATATATATATTTATATATTTGTAACAGTAAGAGCTGACATTCATTTCAGTCCCTCGAAAAACTTTCACACAATAAAAAAAAACCCAATTCTGGTGAAACTTCACAGAAAAAACCCTCCTATTTACATTCCTTCTCCTATAAACTGCTTTATTTGACACGTATCCAATGTATCCTCTGTCTGCCTTGCGTATGTAGCAATTTATGTAACTTCCGAGGTCACACAGAATGAAAGACTCAATGAAAGAGGTGGAAGCTTTAGATCAGAAGTGCTGATGATGATACTTGAGTTCAAATGAGCATCGAGTCATTTGTCTTAACACCTTTTAACTGATGCTCACATGTAAATGAAACCCGCAAGCGTCTCAAACTTTTGTTCACCACTGAGGTTATTTTCTGCAACCAATGGAAAAAGTCTCTGGCTTTTTGTCAAAAGAACAGGGTGACGTTAACTTCGGGGGCTGAGGAACAAAAATACATCGTTCCCTGCGGCACTCGCGGGAACTGAGCCATTGTTTTTTTTTTCCCCCTTTCTGAGAGGAGTCAAAATGTCTGCCCTGAAGAAGGCCGTTTGCTGCGCAGATATTTCACAGGCGACCTTACGGTGGCACTGGAGAAAAGGTCAGGGGATCACTGCAGTCGCTCCCTGTGCATCACGGACGCTCCTTCCTATTTGTTAGAACTTTGTCTGCTAGTTTAATCTTCAGCCACGAGGATTTTTTCCCAGCATTCATTTAATATCACTCAGCCACTATTGAGTGATCAGAGGCCGACGCTTCATCGCTGAGATATCAGAAAAACAGCGCAACACATTGTGATGCACAGTTGCAGAACTGTCAGGCCGCTCCTGCAGACACACACACTCTCTCTGTCTCTCTCCTCGTCGGCAGTCACGATGAGGACATGAGGAGTTTGACAGGCCTGATGTCTGCGCAGCTCGTCCCTCGCCGTCCCTGAGCTGACTTCAGAGGACGAGCGCCAACTCTGGACTGGCAGTTTTGTCCTGATGGCACTTTTGCAGGAAACTCCTTGTTTCTGGTAACTCGGCTCCAACATTTGCTCGGCACGCAAGGGAGGAAAAACCGAGCACTCTGGCTGGACTAGATAAACTTTCTGGACCGAAACAACCCCCCGACTGGAACACTTTCTCATGTGGCGCACAATGAGTCCGGCAAGAAAGTCGACTGATGTGCGAAGGACGGAGATGAATACCTTCTTGACCTTGCTGCTTCTTTTCTACCATGTTCTTGTATTCCTCCAGATCCTTCTCAGAGAGTTCATTAAAAGGGTTGGGAGGAAGAGAGCGCGTCTGCTCCTCATCCTCGATGATGAAAGCCTGCGAGAAAGAAGGGCATAAAACATCATGGCGCTGACATGGTGCAACAGCTCAGATGGGAGAAATTACGGCTTCTTACATATTTCACTAGTACGTGTTTCTATCAGACCTTTGTAGGAAAAAAAAGAGGCCGTTTTCCTGGATTTTGTGAAGCTATTTAGAAAATGAACGCGCGCAGAGTTTGCAACATTAGTTTCAGCAAATAACCAGAAAGCAGATAGTTTGTCGTTGGAATAACAAAGAATGCAATCACGGCGTTTCTTTCAGCCGACACGCTCTCACCTCGTCCTCCCCGGTCACTGAATCTTCGCTAAAACCAACATTTCTCACTGTGGAAGTTACTGAGGATTCGCTGTTTCAAATTAAGTCTTCAAGCGTCTGTGTAGTTTTGTTTTTGTCTGCCACACTTCTGGGATTTCTATTGTTATTGTACATAGTTGAGGGCGCAGCACAATGTCTGTGCAATCCCCCCGCCCCCCCTTTGCTAAAGTTTGACATTGAAAAATGAATACAAGAAACATCCTCAATGAATTGAGTCTTTCTTTTGTTTTTGCTGGAGAACATTTTCTATATTGAGTTTCAGCAGGCGTGTTTGGAGCCAAAATAAAGGAACCGGAGGTACATTTCACTTCAGACACGAGCCAAGGTTTCTACCTTTTAGACTGCTGTGTGATGAATGGCTTTAACATTGCGTGTTCACGCTGATCACTCAACATCTTACTCAAACTGCTAAAAGAACAGCTTTGCTCAGGACAGTTTGGTTTAAAAGAGGAGCTAGAAACAACTTGAGAGCTTATTCCAGGCTGCATGTGTACTCACTGGTCCTGGTTTGGTGTCAACAACAATGCCTGCAAGCAGCTGAGACTTTGGTCCCGCAGTCATCAGGTCGCCTCTATGCTGTTCTTTGATCTGGGGAAAAAAACCGTATTGGTTAAAATAAGCCACAAAAAGTTTGTTTTCAGAAGCTGCTTTTGTGTCTGAACTGACCCGGTTCCTCTTGTCCAGCACCTCAGTGGGGTCAGTGTTGAGTGGGACGAACTGGTTGGGGTCCTCGATCTTTATCGGAGTGCCAGCGTTGTTTCCCGGTTCTGAGGACTTCATCCACTGTGAGGATCAAACCAAACATGAAGTAAAAAGATTTAGAGAGAGCGCGATTCTCAGACTTGCCACAAGAGGGCAAACTCAGCTCAGGTTCCCTCAGAGGCCAAAGCAGAAGAGGATCAGATCACTTAAAAGTCCTGTTACAGTCGCACAGAGAGAAGCTGGGGCGCACCATGGTCTTGGTCCGGGGGCTGACGTCCCCGCTGGGAGACTGCTCGGGGACGTTGACCCTCAGGTAGCTGTTGGGTGAGGTGAGCCACCGGGTCCTTTCCCTCTGCTGCTTCTGAGCCATGAACTTGAAGGGGCTCCGCAGGCCCATCTCGCAGTCCTCCGCCGGGACCCCCGACACCGTGGCCGGGATCTCCACGTCGTTCTTGGAGCGGGGCTTTTCCCGGACGATGGGGTAGCGGTAGGAGTAGCCCGTTCTGTAGCCCTGTCGGGTCGCACGCAGATGACACATTATTCCAACCAACTGCATGAAAACATAATGCACGTTAACTGTTTGCAGTATTTTGTCTGATTCTTTCGTATTCACACAATGAATAAAACAACAAAGACGACACAACTAAACAACTATGAAAGACACCAAACTCAAACGATTCCGAGGCCACCCAGAATCCACTCACACAATGCTTTAAATATTTAAACCCCGCAGTATATACAAACAGCATTCTTGTAGATGTGCCCAGTTTCAGAGGGAAAAGATAAAAACTGGAGTTTGAGGGAGTGTGCCGAGTGTTGTGAACAACAGATCAAAGCCGGGAGAGCCGGCGAGAAACACTACTGACAGGAACTCGCAATGTGTGCTAAGGCGAGTCTGAAGTCGTCTCTGCGATGCTAAAATAAAGAAAACTCGTGTTATTTTGCGCAGGCAATGTGACAAGTTAGCCACTAAAGAAAAGCCCCCAGTGTTGGGCTTTGATCGCCGCAGTGGGAGCAAGCTGACACTATTTTTTTTTTCTTCACTGTTCACTGGAACCTAAAACAGCTTTCAGATGGAGTGAATGAGACAGAGACAAGGAAAGTATGGCAAAATACAGCAGCGATACATAAATGTGTTCACAGAGACGAGCGCGCCGCAGAAAGTACCTTCTGTTTACGGGGCGGACGGTTCCGCTTGGAAGGCGACAGGTTTCAAGTCTCAACAGTTTCAACAAACTTTTAGTTGAGATCATTCGAGGAAATCGCACAACTTTAGAGTCAGCCTGTGCCTCGCATCATGGAACCAACATGCAATTATTAAATGGCAAATTCAACAGTTTGAGCCCAAATTTCTCTTTGAAAACTGTTAAAAATTTCACAGGACTGTGGAAATAATTTGCGTAACACTGAAGCAATTCGAGTCTTCGGCATCTCCCCAATGCTAAAAATATAGCAGCTAGGCCAAATACTAGCTACTATTACACCACCCTAATAGACTGCATGAAAATATTAAATTTCATTTCTAAGATTAATTGGAAGTTTTGTAAAAACTAACAAATTAATTTGATTTCAATGTTTCAACAAACCTGTTCAATTCTTCAAACGAATTTTTGATTAATGTTAAAAAGAACTATGTGTTTGGAGCCACTTTTCAGTGGTTAAACGAGTTCGAGCCGGTCTCATTTTTGCTTTTCCTCGCGAGTGAGAATCCCGGAGAGGTTAAGCAGCTCCGTGACCTTTCCTTTTTGTGTTTTTTTTAAATTCGTACAGGCCCTTTCTCCCCTGTATTATTAACAGTGACCTTTAGCGCAGCCACAACCTCTTGTTGTCTTCAGTCTGGGATCGCTTCCGACATCACCACAACTAGCACAATTCCACCTTCTGTCGCGGAAGGTCAGACGTCCAGTTGCCGCGACCGTCCTGGCATTTGCTCCCCGCGGCAGGCTCGGCGGTCTCGGAGAAAATGCCAGAGCCTATTTCCCAAATTGTGCACAGTGGAGTGCTTGCACTAAGTGACTGTGTGGTCTGTGTGGATGTAACTGCCCACAGCATGCCTCGCCATCTGGAAGCTATGATTGAGAGGGTGGGCGCGCTATGATCACAAGAGCGCGAACGCAGCTGCAGCGACGCTCCGGCCTCGGTCGTTAGCGAGGAGCCCACTCGAACCGACAGCCTGACATCTTGTGTATCCACAGCACATGTCACGGCCCGGTCGTTATCGGCGCGGCTGGAGGAGTAGGGAGTTGGGGGGGGGGGCTGCGCAGAAAACACGAGTGACGACCGAGAACAGTGGACGGCCACAAGAGCAGGTCATCGCCTTCACCGCGTTCTCCTCGCAATTCTAAGAGTTCAGCCACGGCAGGGAAAGTTCAAACTTTTCATGAATCATATTATTGAACAAAATGTCCCGAGATTAGATGAACAAAAAGAACGAACTATCTGGTTTCATTGTGTTCTCTAATCAGGCACTTCCCCAGGAAGCGAACAGGACAGGAAGCCCAGGGCATCGTGGGTAAAATGCAAGGGGTCAGGGGTTCACTCACCAGGTTGTCCAGCATCCTCATGAGGGACTCGAACTCGGCTTCGCCCACCCTCCACTTGACCTCGTTGTCTATCACCACCCCGGCGGCGGCCGCTCCCTGGGTCAGGGGCTTCAGCTTCTCCCTGTCCAGCAGCACGAGGTGCTCCGTGCTGCCCGTGCACCGCAGGGCGTTCACCTACACACAAGTGTTTCTCCTCAGCAAAGTGGTTCCGATCGCAGGCCGAATTATTATTCTGTGCAAAGATGCGAGTTCCCTCATGGATTCATTAAAATTCTAAAGTTTCAGCCTTTCTTGTACAAAGAACTTTAATTTAGGAAAGGGTAAAATAATCTCTTCAAAGGCAGAACAGGACTTTTTATCACATAAATGTAATTGTTTTAATGATCTCCTAATCAGCCAAAACATTGTGACCACCTGCCTGATCCTACATAGCTCTCCCCCCTTTTGCTGCTAAACCGGCTCTAATCTGTCCTGGTATGGACTCAGACACACATCTGATAGCTTGTCGGGGGTGTTTGGATCCCAGATGTTCGCAGCAGATCCTCTGAATCCTGGAGGTTGTCAGGTGGAAACCCAATCGCACCACTAATGATAATAATGACTGGCCTTGGTCCGTTTTTTGGACCACTGTAGATTAAAACCCACCCATGAAAGCAGCAGCTCGGAAACCACAATTCGGTCCTCGCGTCTTTCCACTCACTGAGTTTTCTGCCTCTCAAACATCAAGACGGAGAATCTATACCGCACTGTAACCAGTTGTTGTGTTGCATCTGAACGGTATGTAATGTAATCATCAGTGAACTGTGAATGTATGTCGAGCACAACAGAGACACAAATATAGTTCAAACGCAGCAGATAATTGGAAAGCGCGCTTGCTTCTCCGCACGGAGCTACAGGAGTCTCTGAGAAACAGTGTAGGAACCCACATGGGACTGAAGGAGGCTCTGGTTCATTTGTAAAAGGGAGTGGGAGATCTAAAATGAAATCCCTGCACACATAAAAAAAAGAGCCAACTTAAAGCCAACAACTTTATGTCAAGGAAACACTTCACCTTTCAAAGTCTTTCAACCAGAAAGTTGCAATTACACTTTATTACCATACGCAGGGAGGATAAAGCATAAAAGCCCGAGCTGTAGTACCTGGATTTCACAGGCTTGCTGTGAGTGGTAGACGTAGTGAAAGGCTTCTTCCACTGTTTCTCCCAGAGCCAGCAGCCCATGATTTCTCAGGATCATCACCTGGAAAACACACAAACACTTCAGCTGCCAGATGGCTCTCCATAACCAGCATCACACAATGAACATATCCCGTCTAGTTATTGCTCATTACCATATCCAGACGCGCTAATGTGCATTAATTACATTCATCCACACATTGATTAGCAAATGTTCCCACATCAACGCCGCGTGTCCCGACATGTGGAACATCTTGAAGCAAATATACAACGAGGAACAGGATGTACTGCTTGGTGTTTACTCGGCTCGATATCCCCCTGGGTTTAGGTTTGAATTCACTAATTAAATCTATGATCGATCCATCAAACACAAATTTAAAAAAAAGAAACGTTCGACTAAGTTAGAAAAGGAAGGTTTCTGAAGAAATATATCGTCTAACTTGAAAAAGCAAACACTGCTTTGGACAAAGTTAAGGTTAGCATGGCAGCTAATGTTAGCATGGGAGCTAAAATCAAAAAGTGTGACATTAGTGTTAATTTAAAGCACGACTTCTACAATTAACTTAAGAGCTACTTTCAGTATCAGCACGCAGACAAAAAAGAGATCGGATGCTACTGCAAACAACTATTAGCCGAATTAACGTTAGCAAAACATTCAACATGGATCTATTTCAGTTCACTGGAAGTGAAATTTTGTCTGAAATAGGAAATCAACATAACTCCAACAGATCAGGATTTTCTTCACAGCAGTCGTCCTGAATGAACAGAGAGAAAACTGTGCAGAGGGCCCCAGTTACTCAGTGTGACGTGATCAGTACAGTTAGCAAAGCAGCAGCACCCACGTCTGCGTGCACATGGAGGTTGTTCAAAGACTGTGTCCAGCTGTTTGGAAGAGCTCGAAATAAACACATTTACATGTGCAACTTGAAAATATCCTTCAGTTTGTGGATCAGGAAGAAAAAAAAAAACCCTAATAAATGTGTCTCAGCAGTCACATCGTAATGAGGCAGGAAACATTCCCTCTGATAATGTTTGATTGTATGACAGCAGCAGCCTTCCTCATACCGTCACTGTGTGACCTCTAAAAACCAGGGCAGAGTGAAATCACTGTTCGTATCATAAACATGTAGAAAGTAATGACTCCTCTGAGCCAGGATGATCAAATACTAAAAGAAAAAAACATTCATGTTGAGAATGTAATGTTTCACACATTCACCAGAGAATTAATTAACTGTTTTTGAGTTATTTGCAAACCAAAACATGTGTTCTGGAACCAAATAAAACTGGTTCTGCATTCACTTACATTTTAGACTTCATTTCATACACAAAGAACAAGTATGACGTCCTTGGTGAATGATGTAAGGTTTGGGTGCCTGTTTCAGAGCAGTCGTCGAGTTCCTCCTCCACATTCCGACAGATTTTAGTTTCTGCTTTAGAAAATCGCACCCAAACCTTCAACAGATCTATTCATTTATGCCAAGCTCATTTTCTCCTTGAATTTCGCATTGAACTTTACGGATCATTATTGTTTAAGGTTCAACTCCCATGACATCGAACTATTGCCTCAAAGTTCTCTCTTTTTTAGATTATGTTATATTTTTATGGAAAACAAGGTGGAGGCGTTCTACACATTAGTGCCAACACGTTTCTACATACGTCAGTGCTTTCTCACATATTTATGTTTATTCATTTATTCAAAACAACCTCTAACAGTCGCATATAAATCGAACAAGTGTGCTCGGTCCCATTTGAAAGGCGGCCGGGCTCTGATGGAGCGCCTGGGTTTGACAGTACCTTGGCAGTTGGGCCCAGTGCTTTCTGAAACTCCACCTTCTCCTCTTTATTATCCAGGCTGCCATGGTAACCAAAGGAGCTCACGTCTCCCAGTAGCAAAGCCTCCTGGGAAATGGGCAGGACTCCACACTTCATGGAGGACACCTGTTAGTGCGGGACATAAAAGCAGCTCAGACTGTGACGCACCGGCGTCTAAATAGAGGCACATTTTTCGCTGTCAGGCACAACGAAAGCTTGACACTGCGATGTTCATCACTTGCTGTGTGTTTTTACAGCCGGGGCTTCAAAGAGAGTGGAAAAAATGCATTACAAGGTGTCTGTATTTAAAATAACAAGGCGTGCAGACAGCTCTCTTTAATTGTAGCTTCTCCCTCTGGCAAAAAATGAACATATGGATGCTGAAGCCTTCACGCTGTGGTTTGCGCATTTGATATTTTCCCGGAGTATACTCACAGCAGCTGTAGCCGGGGTGTGTATATGGATGATGCATCTCACATCGGGGCGCATCGAGTAGATGGCCGAATGGGGAGCGAATCCAAAGTGGTCGATGCCCAGCTCGGTCGAACCCTGATCCACAACCTCACCGATGATGTTTACTTTGACCTGCGAGTTGTCGAAAACAACACCATTTTTTAAAGAGTAATTCGATGAGTGTTGTTTCGGAGGGGGGGGGGTTGCTGGGAAGGGAGCGGTGACTCCGGCGGTGGGAGCGAGTCCTCTGCAGTCAGAGGTCGAGCCCGAGCTTCCACCGTTGGAGGGTCGACGCTCGCTTCAGCAAATCTCAGGGTTTTTTTGGAAAGAAAGTCGCCACTGCGAGCGTGTGCGTGAATGTCAATCCGACCATCATGTCTGGAGGAGTTCAGATTTTCAGAATCTCTTTCTCTTAAGAACAAAACCGTCAGAGAAGTACAAGCAGCATGCCTGAATCACACTGAAAATGCCCTGCGGAGTTTGATTCTAGAACAAGACATCTGTGTATCGCATCGACTGCACGTACACACAAAGTATTGTCTCTTCATACAAGCTGTTGTGAAAAACTATGCTTTTACAATCTGCTTTGTCTATATTCTTGTTTGCAAATGAGCTAAAGAGCTCGTTCGCTGAGTTTTGCAGGTGTGCGTCATACCACCCACATGTTTGTTTGACTACAAAACAGGGGCATACACACAAAAACAATGACTGCACCGCTACAAGTATCACAACACTGCAGAGTACCTGGAGGGCAAAAATACTTCACAGGGTAGCTTGTGTGTGTGTGTGTGTTGGTACGGGGTAAAATGTTTATTTTTTTAGATTCTATATTTTCGTAAGGATTTCATATAAAAGTAAACAACTAGGAAAGAGTCAAGTACGCCTCTGACAGAAACATGTGTTCCGAGGTAAATAATTACGACAGACACTCAAGTTGTTAATTGATTTTACAACAACTAAACTACATAAAAACATGTTTACTTCTCAGGGAGGATCATCATGATAAAAATAACAACAACATTATGCATCTTTGAGCCACCAACAGGGATTTAAATGCCGTTTGCACATCGCATTATATTTGTTGGTTAAACACACAAATCTCCCATTTCCAAGTCACTGCAAAAAAAAAATAGCAATCATCAATATGTTGAGATGAGATATTGCGTTAGAGAATAACTGAGCAGCGTCGCGTCGTGTCGTTTACATTTAGGAGGCTGTGAAACATCTGTTTAAAAGCGGCCTGACAGATCTAATGTTTGCTGAATGCACAGGCAGTATTTCCATCAGCTGGAGCTGACAGCAAACGTCACAAACAAGCGCGTGGTAATGACCTCGCAAACAAAGGGGGGGACGGAGAAACCGTCTGGCTGCATTCATGGAGAGTATTCCTCGGTGATTGTCTCGCAAACACACACACGCACACAACAAAAAAGTACGTGCGTCTTTGCGAAATGAACAGAGATAAAGTCCAATCACAACAGGAAGACAACAGCACACGCAGTCGGAGCGCTTACCAGATTCCCCGCCGCGACTTCGGCAAACGAAAGGCCTCGCGGGCAGATGAGGACGTGATCCTGCTCCTTACTGACGCGCACCTTCAACAAAATGAACACAGTGGCGGGGCTTATTGTATCAAAGTGACAATGAAACCAATTGCACGAGTAAACTGCAACATCCTCCTGCAAATTCACTCCGGTCTCCGTCAAAGTCATTTCAATGGCATTACTGCTGCAGGGAAAACCTGGATCTCTATACTTGGGAAGTTCTTTAGGGAAAACAGAGACCTCACAGCTATTCAGGAGGACAGGAGACTGAACCACAACGAACAAACCTCTTAGAAACATGTTAAATTGGTGTGGATGTTAAAAAAAACACTGTCCAGCCTGTGCAACATGTCCTCACCATAAATAAGATATTGGATGTGAAAATAAGGAGGTAGCTGCCTTCCCAAAGTCTCGCATGAGCCAGAGAACTTGAAGCTCTGCGAGTAGACATAACTGCATGCTTAAGCAGGTGTGCGCCGGAGTGTGGTGGCGAAGCTGTACTCACAGTAATGTAGGAGCTTGTAAAACGGGCCCAGCTGAAGAGGTCAACGAGCCGGTAGAGGCTGGCCAGCCGGCAGCGGCTCTGCTTCTCCCCTTTGGCAAACGAGGGAGACTCGATGCCGAACAGGTCGTTGACTGGAGACACCGTCCCCAAGCCTGCCGCGGGGGAGTGGGGGGTGGGGGTGGGGAGGAGACGGACACAACGTCGTCACTTCACTGGGAACTTTGACAGTGTTTACGCGGTTTGTTTACATCGTGCAAAGAGTTAAAGATCTCGGTGAACTTGAGAGTCCGAAGCTGAACATTAAAAAAAGGCCTTTGGCAGATTCCCATCGTGAAACTTGAGGGTATTTTAGGAGTTTGTTGCCTTATAAGGACATTCATTGATACGGGACAGGATCTTTTACAGCCACTCAAGCTTTGTAAAAGAGACTTTCTGAGTCACCGACTTTAAAGCTCGTTCCCACTGAACCATCAGCCAAACGGCCTCCTGTTTGGGTTGTCATACTTTCAATAGAGTTTCTGGGTGTTCCGTGACCTTCCCAGAAATCACAAGACACACGGGGCAGAATGATGTAATTAGCAGAGATGATTCAGTCCTAAAAGGCAGTCAGGAGGACTTCCCCGCAGAAACCCTGGCGACAGAAGGAACGCTGTC
>JAUESF010000014.1:12904963-12916686 GCA_032274765.1 Malacoctenus tetranemus | reverse complement strand
CTGCATGTGCGTGGTGGGTGGATGAACAGTGGGTGTAGAGGATGAAGCAACAGGAGCGATTGAGACAACAGAGAGACCTGACGCCTGACTGAATGAGCAAACTGAATGTGACGTCCGCGAGGGACAATCAGGCTGTTCCATATCTGAAACTGAACCCGATAACATTGACGAGGCACGTTTGTGAAACAGCAGCACACTTGCAGGGCTTTGTTTTTCTAAAGTCAGTTCCTGCAGGGTGTCTTTAGATTTACTGAGGTAAAAAGGCTCAGTCAGGAAGAATCTGCTCTGAAGTATTTGTTCTCCCTTTTAAGTTGAGAATGCACCTCCTCACCTCTGCTTTCAGCGGTAAATTAACCATCAATGAATGTGCTGGCTTTGCCTTCTTGATAATTGCATTGTGTTTGTGTTCTAATGATAATCTAATGATCATATCTGTTGCTAGGCGGGCCCCCCCGCCAGGCTGCTGTAAAACAACTTGAGCAAATTGAGTTGCTTCTCTTCCCTTTAACAGGAAACAGGATAAAGATTAAAGTGAATGTTAAGCAGCGCAGATTTATTATGGAAAAAGCAGGAATCCCTCCTCTTCCTCGCTCCTCTCCTCTCTTTTCTGCTTTGCTGGTCAACCCCTCCAGAGAATATCGTAACAATGTCCAAATGCACTCAAATGAATGCGTCTTGATTCGCACATTTTCTCGGCACACAGCTATAGCCTGCCTGCAGAGTTATCACCCCCCCCCTCTACAATCGCACGCACGATCTTAAACACTCACATTAAAATGTAGACGATGGGAGAAGGAGTGAGAAAGGGCCGGATCACTGACTGATATAACAATTCCAGGAAACAGAGTGCAGTCTGGGAGGTGGGGCAGCGATGTGGACATATGGGTTGATGTAATGAAAAGCAGAACTTTCTCACTGCGGAGCAGGCTGACCCCCCTCAAACCCTGAAACCCTGCCTTCCCCGCTTCTGGCACCGCTCCCAACGAAACCACATGCGAGCTTTGGCGAAACGTCTGCGCTCCACCTCCTCCCACCTTCCAGCCCCCGCATTCCTGCTGACTATTTGAACTTTTCAGCGAGGGCAGTCTATCTCGAAGCGCTGACCAAATGCACAGATTAGTGCGGTGAATGATGTTGGCCAAAAAATGAGGGGGGGGGGGGGTAAAGCACCGTCGTCACGTCATGAAACAGCCACATGCACAGAAGCTCCCAGCATGAAAAAAAATGGAAACTGACAAAAGTGGACGCACTGAAATTTTTGTGGGGAAAAAAACCAAACTTTCACTTCAAATCTGTTCTGATAACTTCAAAGATTTCCCAATAAAAACAAGTTATTCTTCAAAATTCTGAAGTTTTTATGCCTTCTTGGGCGCAAAAAAACTGTATTTCTTTGGCTTTCAACTGGTTGATGACAAACAGCAGCGAGGTGAAAACTCAAAAAAAAAAAAAAGGATGGTTCAGAGAGCAAAACTTGGCCACGAACAGTGGAGTGCAGAGAGACTACAACATGTGAGGGAAGAAAGTCTGAGCCGATCCTCCACTGTGAGAGTTCAGAGAAAGAGTAGGCGAAAGTCATCCGAGCGTCGTGCCAGGCAAGGAACCGGTTTGTGAACCGGAGTGAATCTGAACCAAAGTGTTGCGTGCCATCAGCGAAGACGGCTGCAGCCAGTGTTGTGGTTGAACTCTGACTGTGCTTTAGAAAAAAAAAAAGAAATTCTGGCACCGTGGTGGGCCGAGCATCCTGCAGCGAAGAGATGGGAGACACGAAGTCGCCTTTTAACCTGGGAATTCTGCGTCGAACAGAAACTCGGTCTTCTCATTCTGCAGAGGAGGGTTGGTTTTTTTTTTATCAAACTGAGGCTCCAGCTATTTCTGATTCACACGTTTGCTCATCAGCAGCTTAATGATAAAAGAGTTCATTGTGGAGCGATTGCACAGGAGGCCATTTCTGTGTGCAGCATGTTGGATCAACAGGAATGTGCCCCTGTGCACCCCGGAGAAGACAGGCTCCAGTTTTGCCGTATCTTTGCTCTTATTAAGGAACTCTCACAGCGGCTGTTGTTGCTGTCGAATTGTCTCCTTAATGTGGTTTAAACGGTCTGAAATGGGAAGCCTTTCCCAAGCACTGTTTCAAAGTGGGTTCATGCTGTTAAAAGAGATTAGTGGGCTTTTTTTTTCTTGGCTAGTGATGTTAAGAGGTTGATAGTAAATGGCAAGGATGGTAGATAGAAAAAAACAAAAGATGGCGCGGGTAGTGCCAAAAAAAGTTACAGCTCTCTTTTACACAACTGGAATGGACAAATACTGGACTGTGAAGGATTAGAAGGTGAAGTTTCTCTCAATCCCAGCTATTATTTTTGTCAGACTGGCCTGAAAACAGAGTTCTGTAGGTTAACAAATCTAAACTTTCAGTCCCATGTGTGTTTCAAGCACCACAAATATAGAATAATACATTTTCCACATTGCAGCCACTTGCTCAGCGACTGCATAACATCCATCCTTCCACATATTTTCACAGAGCTCAACCAGCATTTCACAATGCACTCCATCTTGGAGGATAAATTTGATAGTTATAGACTGTTTTATTCTCGAATCATTAAATGTATCACTTATATCACAGTCTATTAGCTCTGGAATACATCAGACTATAAATGCGGCTGTGTGGATTTATGGGACATGGTGCTATGCAGTGTCTTCCCGTTCGGATCAGCTGAGTTCTCTTTTAAAGAGTCGCCATTTTGTGGATTAAAAGCGGAAAAAATTGAAGTGAGTCTGTGCTGAACCTCTCCTCTATCGTTGGAGGCTGGTTGTCTAAATTCAGCTGCTGACACGCTTGCACTGCAGGACCGGAGCAAAACAGCTCCGAGTGAAGCGTTCTGACAAAGACTGCTGCAAAGTGAGACGTTCATTACAGGCAGTCTGTTAAAATCTACGTTCAGGTTCATTCTTCAGCACTCTGAAAAACTGCTACCGTTCACTTATGAACAATCCCCCCTCCCCTCATGTTGAGTAATGTGGTGGGATAACAAGAATAAAAAAAAATATGACAACTTCTTCGGTCGATATGAGCATTGTTGCCACGGTAACCAAAGCCGATACAGTTTGAGGCAAAATTAGTCAGACAGCAGTGAATGGCTGCCAGATAACATGCACTTTTACAGTCAAGAGGGTGCTATCTGCACATGGCCTGAAAGGAAGAAAAAAAACCTGCAGCAGTGCTCAGCTCAGTTTCTGGGAATGTACTGAGGGGAACTTTCTCACATTGTGAAACAAAATGTACCACTGATTATCCGGCCTGCTTTGACTGATTGTTCCCTGTCATTAAATCACCGGCGGAGAGGTTTTGCCGTGTTCCCTCGTTAACCGAACCCGTTCTGTGTTGACTCGCTCGAGGAGCGCAATCACAACTGTTTCCCCTCCGACTGCAGACATGTTTGAAATATTGCCCGTCACCCTTTCAGCCCCCGCTCAGCCGACCGGTCTCCGGCCAGATATCCATTTCTCTCCCAAGCACCTTTTAACTAAATCATCCCAAAGCCTGAGTGCAAATGAAAATATACCTGTTGTTGACAGCAAGGTGATTGGGGATGGCTGATATTTCATTCCACGTCCATCCTCAGTGACTAACCACTTTATCACGTACATTCTTATAATCTATTGTGACCCAAAATAACAGCCCTTCTGCTATTCTGCCCTCACAGAGAGAGACATGTTTGTGACATGACCGCATGGTCATTTCAGAGATGGAACTGGGACCCCAGGCTAAAAAGGTGTATTGATGGTAGTTGGATGAATTGGATGATGTCGTAGTTTACAACAGAGTTGAGCTTGATTGCTTTAGTTCAAACTGCATCACAACACATGTTGTACTGGTGTAGCAAAGGATTCACTGTGGAGTGTCTTCGAGTAGTTTTCTACTGATTTAAACCATCAAACTTTAAATTTTAGTCAATGTTCGTAACACGAATCCCCAAAACAAAGATTCCTCAAACTTTTTTTTCTTCCAAAAAAGCATTTTTATGTTTTTAAACATCTTTAGTTTCATTTTCTTCGACTGAAGTGGGTCAAATCGTATTTCCAACCAGAAACAAAATCTTCCTCTGTGCAGTTTTCCAGGTAAACTGTACAATAAAATACCCACGAGCTTTCAGTCAAAACTTGCACTCAAAGATTTTCTTGCTGGGAGAGAGAGGAGAACCAGAACCACTCGCGTTTTATTTTCGCTACAAAACAATGCTGTTGTTTTGCTGGCTTCACACAGAATACATCACTGCACCACTTGCTAAAAATGGTGGTGCTACACCCCTCTCAGCAGGGTGGGAGGCAGCAACAGAGCCCACTTTGAACCTGAAACAATTTACATTGTTACGTTTGGATTGGCGCCTAAACAGCATTGGGGTGTAGAACTGCGTCTGTGCACACATGAACTTAATAACACACACACACATGCACTGCAGTTGGGTGGAAAAGGAACAGACTTTGCTTTGTTAAGTGGAGGGTCTGGCTGCTGATCCTTCTGTGGTTGTCTTTGGACGGCCTCCATGTTGGAGACCCAGTGGTTAGTGCGAGGTTCACTGAGGTGGTGGTCTGGTTCAGGAGGGTGGGGGTGGGGGTGCATGCAGGTTGTCACGTTCGAATCAAAACGATGAAAAATGAAGCTGCGGCTTTTTGGTTTTCCTAAAGCCTTAAAGTCCCTAAAACCTCCCACATTTCAAGCTCGATCCTGACATTCACGACCAAATGAAAAATATCCATATTTTTTCGCAGTCAGAGAACGCCATTTATCACAAAGTGAATTTAGCAAGGAGCTGATGACAACATAAAACTTAATCTAACGTGGAACTCATAAAACGAAACCTGTGTGAGAGTGTAAACTGTAATCGATTGCACGGGTGAAAGGCTTTGGGTCACGACTCGTGGTTTTTATGGCTGTCTATAATTCACATCACCGGACGCACACACATTATGAAATCCTGCGCTGCCCCCAAAATCTGCCATCTAAAGTCAACAAATGCTTGTTTGGTGCAATGCTTCTACGGGGTGACATTAATTGAAAGCAGCTGTTTGAAGCCGCCACAGCTGGAGCTGACAGTGCAGCTGCAGAGAGGCCGGTCAGGCAACGAACGAAGACCTACAACAATGATAAATCAGAGAAATTTGGCAGGGACAGACACAAACAAGTCTTATTGCAAAGTAAAGTGAATGCACCCTGTAGTTGATCTTCGTTTGCTGCGTACGAGGGAAATATTTCATCAAAAAAAGGAACATGGCAAAGAAAAGCAAAGCCACTCTCATATCTCATCATTAGACTGAAAAATGCCCCATACCCTCGGAAACCTTCAAGATCAATTTGTCACAACATTTCAATTCAAACAAATTATAGCTACAAGGTTGTTTTGGGTTTTTTGTTGAAAAAAAAAAAGGTAAAATAAATTCAACTTACAGAGGAAGCTGGATTTTACACTTTTCCTGCTGCAGATTTCCTCACGTTTAATGTATAAACTCCCACGGTTCCTGCCGCCGCTACATAGCTGTTTACATGATCACTTTGAAGAGGGTCATCTGGTTTCTCAGAGGAGAGCCAACTGGCGCTTTTGCCTCTGATCTCCTGAACTCCCCCGGCTCCGCTGTGACAGCGGCTGCCTATTCTCAGAGGAGAGCAGGGAGAACTTCACAGGGGGAGGCTGGGGAGAACCAGCTTTTAGGTGGGACGGGACGAGACAGGAGGCAGAAGGGGGAAAAAAAGAGAAAGAAGATGAGTTGAAACAAGCCTCCACCCACGGAGCATGTATTTCGCTGGCTAATTTCCCTTAATCTTTTGTGATTTACTTCACCAACTCTCTCAGCAAAGGTATTGTGGAGTCTTTTTGTGGAGTAGGAATTGCTCGCTATGTGTGTGTTCCGCCACAAAAGGAGGAAAAACTGCATAAATCTCCTTCCAAGCATATTTTTTCTCTGCATGTTGAGCGCGTTTCATGTTCTAAATTTTGCTTTCGAGGAGGGCACCGCACACAGTGAATGCTCGCCTGCTTTCACCTCCTCCCACATACTCTCTTACAGTGAATGAGTAGGATGTGCTGCTCTCCCTCTTTGCCGCACCACCTGAATACATCAGGCATCTGAAGAGAGCGCGGAGATGATAGAAATGCAAGGTAATTAAATGCTGGAGAGTCTGTGTTCCCGGCACTGCAACAACAGAGGATCACACGGCGAACGGGAGACAGAGGAGCATGCATGCATGCTGGAGAGCGCCGGCTCTGGGTGCTGATTGTAAGATCTGCACGATCATAAGAGCACTGGAAATATATCAAGAAAAAACAGCTACAGTGCGTGAATATGCTCACTTTGTGTGCAGATTCCGGCTCATCCCGGCCAACAAAGCGCTCCTATGATGGCTGTAACGTGCCTCGGCCATATTTACACTTCTAATAACCAGATATATGATCTCTCCTCTTGTTTTTCGAAGTGAAACCAACAGGAAACTGTTCACTGCTGGATTTTATTTGACTTGGCAAAAGCTGACGGGTTAAATTTAGACATTCTCTCTCTTTTCCCACCCACTACACTGCTGTTGTTGTTGTCTTTGCGCAGGCTGATAAAACATTCATTTCCTGAGCTTTCTACAATCATGGGGCCACACCCACAGGACGAGAGCGCGCCCAGGGAGGTCAAAGGTCACGGCTCGATGAAGGCGAGTTATTAAAATAAACACAGATACGGTGAGGCTCATAAACTTCCTCTCTGTGACTGTAACTGTGTGCAGTTATTGCCCCCCCTTCCTAGTGTAGCTGCACTTACACAATCCCACACATGGGGGAGGAGAACAAGGCCGAGAAAGTTCCTAAATTGGAGCCTTATGTGGTGGGACTTGTCCAGCCTTATTCCTACACTACACTGCCATCTAGTGAGGCCTCGGTAGACACAATGACAGTGAAAGACATCGCCTCCCCCCCTGCTGCAGTATCTCTCTCCTCCTGTCACAAACTCCCCCAGTGTCTCTCTCTGTCTCGTTCTGTTTCGTTCGAGCCAAATCAAGGAAATAGGAAGCTTGGAGCGGTAGAGACCCCGGACGTCACATTTGTGAGCCGGTCGCTTCGAGCTGTGAGGTCTGTGCTCCGAATGTGGACAGAGCAGCTCACAGTGTGGGCTCGAGTGAGCAGTGTCGTTCAGATGTTTTGAGTCTGTGAGAAGATACACAACTTTATGTGTTCATACTTTTTTCTCCTACGTGAGTGATGGCTAATAAATCTTCATTCGGTTCTTGGTAAAAAATAGGAATGCTGAATATTGGCACAGCAGCACCAGGAGTGTGCTTAAAATGGGAACGAAAACATCGAACTCACACATAATACAATCCAGGCTAGCAACTTTATCATAGCAAACAGCTTGTGTTGCGATAAGCAGCTTACAGGTGAATATCACATTCATGAATTTTGCATCGAGAACACAACTTCCCTCCAGAAAGGATCTTCTCCAGGTCGCACTGAAAAGTGGTGACATGATCACAAAAATTGGCCATCGTGCGGGACGTGAAGAGAACATGTCAACCATAACGACAGGACAGAAAGGACGCAAACAACAAAAATAACTTGTTTTTTTCCGTTGACGTGTCGTCAGATTGAAGCTTCCTGAGGGACCACGGAAGC
The DNA here is from genome assembly GCA_032274765.1 of Malacoctenus tetranemus. Classification (NCBI taxonomy): domain Eukaryota; kingdom Metazoa; phylum Chordata; class Actinopteri; order Blenniiformes; family Labrisomidae; genus Malacoctenus; species Malacoctenus tetranemus. The sequence goes on along the minus strand of JAUESF010000014.1, from coordinate 12,909,040 downwards.
CTTTAAAGAAAATAGGAGCAGCGAAAAAACAAATATCTTCAAGGAGTTTTATGGAGAGGATAAAATTTTCATTTAAAAAAAGGAATCTGAAAGTTGAATCTTACAAAAAAGACATTTTTGAAAAATAAAATCTGTGTTACGACTTCCTCAGTGAGGTTTTAGAGCTGACAAAATGTAATGCAACATGCTGTAACTATAAAATCAAGAGAGCTTCACATAGTGACTCTTCAAAAAAACAATATTCGACTGAAGGAACGCTATTTACCGTGACTTGTCAGAAACACTCAGAAACACGGGCATCAAACCTCAGTGTCACTTCAAAACATGTAACCAATCACATGCACCTTTGAAACAGGCTGATTGGTGTCGAGCGTCACCCCGAGCAGTGAGCGGGTGACGATCTGATGGCAGTGAAGCAGATACTCTGGGACAAATGAGCTGCTCGTGTCAGTGGAGGGGGGTGGGGTTGGGATGGGGTGGGGTGATCTGGTTCTTTCTGGAGCTTCTTTCATTTGTGCATGAACACAAGCATGCACCACCAGCGCTTGACTCTGCTGCTGTTACTTATCACAGAGCTCAACAGTTTGTAAATAAATCAAAGGCGCTCTCTGGGGGCTCGCGGGGCCAGCGCTCTTTGTATTCAGGAGCCTTTGCTGCTTGCCGTTCCTGTGTTGTGCTGGTGTCACTCACGCCATGCGCTTTGGTCATTAACATCACCGAGTGCTCGGATGGAAACGCTCGGATCGGAGGGTGGAAGTGTGGAGCGTGGCCCCCCCACGCCCGTCCCCGCCCCCGCTGACTGACCGGACCGCTCTCGGCTCGCTGCGGGCCGCCCGCCCGCCACAGAGGCACGGCTGTGATGTAGAAGGCAAAGTCCCAGCTGGGTTTTTACTTTATGTTGGAGGAAGGACAGGCCGCTGTCAGACCAAATTTCCAGCTACTTGAAGAAGCTGTCTCAGGCACAAAGCAATTAAATGCTGTTGTGGTTGCGGTGGAGCCAACTGGGATGCGCCGCTTCCTCAATTATAGATGGATTCGCTTCTTTATTGATATTATCATAACTGGTGGAACGATGCTCGTCCTTTAGTTTTCTATTATATCTGCTGCTTATATTATGATTAGCCTCAAAATACTTGAAAAAAACCCACTCTTTCATTCACTTCGGTAATGAGATTCATTACATTTGTACTCAGGGTAATTTGCTTGACAACACACAGACCTATTTCATTAATATTTGAATGGCCGAGGACTTGCTCATTGGGAGACTCAAAGTAGCTTAATGGCTGTTGAGTATATGGTGTAATTTCCATCTGCAGCACCATATTAAAGACAGAAATAGCTCTATTCTTTAAACAATTATGCTTCAGTCATCCCAAACAATACCGATAGGCTCAGACAGGTTCACTCAGGAGGACGTGAGGCACTTTCCCAAACTCCAGTGCCCTGACTTAGCCCGTCGTTGAACTCGGTAAAACGCTCCTCATTTTATCACCCACTTCACATCAGGAGCTGCCCTCCGAATCCTCTCGTTTAATAGGAGAAGCCTTACCTTCATGCATGCCCACGTGCAGAGTCACGCAAAAACTGCCTCATACATATCTCAACCCCACCACGCTGTGCCACAGATTGCCAAAGGCAGCTAGTTTGAGGAGCCACAATATCTCCTGAGGTGACTCCAAACCTTAATTACCCCAGGAACAGAGGCAGAGATGGATATCTAAGACAGCGTCTCACTGAGTGCTGCGCTGTCTCCGAATCCCTGTGAGGCAATTACTACTTCTGCAAAGAATCATGAGGCGGCGGTAAAGAAAGGAAAGCAAACTTCATTAAAATGAAAAGCATTAAAAGCAACCCCCCCCCTCCATGTGCTCATCTTATTTCTTGTTCTGCAGATTCTGGAACCAAACCTGGCTGAAGCTCCGACTCACGGAGGCATCAGACCTCATAATACCAGACTGAGAGGGACTTAAGGCTGAGCAGATCCTGCAGCTGAACATGATCGTTTTTATTTATACATCCACTTTTAAATTGATTCCCTGACCCTGGAAAAAACAACCCTGGGATTCAAAATCAAACTTGTATCTGCCTTACATTCATTGATTTGGATTAAAAACAATAACTGTCCAATGGTGGAAAATTAATAGACTTGGAGCACCATCAAAACGTAATCAATTGTTCTCTGGCTCAAGGCCTTCGAGCTAATATCATGTAAATCCAGTCACGCATATTGTAGAACACAAAAAAATCATAATAACAATAAATATACCGTCTTCATAGTCGTGGAAAATGATGAAAATACCTAATTGGAAGCTCGTAGTATTACAAAATGTTTTTAATGAAAATAAGGATATTATGGATGCAAAGACGTGACCTTGGCAGGTAATGAACAAGTTGATTTGTGATAAATATTTAACACTGACTGAGAAACTTTGTTTTCTAGGTCAGCGGATAGTTTCTACCATTGGCTTTCAGAACATAATTATATTCTAGTTATTTCTAGTAGAATAACAAGGGGACATGCCATTAAAAGTTACTTGCACTGACTTTTAATGACTGAGATGATGATGTGGATGATCACTCCTCTGAGAGCCGTAATGCTTTGATTCGCCATATAAGCTGCCCGTAAAAGTGATACAAGAACTTTCTAATGTAAAGCAATGTCAGGAAGGAGTTTGGATATTAGGGTGTGCAGAGCCGCTTCTCTTGCAGTAATTTGTTACCTTTTTTATTGTCCCCAGAGTGCTCAATTATTTGTTTGATCTTGCCGGGCTCTTTCAAAGGAACAAAAGTATTTGTGATCTTAAGATTCACGCTGTGTTATTCGAGTACCACAGCCGGTCATTTGGATTCAGATCCGAGAGATCAAAAACTGTTTTTCCACGAGCTTTCGGCTGATAGAGGGAATAATATTTTAGGCTTGTTTGCATCATGGAGCCCTCCTCAACCTCCAAGATTTGAATAAACACATCTATTCTTCTCAGATTAGGTGTTCCTGCAGAGGCAATGACACCGCTGCATTTGTCTTTGTGGTTATTTTCTCTCGAAAAAAATCCTCGAAGAGGGAGTTCAGACTTCCCAGCAACGCACACGCTGTGGCAGAGCGTGTCAAACTTGTGCCCGTACTTGATCCCCGGGTGGCCCTTGATGTGATTATCATTGAATATTTCAGGCTTTTTCACTGTGCGAGAAGAAATAACATTACCAAAGCAGCACCATTCAGTTCAGGCTCACATTTATAGCTCATCAAACCTTAATTTAATGCTGTGCTATGTCGCCCCTCATCAGACTGGTACTTTTTCATGAAACCATGATTATGGCTGCATTTTTCTTTTCGGGGTGTCAAGCAGGCCCGCTAATGCTACAGCAATCTGTTGATGATTTATCAAGGCAGAGTGTCTCCTTTCATGATCACTCAGAGCGCTAATGTGCTCACAGTCATAGCATTAGCATGTTGGCGTCCAGCAGGTTTGTCAATAATAAAGGGGCATTATGTAAGTTTTTACTGAAAAATATCTTTACAATAGCCTTGTTATTTGACCCTTTACGACTAGAGCATCTCTGATGAGCAGACTGACACCTCAGTAGTTCAGCACCAATACAGCTATAAGCCTGAAGCCTTATTTTTACTTCGGGTAGGAACTTCCCGCTCTGTCTCTGCGGATGTGACGTCAAGCGCGTTCATGTTGAATGGGTCCAACATAGTAAACAATCGAAGCACTATCTGGAATATGGACTTTGTGGATACTCAGAAGCGACCGGCATCCAGCTCAACTCAGAGACCAATGGCAACTCCACGTAAGGTGAAGAAAGTAAAAACAATCTTATCAAGAGCCGTTAAAAAGTCAAAGCTTGACAGCGACCTGTGCCGGACACGCATTTGAGTGTTGGAGGGAGCTCAGAGCCGCGTTGGGAATAAAAAGGGACCCTGATATGGCTTTCTTTCGACTGAAAAGGTAAGAAAAGATAACACTGACCATTGAAAATGCCCCTGTGTTGTTCTCAATTCACAATTACCGGTTGTATGTCTGACTACATTCTTTTAGGGTTAGCATAGCATGCTAGCCTAAAACGAAAGCT